>CM051037.1:4625352-4977852 GCA_027627225.1 Congeria kusceri | reverse complement strand
CTTCTGACACCATGTTATATTACTTTGTTAAAGTGTTGTTTCGGTTTTGTGTATACACATGTATTATAGTCAAATGACTTAATAACAACACCGGTGTGAAGTCGTATATTTATTCTAACGAAAGCTAAGCATCAGCATGTACACTGCTCTACGGCACACTATCAACAACTCACAAAGACTGAATGATTCCGTCTATACATTAAACATATAGTCACCAACTAAACATAAATACGTACTGACCAACACGCAATAAGCATCAAAAGAGGTGCAGCTGGGTTTATTTTTTTCGGCGTAGCTGTTTATCCCAACTTTTGCCCTTTCTCAACCGCCAAATTTAAAACAATTACTTACCAAATCCACTTTTACTACATAGAGCCTACTGTTACAAAGTGTAATGAATCTAGATGCTGCCTGTGTAGTTACATTATAGAAGGAAATACTTTTGACTTTGATGGAAAAATATTTAAAATAAAAACTAACATGTCATGTGATGTAAAAAATGTTATTTATATTGTAGTATGTAGTGGTTGCAAAAAATATTAGATTGGACAGAAGGTGATAAATTACGTAATCGGCGTACTTTACATGAATGACAAATGCGAGACCCTCAACAAGACAAATGCCTTTAAGCAAACATTCTTGATGAATGTTCAAAATTAGAACCAAAATTTAAAATATTTATTTTCTATAAGCTATATTCGGAGACTGTTTCAGCTAGGTTAGCTAAAGAACAACACTTCATTCATTTATTTAAGCCGTTGTTAAATTTCTGATAATATTTGTGACATTTGACGTCATACTAGAAATGACGTTGTTAATTGACGTCGTTACTTCGACAATTTTGACGTTATTATTAATGCGCGATATGCCCTGATGAGCTTGGCGAAACATGTCGGCATATTTCAAATAAATGCATTTTTTTTTTAACCCATGCGACGTGTTTTCAGTTTTGTTATATATATATAAATAAATCAATAAAAAGAATATCGTACGTATCTCATGCCAAAGCAATTAACTGATACCCCTTATTTTAAATTAGTGTTACTTGAATAACCCAAATAAGTCAGACTCATCTGCTCATCAACGCCAGTATGTTTATCTATACAAAGTAAAACTAAGCATTTTACAATGAAAAAGAAATATATATATTTTAGGCGTTTTTCATGACTAAATTATTTTAGTATACAATTCATATATTCATAGTGTATATAACGATATTCGTTTTATTTATTTATTTTAAATATAGAAACATTTCATACTCCTGTTTTAGGAGCTAGCCACATGAAAATATGAGTTCGCTATTTGATAATGAAAATTTACTTATTTATTTTATTTTAAATAATATCGAAAAATTATATTAAATGCGTGTAGAATAACGATCTATAAAGACACGAGACTGTTCGTTTACAAACCATATCAACATATGCATCAGTTTTAAATATTCATGTTAGATATTCAATTTACATTCTTTACAAACATTTGCAACATACGCCGAATATCTTTTTTAAAGATAGTTCTTGTTATTTCTGACCTGTATCTGCAGAGTTATGGCCGAGGAATAGGCAAATAATTAGTAGTAGCTAGTGGCACGTTCGAATGTATAACTAAACGTTTAGTACTTACAGTCCTGAAAAAAATACAGAAATGGTTTGCTTTGATCTGTTTGGTAATAGGCAAATTACATAAGATTATTTGGGTCAGTTTTCAACATTGAAATATAACCCGACTATAGGTGATCAATTTTTAACGACGGTCGAGGTTTCACGCGTGAATGGGTCATCATATATTGGGCGGGGTCAGTTTTTAACGTTGAAAATTGATCAGTCATCCGTTGAAAAAGGACCCATGGGGTCAATTTTCAACGCGGTAAAAATTTAATGTTACAGCGGCAGTGGTCAAAACAGCGCAGCAAAAAGACCACTGTGAGGAGTTTGAAGTATCACTGGTACCAAAGTTTCATCCTCTTACACAACCGTTCATGTCAATGTGAGTGAAAGGAACTAAATTCTGAGATGGCGATAGCTAAATTATACGCGACCAATATATTTATTAGATGCATGATTTAAAGGTTCTGCTCGATCGGTGTGAAGAAATCCAGAAATACGGTCGACTGACGAAACCGGCTTCATTGCAAAATACCAACCCATATTTTCTCACTCAACCACTTGGATTTGCACAGTACCTAATGTACACACAAATCAATTGGCAATTTGTGAAGCGACGCCATTAGTGCTCATACGTTGGGGGTTGGAGTTGGCGTTGTTTTGGGTTGGACGGAGGCTGTTCAGCCACGCTCTATGCACCTATCAATATTTTCCCCCAGGGGGGAGCGGGGGGGGGGTATATATGGGAATTTAGACTGAAAGCGATTCCCGATATGCGGGAATTCGACTCGCCGAATGATTCCAGGTCCTGGGTAATAGACTTTTAACGGATTTTAGATCCCGGTAATACTGGCCCCGGGCCATTTGATCATGCACTTAGCATCTCCCACAATGGGGATTAAGTCAAAAATGCTTGGCTCCAGGGTGGGGAATTAGACCCCAACAAATAAAATTAGTCAACTTCCCCTGGGTCAGCCCGCCGCCCCCCTCCTAGGAAAATATTGATAGCTGCACTATAGTTGCTCGACTAGTTGCTGACTGCACGTACAGTGGCATTCTGTGCAACCGGTAGTATTTGTTATTTGACTGTCTGTAGAAAGCGAATTCTTGTGTATTTCCATTACAGGGGTTTCACCTGTTCCAGAACTTCAGCGCAATTATTGGAATAACATAACATGTAAGTTTTGGTGCCAGAATGATATCAAGATGTTTGTTCTTATTATTAATGTTTGTGTAAAGCCCATGTGTTAGTTATCTTTCCGTAATTTGCAGAATTGTTTTTGTCATTTTCCAAACACGACCACCATCACGGCAATGAAACGTGGATTTCTGTTCGAAAAAAGCGTGTCTGTCGGTTACAAATGTTTGAAATTGAAAGTACCGGTATAAACATTCACAAGGACGTGATTGGGTGAATTGCAATGTCATATATCAACACTACAAAGTTATATCAAGATGTTTGTTCTCATTATTAATGTTTGTGTAAAGCCCATATGTTAGTTACCTTTCAGTAATTTGCAGAATTGTTTTTGTAATTTTCCAAACACGACCACCATCACGGCAATGAAACGTGTATTTCTGTTCGAAAACAGCGTGTCTGTCAGTTACAAATGTTTGAAATTGAAAGTACCGGTATAAACATTCACAAGGACGTTTTTGAATTTATTATCGAGTTAAGATGACGACCATGCAGCTGCTTGCTCTTTTCTGAGTGCTATGATTACTGTCAGAATTATCATCATCACCGGGGTTCGAACCCGAGACCTCCGGATTAAAAGGCTATCGCCATAACCACTCGGCCATTCCTACTTCAATGTGTCACCCTGCATTATTTACTGTATGTTAAGTGTTCCACGTGTTGTCAAATATTTCGACGAAAACAACAGAAAAGATCCAAATTTTTCCATCGTTTAGCGTTACAAACGCTTGATAGTTTTATCAATTTCAACTGATAATTAGTCATAAACGAAACGGTTTGTACAGTATATTTCTAGGTCGTAGTGTTATTTTGCTCCCTTGTTTTCACTGTTCTTTTTTTTGGAATCAGTGACAAAACGTTGAAACATGGTCAATTCGCCAATCTGTGAACAGGTCCCTTTAAGAAAACTGTTAAAGGGACCTGTTCACAGATTGGGAAATTGTCACATTTTAAAACTGTTGTCATCAATCCCAAAAAGAAAAAAAAATACATTATATATAAACACACGAAATAACACTGCCGACAACAAAATATATTGGAAATAGTTTATGAAAAATCATCGATTGAAATAGATAAAATTATAAAGCGTTTGTAAAGCTTTTCATCGGTATTTTGGAACAATATGTCTCACTTACTAGTATATAGCGTTAAAGTTTCACCACTGTGAACGACACATTTTTTATCCAGTCGGTGGCAGGTTCGAGTCCCGGCAAAGGCAGTTTTTCTTTATTATTTGTTCTTTTCTTTTTTTTTAAAAAACACGAATTTCTTTGAACGAGTCCATTTAACAACAGTCGACTTCACCAACATCATGAAGAAGATATATTTTGAAAAAAAGGAACTGTTTGAAAATAAAACAAGTTTGCCAAATGTTTGTGACTCACTGATAACACCTGTTAGCCATTAAATTAATACGTAACGATAAGTTGATCATCATAACGCATGTACAAACTCAGACCATTTGATGCCCATATTTACGCTAGAAGTATGCTTACTTTGTTCTTGTTACCGCGTGCGCTGACCAAACGCCTGGTCCGACCACCAGTTATGTACGACATACACCTCTATGTTAGCGTTACCAGTAGCAAAATAGCCAATGGCTCCTACAATTTCTGAAAATATTTGAAAATAAAGCATTATTTTCACACTTAAGCAAACAAACATTTAACAAGTATTTTTGTAAGGTCAGGTAAAAAAAAAGCTTGGGCTACTAATTCATATTTCTCAGCGCAAAACTAGAAATGTGGTTCTCTGACAGAAGACTAGTACGTGTATAGGAATTATCGCATACTCGTACTGTATTATTGGCCAAGTTGATTAGTTTCCACTTGCATGCTCACTATTGCTATTACTGTCGTTACTGTTGCATATATAGTTATATACGGTATGTATTAACCAAATAATCATTATGCTCATTAATTTAACAATGGATGCCACATTGAGAGTACATAGAACTGATAACCAATCGTGTCTAACACCTAACTGACAGGTTGTGTGCAGTCTGCATGCATGTTTTACGTACACGTACGTCGACAAACACAGACAAAGAGTTTATTACTTTATACAATCGACATCTGTCCATGGGTACACAAGACATAGTATATATACATATTTACAATAAATCCGTCACGTAACTGGTATGTAAATGAAGTATACCTCAAACACATTTACACATACATTAATTACAGCTAGAGGTCGATCGTTATACATGAAACTATTATATAAGAAAATTAATCATAGTAAAGATTATACAAATTTCGAGTTTGAAAGACTTGTTAACATATATCATGCAAGGTTGTCATTAGTTCGATCATTTTCGGACTTCATAAACTCAACAAATGTATACACACTTGGTCTCTTCCAATAATATGTATTAATATATAATTTTCTAATTTCTATTTAAAGATTACACTCTATTACAAAGTGATACTCGTCTTCCAGTACATTACACCCATTACATAGTCTCTCATCAAATGGAATTGAAACAGGTTTATGCCATCTTCCAGCCTCAACTTCTAATCTACTTGAAGAGACTCCAAGTCTACTGAGGTCACTTCTAAACGTGCATTTATTAACATTTGACAAATAACGTTGCAATTTACAATCACAAATATATAAGTTCGTGCTCTAGACGAGTTATTAAGCTCTGACATCCACTTTTGTAAAAATTCATCGTTCAATCTTAAGTTTATTATAGACAGAAACTTTTTATCATCACCGACACTGATTTAGCCATGCATATTGTAAATCAAGGTATTGTAGTAAAGAACAAATAGAGACAAATGTGTAGAATGAAATCAACGTTGACGGTTCTTACAATTGTGTATATACAGCTTCTGTCAATGACAAAAACAAACTCCAGTATACGTCAATCAATGCATTCTGTCTGTCTGTCGAGTTCTGCGTATCATATAACACTACATTTGTTCATGACAAAGTCGGCGGTGTGAGTGACATACCATGCGTGTGTTTGCTTGACGGAAAAACGGTCTTGTAACTGAATGATAACTAAATTGTTACCGGGTTATATAACATTTATTAATACATGTTTATGTATTAAGTTATGTTGAAAAATTTTCAGATTAAATAAACAAAATGTGTAAAATCGAATGCATAAAACACATACAAATAGCGGTATATGAATTATGAATAATACGCATTTAAAAACGTTCGGCATGTCGTGCGTATATGCCGAGATTCACAAAACAAACTAACTCATTAGGTTGTCGTTTCTGTTGTTTTTCTTTTTTACCGATATAAACAGCACAACAGACCTCAGTTTATAAAAGAAAATAAGTGTTTCAATTGTAAGCATTGGATTCCTTATTGTACTTCCGAGTGCACACAGAAACAAAGTACAGGTACAGTTAGAGATTTAACGGCGTCGTTGTTCTTGTTATAATTGCAGATTGTTGAAAAGCGATTGTTTGTTATTTGTGTTGATCTAAGATACATCACTCTTACGTTAGATATTTTTCACATACATCATGTTTATAGTAATTAATTTGACTAAATCAAATTATGATGTTCAAAGTATTAAACATGTATGGCATCATGTCGCTATATTCTTGGGAAAAGGAGTTTACAAGCACTTTTTAAATATTGTACGAGGCAATGGACATACATATTATCTCAGCAACAAACATTACAAAGTAAAAAAAGAAAAATATCGACGCAAAACAAAACGCTACTTGTCGGTTGCAGCACGCCCGGTTTCCTAAAGCATACGCATGCGTGACTGTCATTACACTGTCTGTGGGAGCATTGTTGATGAACAGTTGGACTGCTCCTTCCGTTTCAGATTGCTGTCCGTTGACAGCGTTGTCAAATGATGCATAGTTTTCAGGTATTTCTGCAGTGTTCCAGTACTGACACATTGCTAACAATGGTCTAAATAAAATAACTAAGAATATCATAACCGCAATAATCCCAACGAGGCCATCCAGAACGTCAATTATTAGCCAATAAAGAGGCAGTTTTCGTCCATATATATACGCATACAGTATTAAGCCATCCGATGGCAACACAAGTGTCAAAATCATCGCGACGTACATGGTGTAAACTCTGGCAAACCGCCTGCTATACCAGAGCAGGTCGTTTAGTATCTCTTTGATTAAATAAAACACGTGGAACGGAAAAAATATGGTTCCAATGACGGGAAACGGCACATAAAACCACCAATATAACACATCTGCAAGGTAATCTGAATCGCTTCCTGTCTTAAGTGTTTGTGCATATGTATAGTTCCGGTAAACCCGAATCCAGGATACTGCAAAATGAACAACGATGCAGAGAAGGCAGGTTGCTTTCAGAATAACCACCCGGTATCCTGCCATATTTGTTAAGAAGCGTTATTTTGCAGTTTAATACAATCCACCAAGTTATCCAAATAATTTAAACCTAGACACAATCACTCGTTTAATTCATATCTTGCTTACGCTTGTAATTCGCTGCAGCCGTAAATTATATCTAATATGCCACGCGGATGAGGCCATACTTTCCGAGCCACTTGTAACACATATAACACTCCCTCGATTATAGCGTGTGCTGTTTCATTAAACACATCGTAGACGTGCACTGGTGATGTTTATACTGACACTGAGTGACGACGAATTCACGTCACTTAATATTTCCTGAATTAATTTCGTATGTGTTTTCTACGCAGCATTTTATAGAACAGCATTACCTTCTCGTTGTGTGTATTAAGTTATCTCTATCTCTTGACATAGCTGCCTATTTAATATAACATGTTAAATAGATATCAACTTGTTCAAACCACACAATTTAAAAGATATATATTTTTCTCTGCATATGCCAGACGTTGTCATACAGGGTTATGCTGTCAAAATTTCAATTTCAACACTAGCTTTTGCGTGAAGTCCACTCATACATTTTTATTCTATATATATTTTATATTCTACATCACCTTATTTTATTGATAATATTTCTGGTGGTAAATTGTCAACACGATTGACTGTGATAATAACTCCTGTAAAGACTTTTCCAAATCCATTGATATGAGTCGATTAGTTTTCCAGTCTAACTGCAGTAAAAGCATCATCTTCCTAGTGTGTACGGTATTTTGAAGATAGATGTAACCAGTTAACCTGGCCTCGAATAATAAGTGCACGCAGAGATCACTCAAGCATCCGGTAATTCAATTATCCGAACGATGTTGTCTGGCGAGTTTCATATCGTGATCTAAGCCGAATCCATATTAATCCACTCGCACAATTCAATTAAATAAATGGTACAGTGTTTAATTTGAAACGTTTATTTTCTGATAGGACTAGCGATATAGATCTACGTACTGATCACTTTCGTTTAGACTGTTATCATAAAAAAATGAGGCAAATTTATCATAAAGGGAGACAACTGTTCATGGAGAAAGTACATATATGCACGGCAGCTAAGTATAGATGTAACTGTTCTTAAAAAAGTTTAACCGCAGTTACAATTTTATGACTGCAGTTATCAATTTGTAAATATTACAAATATAACTGCAGTAATAGTTTATACCGAAAGTAAAAAAATATGGCAATCTCATAAAATTATAACCGCGGTTACATTTTTCTGACCAAATGCTAACTTAAGCTCTAAGTCTGTTTGGCGCATTAAATCACGTCTTATATAATGCCTTTTTGTCAAAATTGCATTTATTTATTTGAATATGATTTTTTAAATTGTAAAAACAATTTAAAGATACATATTATAAAAAATGAATCAGAAACAAGACATGTCTTTAAAAAAGACGATCGGCGTTAAAATTAATATTGAGATGTCATTTTTTACCCGAAACATAATACAAGAGGGACAAGATGATCGGTTACGGGACTTCTTGAACCCCAGCTTTTTTGGTCCCCACTAATGAGACTTCTCAGACTCTAGGTTTTTCGGACACCATAAGAAAACTTATCGGGCCCAAAATTAATTTAAGATAAACTCAAACATTAATAATATCTGTACCGTGAATAAACCGATCACACCTTCTATGTTTTCCCCGGTGATAACTGAATGACCTGAATGCTAGTAATTTACGTTACCATAATTGTTACATGAATTTGTCAGGCAAATACAACAAATTAGCATTGTCAGAAAATAATTGCGGGAATGAATGATTTTTATTATTTATCAGACAAGTGTACATAGTTATGTTAAATAATATACTATACGTATCATTAGTTTTGCAAACAGTGTATTCATGCTACGCAAATGAAGTAAGATAAACTTGAACAACATTTCGACGTATTACGAGACTTCTTTCATCACATTTTATTTATAGAAAGACGTTAAATATTTTTTATAGATTGAATAACATCTACTGGAGGAGTCGATAAAAAGGTACAATTATAAATAATTCTTAATAAAACGCAACCGCAATTCAAATATAAATTAACATGCACATTAAGTTTATAATTATAAATTCCCCATTCATTGAAATTATCGGGTTTATGATTCGCCGGACGCTAAAAGATGAATGTATATTAACACAGCTATATCGCTAGCTATTTTTAGAATGATGCATCTTCGCCGAATATCTACGTATGGCTCCGAAACGTTTCATAGCACAATAATTCTCAAATACCGGTCAACCAATGGGATCGTTGTAATTGCTATTTATAGAGCATGCCGCTGATGCAGGCCAACAAAATAATTATTTCATTATGTGAATGAATATTACATCATTTTCATGACATACAATGAATAAACTTATTCATAATTATGTTCAGTTATATGGTGTATGTCGAAGATATGTTTATAACTTTACTTAAACGGCTTATGTAAACAATTATGTTAATTTTACTCCCCAAAAATATGCAACAGTTATTGGTAGACATCAAACCATTGTTGTAAGTTTGATTCCCTAAAAACAGATAATTTGGCCCATTCTATTGGCATTTAATGTTCCCGCTGCATAAAATTATCGCAAGAAATCTAGGTCAAAAGTGATATTAAACAGCTACGCCGAAAAAATTGACTTCCATTTCTGATTAACCCAAACATACAATTCCATCAGACTACAGCGATTGAAAATTATATTCGATAGAAATACGATTTATCAAGGGTTTCTGTGTATAATTGGTACTGCAAATAATGTATTAGTGCTACGCAAATGAAGTAAAAGTAACATGAATAACATTTCGACGTATTCCGAGACTTATTTTTTATTGAAAGATATCTTTTATAAGATATCTTTTATAGGTTGATTAACATCTACCTGAGAATTTGATAGAAATGTGCAATTCTAATTAATTCTTAACAGTACGCAACCGCAATTCAATTTCAAATAACATGCACACTAGGTATAACAAGATATGTCTTTAAAAAAGACAAAATCGGCGTTGAAATTAATATTGAGATGTCAGTTAAAAATTACCATAAACAGACGGCCAAAATGATCGGTTACGTGACTTCTCAGACCCCAGATATTTTGGTCCCCACCAATATTAGGAGACTTATTGGACCCCAGATTTTTCGGATACTATAAGACAACTTCTCGGACTCAAAGTTATTTGAGATAAATTTATTAATTTAAAAAAAAATTAAATACAATTATCATTAATATCTATTCTGTGAATAAACCAATCATACAGCTCCATGTTTCCACCAGTGATATATGAATAACCAAAATAAATCAGGTTAACATAATTGTTATCTTAATTTGTAAAGCCAATTTAACAAATTAACAATGTAAGAACATAATTTCGGGAATGAATTAAAATTATTATTTATCAGACGAGTCTATTTAGTTATTTATAGTACCGGTAATATACCATTCATGTAAGTTATCTAATATAATATATAACGATTTGAAGTCAAATAAGCATTTATGCTGTGTATCCCAATAAAAAGCAATAGTCAGCGATTTTTGAAATGTTAAGACTTTATTTTTGATAACGCAAACATAAAAATTCATTAGACTATGACGATTTTAAATTATATCAGTAGAAATATGATATTTCAAGGGTTACTGTGTATAATTAGTACTGCAAATTGTGTATTCATGCTACGCGAATAACACAATTCGACGTATTCCGAATCTTCTTTCATAACATTTTGTCTATTGAAAATGTAGCATCTTTTTACAGATTAAATAATATCTACTGGGGAAGTTGATACAAAAATGCAATTATAAATAATCGTTAATAAATCGTAACCACAATTTTAATTCAAATTAACAGTAAGTTTATAAATATAAATTTCCCATTTATTTAAATTTTTAGGTTTATGAATCTCTGAACGCTATTATTGATGCATGTGCGAGTATATTAACACAGCTATACACTGTTTCTAGCTACGCGCGCTATTTTTAGAATGACACTACTGTTTCTGGAATGTGAAGAACTCGCTAGAATCACTGGGCTACATGGAACGGCAACTTTGTGAATGAGATTCATGCATGAGAACATTGCTTAATTGCTATTTATAGAGCGTAGCGCTTATATAAATGTAGGCTAAACAAAATAGTTATTTCGTTACGTGAATGAATATAGCATTCTGTTTATGGCATACAATGAGAAAATACGTTTCATAACTAGCCTCAGTTCTAGAGTATATGTCGAGGATATGTTTATAACTTCATTTTAACCGCTTATGTAAACAATTATGTAAATTTTTAATCCTCAGAAGTATGCAACAGTTATTGGTATACGTTAAACTATTGTTTGAAGTTTGCATTCCCTAAAATTAGAAAATTTGCCCAATTCTATTGACATTCAATTTTGCATAATTATCGCAAGAAATCTTGGTCAAAAGTGATCTTAGACAGCTACGCCGAAAAACTTAACTGCAGTTACAATTTTATGACAACTGTCTTTTTTTTTTACTTTCGGTATAAATTGTTACTGCAGTTATATCTGTAAATACAACTGCTGTTACAAATTTATGACAACAGTTACATCTATATTTAGCTGCTGTGCATATATGTACTTTTGACCCAAAGGGTACGCCATACAGATTTGCATCTTCAGTTGACAAAAAGAAGACAACTACGTATTGTAAATTAATGGTTATATAAAGGATATTTGTTGGTTTCAGTAGGATATCGATTTTAAGTCACAAGTGATCACAGAACATTATATTTTCACGACTGGCGCAGCCACGAGTGAAAATGTATTTTTTCTATGATCACTCGTGAATTAAAATCGATATTCTACCGAAAGTAACAAAGTGTCTTTTATTTTATGCTCTTTCCACAGTTTTTTTTCTTTTCATTTTAATTGCTATTTAAGTAGGGTTCATTGGATAATATCTTGGGACTCTTTTGACAATTTTGAGTACCGGCATCGTTGACTGTCTGTTTCATTTACTGTTTTAAATCGGGAACCAGTATGAAACCGTGACAATTATTAGAGTGGTAATTTTCACTGTTTTGAACAGTGAATTACCAATCTTATTTCACTGATATTTCCGTATAAATTACAAGAAAGCATAAAATAACATAATACTCTTATCCAAACAATTCTCTTAGTGAAAACATCAATTCTGTCACAGTTGCATCCAATCAAATCTTGTGGACCCATCTGTCGATTCAAGACTTCAGGGCGGCATAATTTTGACCCGTTGTGAATTCGAACTCGGCCCACGTTTTGTATCGCAAAATAACAGTTTCAGAAAGTCCAATCTAGAACTTTAAAATGCGTTTCCAAACCGTTGTGTTATAAAGTTATTGCTTTATGTAATTTACTCGTACTTTAATTCTTTTCCTGAGCATTGTGTACTCGTATGTCACACGTCGTTACCCTAGAGCCAAGCATATTTGTCTAAATACCCTCAGTAGGAGATGCTATGTCTATTAAATAGCCCGGGGCCTATATTACCGGGATCTAAAATCCGACCAGTCTATTTTCCCGGGACCAGGAATCATTCGGGGTATCAATTTCCCGCCTGTCAGGAATAACTTTCAGTCTAAAGCCCCGTATATGCCCGCCGCACCGCCCCTGGGGGAAAACATTGCTAGGTACGTTATTGGAACACGTCAGCCCCGAATTACACGATCCCGACATTTGATTCGGATTCGGGAACGCTGTCGGATCAATGACGGCAGTACAAATCGGGAATGTGTGACTGAGGCTTAAGGTGGCGGCCCAATGTCAAACCACGACCCCTGACGACCGCTTGAGGTATGCAAACCGGCCCTAAGGACCCGCAACGTTTTTCGTGAGATTTGTGTGCACCTCTGTCACGATTTAATGCTCTAATAGTTACCTATGGGATGTACTGACGTTGGACCACTCGAGTGGTCCGCGAATGCTTTCATCGGTCTGATCAAAGATTCATTTGTATTTTCACGTCTCTGGTCTGACCCGTGAGTACAAAACTTCTTTTGAAAAACTGATCCACCCGTAAGAATGAAACTTCGCTCTCATCTACAACTCATTAATAATGATAGTGTAGAGTTGATACAAGGTCGGGACATAAAGACAGAAAGAGAAACAATACCCACCACCTTTATTTACAATAGCGTAAAAAAGAAAGTACAATACAAAACCAAACCATTTTAAAAATTAAATAACAAAGCCCAGAAGAAATACTACAACATAACATCAATGAACTAATGAATTTGATACATCTAGAAAGTCAAAATTTGAAATAATTAAAACGTAACATGAACGTGTAAACAAGAATGACTTCACAGTAGAATGATACATTGTTATTTTATATACATGTAGATTTACTATTGTGTATCTGTATATAGGAATATTCCGTATATGACATACACATACTAAACAATTTCTCTAAAACTATTCAAAACTCAAAAATTTGGATTATGTTTATGGCTAAATTTATTACATAAATAGTTCATATAAGGGTGGTTTGGATATGAACCTAAATCTTATACGAATATACACTGAAGTCGACTCAACATATTTTCCAAGTGTTTAAAATTATTTTGACAAGTGTATTATATTATGTACACTGCAGTTTATGTCATTAGGGTCACTTTATTTACCATTACTGTTATAGGTTATCGCAAACAGGTATTTTCATAAATGTCGCTAAAATATATGGCATTCAGTACTTTCTTTTGTATTAAATTTGTTGGTATGTTTTTGTTTAATTTTTTCTGAAATATATTAATAGGTAAATTGTGTATTATTTATTACTTGGATGATAAACTGTAGACTTGTTAAATATTAATAACATGTACAACATTTATTACCCGTTAATGGATTCATATATTTACAAAATTTAACAGTAATTATTATGTTTCTAAGGGAAGTGGTACTAAAGTCATACACTTTTATTTTGCAAATGTTTTCTAATCAATATTGTATGCTTCATTTAATATCCAATATTTAAAGTCTGTATGTCATTATGATGGAGTGCAGTCAAACAAAATTCTAAAAGAACAAAAAAACAAGAAACGTGGAAATTCCACGAAAACCAAATTTTTCAAACAGGCTGCATGAAGTAGCGATGACCTTTACCACCCCAGATGCAATCCCAAGCGACATCTCGACATAAGATACCTATTGCAATAGCTCAATTCGTTCTCGAGTCATTGAGTGGAAACTCATTTTTTCTATTTTTAGTAACGGTGACCTTAAACGCGTCCCCACCCACTGAAGATGCAATCTCAAGCAAGGTCTGGAGATAAGATATATATGTACAAAATTTCACTGCAATAGCTCAATTCGTTCTCAAATTATAGAGCGGAAACAGTTTTTCTATTTTGAGTGATGGTGACCTTGACCCCACCCACCCCAGATGCTATCCCAAGCGAGGTCTTGATATAAGGTATCTATTTATGAAGTTTCATAGCAATAGCTCAATTTCTTCTCAAGTTATTGAGCGCAAACTGTTTCTCTATTTTAACTAAGGGTGACCTTGACCACAGCCACACCAGATGCAATCCAAAGCAAGGTCTCAATATAAGGTATCTATGTATGAAGTTTCATTGCAATAGCTCAATTCATTCTCGAGTTATTGAGCAGAAACCATTTTATTATTGTTAGAAATGGTGACCTTGACCCCACCCACCCCGGATGCAATCGCAAGCGAGGTCTTAATATAAGGTGTCTATGTATGAAGTTTCATTGCAATAGCTCAATTCGTTCTCGAGTTAGAGAGCAGAAACCAAAAATTGATGCCGCCACTATGAACCCCCAAGACCGCCCGCCTAACGACATAAGCCAATCTAATAGCCAAAATTTTTCTTTGAAAAATTTGGTTAATAAAAAGTAATATTTGATCATTCATGTATGAATCGTGTATGTTAATTGGTATATACAAAACAAGAGGGCCGTAAGGCCCTAGGTTGCTCACCTCATGGGCTAAGCAAGTTTCATATTGATTTGGCAACAAATGTAGCCTCTAGAGTATTCACAAGCTTTTTCTTTAATTTGACCTGGTGACCTTGTTTTTGATCCCACATGACAAAGTTTCAAACTCGACCAAGATATCATTAGAACAAAACTTAATAATCTGAGCAAGTTTCATGTTGATTGTGCAAAAATTGTGGCCTCTAGAGTGTTTTCAAGCTTTTTCTTCAATTTACCTAAGTGACCAATTTATGACACCACATGACCCAGTTTCAAACTCATCCAAGATATCATTGGAACAAATGTTCTGGGCAAATTTCGTGAAGATTGCACAATAAATGTCGTCTATACTGTTCTCAATGTTGACAAAAAACGACGAACAACGCACAATGGACAAAAGGCGAAATTTAGTAGTGTTATCTAAGGACCATTTCTGTTAAATATGTTTGAAATCCAGCATGCGGTTTCTGACAAGAAGATTTACATTACATATAGAAGCTTTCCTACATAGCCATATAAGTAAGGAAAACTGCCCCGCCCCACTGGCGGGCATGTTTTTCAACGGAGGGCAAGCATTTTCGAACTCAGACGAGTTATCATAAGCACAAATGTTCTGACCAAGTTTCAAGAAAATGTGACTTTAGTGTTCAGAAGCTTTTTCTTCAAGTTGACCTTGTGAACTAGTTTTTGACCCCATATGACCCAGTTTTGAACTCATCCGAGAAATCATTGGGACAACTGTTCTGTGCAAGTTTCATGAAGATTGGAAATAAATGTGGCCTCCAGTGTGTTCACAATGTTTAAAGTTTTCAATATAGCCATATAAGGAAAACTGCCCCGCTCACTGGTGACCATGTTATTAAACAGAGGGCAACCATTTTCGAAATCAGCCGAGATGTCACAAGAACAAATGTTCTGAGCAAGTTTCAAGAACATTGGGCAAAAACTGTGACTTTTAAGGGTGTTCACAAGCTAATTCTTCAATTTGACCTAGTGACCAAGTTTTTGACCCCATATGACCCAGTTTCGAAATTCGTAAAAAGATATCATTGTTAAGAAAAATGTTAAAAACAAGTTTCATGAAGAGTGAGCAATAAAGGTGGCCTCTAGTGTGTTCACAGCTTTTCTTCAATTTGACCTAGTGACCTTGTTTTTGACCCACATGACCCAGTTTCTAACATGACCAAGATATCATTGGAACACATGTTCTGGGCAAGTTTCATGAAGATTGGGCATTAAATGTGGTCCATAGAGTGTTCACAATGTAAATGTTAATGACGAAAAACGACGGACAAAAGGCTAACACAAAAGCTCACCATGTGCACGTTGTGCTCAGGTAAGCTAAAATTCTACAACAAACAAACCCATACTTAGCAAGAACACAACCCTTAATAATTGAAACATCTTAACAATTTAGACATAAGAAAATGCCACAAATGAGCATCGTTATTTATGATAATTTCACCAACAAAAGTATGCATAAATTTACAAAACATAAGAAAACATTTAAGTTTGAAACTACTAAAGAATCATTTCAACCAATAAATTCATTGAAAATCCCTAAACACTGACTGATAACAAAAGGGCCATGATGGTCCAAAGTGCTCAGCTGAGAACTGGTACAGATGAAGACCATACTGTTGTTACAGGTTTGAAAATTAAGGTATCTGAACAATACAAAGGGGGATAGGATCATTTTTTATTTAAAACATCGGTTGGTGCAATGGTCTAACTAAAGTATGAGTTGGGTAGTGGATGTGCGGTGTTTTTGCTAATGGTTCTCAAATCATTTTTCTCAATATTCCTACCTGACCCTTTTTCATAAAGTCATTGACAATTCTGGAAAATGTAGAAACAGTAGATTGTGATGTCTGTTTCGCAAACAGTTTTGGAGAACTAGTTGCAATGCGATAATTGGGATGGCTGTGCTATAAGGTAAAGTTTTGCTGTTTCTTTGATAATTTTCTGTCCAATGATGATAAATGATGTTAATGCAGGCTCTGAAGACATCTATGTTGCATGTACAAATAACTGCATGCAAGTCTTGCAACTGTTGAAAATCAAAAATTTTTATGGTCATGCGCAAACTGTGTAAGTTTGCTCAACAATGAATAAAAAATCGTGTGTGCAAGCCAATCATTGATAACTTGTTGATGTTTTTTTCCAAACAAAAGGGGCAATAACACTGGTGATGCTTTTATTCCACTTCACCTGTAGTCTTACATTCATAGACAAACTGTACACGATTGGTGAAGAAGTCTCTATCCTGAATAATGTCCATTTTCGCATATTTTTGTTCACAAACAAAGGGCAATAACTCTGGTGTTTCTGGTCCGATCTTGCTTATATTCGACTTCACCTTTAATCTTATGGTCATAGACGAAATGTCCATTTTTGTATATTTTTAATAAACAAAGGGCAATAACTCTGGTGTTTGAAATATGATCTGGTCCAATTTTGGCATCTGCTGAGATCTGATGGTCAAACACAAACTGTGCAAGTTTGGTTAAGATTGGATGGAAAATAAAGTCAATATGTTGGAAAAGGGCATTTTTGAACTTTTTTGCATGAAAAAGGGGCAATAACTCTGTATTACTGGTGTGATCTGACCCAATAACAATCCCATCCCAGATTTTATGGTCATACACAAACTGTGCAAGTTAGGTCAAGATTGAATAAAAAATGTAGTGTTTATCGCGATAACGGTCCATATTGTTGACGGCATATTGACGACGGACGATGCCGGAGAGGTCCCCTATACCAATAGCTCACCGAGCACTTCGTGCTCAGGTAAGCTAAAAAAAAGTACTACTTCACCAGCTAAATATGCAAACATCCACTAACAATATACACAACTTATCATACATCAAACTACTGATAAAACATTATATTTATAAAATTAGTTAAAAGCAACAACACAACCAAGATTATTTTCCATCAAAACCCATTTTTTTTTTTTAATTACATACATGAAATGAATATCAAAGGCATATACTATAATGCACAATGTAAGTCAATATTAGTTTATGTCAGTTATCAAGAACAAAACAAATAAAACAAAGATATTAGTGAACTGATGGATGCTCCCCATTGCTTTGCAACGTTAGGGGAATGCAATCAGAAGAGCAGAGGCCAGACAATTTTCAGCAATCATCAAAGTCCCATAACTGTAAGAAAATCACTGAAGCAGAGCATCTTGGTACAATGAACATCTCCTTTTGGTAATGAAGCTTCCCATAAAGTTTCCTTGAATATTGGCTATTAGTTGCTGAGAAACAGTCCAGACAAGAATTGTGCATGATACACTAATTTCAGCAAACTTCAAAGTCCCAGAACTCTTCTAAAATCGTTGAAGCGGAACATCTTGGTTCAGTGCACACCTCCTTTTGGTAATAAAGTTTCCCATACAGTTTAATTGAAATCTGGCCAGTAGTTGTGTAGATATTGATTGGACAAAAATTGTGTACTAAATACTTATTTCAGAAATCTTCGAAGTCTCACAACTCTTAGAAAAATCGTTGAAGCGGAACATCATGGTTCAGTGCACACCTCCTTTTAGTAATAAAACTTCCCATAAAGTTTATTTGAAATCTGGCCAGTAGTTGTGTAGAAATAGATTGGACAAAAATTGTACACTAAATACTTGCATCGGAAGTCTTCAAAGTCCCATAACTCTTACGAAAAATCATTGAAGCAGAGAAATACCTCGGACAAGAAAACGGGACGGACGGACGAACAGACGGACAAAGCGGCGACTATATGCTCCCCCCCAAAAAATTAGAGAAGCATAATAAAGACACTTATATACAAAGATATCCTTTATAACAGATGTTTATTTTCCACAACAGATTTTATTTATCTGTTTGGTATACAGTCGTCATGTTATCCTATAGTACTGGGTAATATTCTAGTATACCAGGATAATTTGTAACTAAAAATCATGGGTGTGGTTTAATAAACACTTGGATGGAGGAAATTACCCAACCACCATCACAGAGTAAATCAAATCTCCTCATTTCCAAACAGGCCCCATATTCTCAACCGCGAGTTGGATGTGTCGCCCGATGGGGCATAACTCAAATACGTTAACAGCAATTATGCCGAAAACCGAAATAAACCTTTCTTTTATGCCTACTAACACTTCCCTTAAGTTTCATAATAATTACACAAAAAAGTTATAGTCTGCACAGACTACAGGGGCCGCCGCCGCCACAAAAATAACATATTTCCTTTTCAGGTGACACAAAAATGAAGTGTCCAAAAATAGAAGTAATAGTGTAAAGACATATTATAAAATTTACCATTTAAAGGGAGGAAATCGGCATAAATCACACCCATGTATATACATGCATTAAATCATAAACACAAAAATGTACAAATTTTCCGGTCCAATAATAATGTTTGTATTGAAAAGTTAACACGATACTACGAATAATATTGTCACTGAGACTTTTTACACTTTCTCAATGAAGATTTCACACCTCTGCTCAATCGGACACCAAGTCAGTTTGTTTGAACCAAGAAGATAGTTGTTAACAAGTGTATTACCAATTAAAGGTACTTTAAATGATGCAGTGTGAATTTTGCGTTTGACTAAATATAACTCATTCGATTACTGACTCAGTGCGTGGATAAACAAAAATAGAAATATGTATATACACAAGTGTATTATCAACTGCAATTACTTATAAAAGTGTGCTCATGTTAAGAAAAGCTACAAAATGAACACTATTACATACTACCAAAATTTTCGAAAAATGCGGTAGTACAAACAAGAGGGCCCTGAGGGCCCTAGGACGCTCACCTGAGACCTTGTAACCCAATTAGAATTTGCATCCGAGGTGTGGCTTATTTTAATCCTAGGGGCATAATTTGAACAATCTTGAACAAACCTCTGGGCCTTGTGGTTTCAGGTAAAGCTTTTTAAAGTCATTCTGCTATTTAAGTCTATATAAACCATGTGACCCCTCGGGGGTGTGGCCTGATTTAACCCAAGGACCACTATGCAATGTTACATACTACATATAGGAATGCTGTGGGCCTTGCCGTTTCAGAGGAGAGGATTTTTAGTATTTATTTTGCTATTTAAGTCTATATAAACCATGTGACCCCTTGGGGTGTGGCCAGATTTAACACAAGGGCCACAATTTGAACAATCTTTGGAGAGGACCACTACGCAATGTTACATACTACATATAGGAATGCTGTAGGCCTTGCCATTTCAGAGGAGAGGATTTTTAGTAATTTATTTTGCTTTTTAAGTGACGTGACCAGTTTTGACCACAGGGGCATAATTTGAACAATATTTGTAGAAGACCACATATACATACCAAATATGAAACCTCTAGGCCTTGTGGTTTTAGAGGAGAATAATTTTGAATTCATTTTGCTATATTAGTTTATATAAACCATGTGACCCTGTGGTATGGTCAGTTTTGACACATGGGGCATAATTTGAACAATCTTTGTAGAGGACCACTATAGGATGTTACATAACAAATAAGAAACCTGTGGGCCTTGCGGTTTCAGGAGAAGATTTTTAAAGACATTTAGCTATTTACTTTTATATAAACCATTTGACCACCAGGGCGTGGCCAGTTTTGACCTTAGGGGCATAATTTGAACAATATTTGTGGAGGACAACTATATAATGTTACATACCAAATAAGAAACCTCTGGGCCTTGCGGTTTCTGAGAAGATTTTAAAGTCAATTTGCTATTTAAGTGTATATAAATCATGTGACCCCCGGGGCGTGATCCGTTTTTGACCCCAGGGGCATAATTTGAACAAACTTTGTAAAAGACCACAATAGGATATTACATACCAAATATGAAACCTCTGGGCCTTGTGGTTGCAGGAGGAGATTTTTAAAGTCATTTTGCTATATATTCTATATAAACCATGTGACCCCCAGGGCGCGGCCAGTTTTGACCCCAGGGGCATAATTTGAACAATCTTTGTAGAGGACCACTATAGGATGTTACATACCAAATATGAAACCTCTGGGTCTTGCGGTTTCAGAGATTTTTTAAGTTTACACTTTTTATATCTATTTTTAGCTCTAGTGACCTACATATGCAGCGGACCGTAACGATTTGAACAACTTTGAAAGAACATCACCCAATGATCATTCCTGTGAAGTTTGGTAAAAATCTGCCAAGTGGTTTAGGAGAAGATGTCGTTTGAATGAAAAGTTGACGCCGGACGCACGCACACACTGACGATGGACAACCACAAAAACTCACCATGAGCACTTTGTGCTCTGGTGAGCTAAAAACGTGATACTATGAACAAATCAGTGTCTCCCGTGACTATTCGTAGTATCGCGTTTCGACTGTAATTATTTGGCATAATTCATCCAGTTCATTATTATACAAGAAGGACACAGACCTTTAGGCGATTTTACACCTCAACAAAAAATCGTAATATTAGAAAAACACCATACGACTCCACATATGCCAATAAGAACAATAACCAGTAAAATGGCCAAACCAATTCCAACGCCATTTCCATGTTTTGCAGTGGATTTACCTTCATTTTCTGATACATCATAATCATAGGAAGCTTTACATTCTTGTACATTTAATTTAATAATTTGAATGTCCTGATTCCCAGTTGCTTTAACTGTAACACTGGAAATATTACAGGTTACCCAGTTAATGGTCAAATTCCAGCTCGTACCATCTCTAGTGAAATTGTATAACCCAATGAAATCTTGCATAATGTAACAAGACTTTTGATGGAACATGTCACAGAAACCAATCTCTGTCCCCTCAATGCTTACAGAATAATCAGTGTTTGGGTGTAATAATAAGGGGATTGTGAGCAGGTCTCCTTTAGTACAAGTAACTGATTTTTGGCTTGAGATATAAACTGTTTCATTAATTTTTTCAAGCCTATCATGTTTTTCATGTGGTTCACATCCTTGTATGTTTAAACTGATACTCTGAACTACTGTCTGTTTTCCAGTTTCCCTAATAGATATATTTGAATCAGCGCATTGTATTTTATGAATGGTCAAATTCAATATATCTTCCTGAACAGAAAACTCGTATGTACCCTCGTATTTGAGATTTGTTAAGTAACAACCATCTCCAATGAACATTTCACAGGCACCGATTACATTACCAGCGATGCTTACAGAATAATCCCGAATGCCAAGAGGCATGGTGATTGAGACATCTTCTCCTTTATAACAGGTTATTGACTTACCGAGATTCACTGGGAAAGGACTGGCAAAAGGTAGGAAAAATAGACAAGAAAAATACAAAACACTAGATATGTAAACCTTTGCCTTTAAAAAGGGCAGGCCATCAAAGAAATTGTTTATCTTGTCCTTCACTGGTGAACGGGGGTTAGTTTCCCTGCCCAAGTTAGTTTGTGGGGTGTTATGAGTTGGTTGTGCTGATTTTCTCTTTTGGTTATTAGTTTGTGATTGGTCATCAGACAGGCTAGCTGATTTTCTCTTTTGGTCATTACTTTGTGGGGTGTTATCAGACAGGTGAGCTGATTTTCTCTTTTGATCATTAGTTTGTGGGGTGTTATGAGACAGGTGAGCTGATTTTCTCTTTTGATCATAAGTTTGTTGGGTGTTATCAGACAGGTGAGCTGATTTTCTCTTTTGGTCATTACTTTGTGGTGTGTTATCAGACAGGCGAGCTGATTTTGTCTTTTGGTCATTACTTTGTGGGGTGTTATCAGACAGGTAAGCTGATTTTCTCTTTCGATCATTAGTTTGTGGGGTGTTATCAGACAGGTGAGCTGATTTTCTCTTTTGGTCATTACTTTGTGGGGTGTTATCAGACAGGCTAGCTGATTTTCTCTTTCGATCATTAGTTTGTGGGGTGTTATCAGACAGGTGAGCTGATTTTCTCTTTTGGTCAATACTTTGTGGGGTGTTATCAGACAGGTGAGCTGATTTTCTCTTTCGATCATTAGTTTGTGGGGTGTTATCAGACAGGTGAGCTGATTTTCTCTTTCGATCATTAGTTTGTGGGGTGTTATCAGACAGGTGAGCTGATTTTCTCTTTCGATCATTAGTTTGTGGGGTGTTATCAGACAGGTGAGCTGATTTTCTCTTTTGGTCATTACTTTGTGGGGTGTTATCAGACAGGTGAGCTGATTTTCTCTTTTGGTCATTACTTTGTGGGGTGTTATGAGACAGGTGAGCAGATTTTCTCTCTTGGTCATTACTTTGTGGGGTGTTATGAGACAGGTGAGCTGATTTTCTCTTTTGGTCATTAGTTTGTGGGGTGTTATGAATTGGGTGAGCAGATTTTCTCTTTTTATCATTACTTTGTGGGGTGTTATGAGACAGATGAGCTGACTTTCTCTGTTTATCATTAGTTTGTAGGGTGTTATGAGACAGGTGAGCTGATTTTCTCTTTTGGTCATTAGTTTGTGGGGTGTTATGAGACAGGTGAGCTGATCTTCTCTTTTGGTCATTAGTTTGTGGGATGTTATGAGACAGGTGAGCTGATTTTCTCTTTTGGTCATTAGTTTGTGGGTTGTCATCAGACAGGTGAGTTGATTTCCTCTGTTGGTCATTCGTTTGTGGGGTGTTATAAAATGGGTGAGCTGATTTTATCTTTTGGTCATAAGTTTGTGGGGTGTCATCTGACAGGTGACCTGACAGGTGAGCTTTTTCACTCTTTTGGTCATCAGCTGGTGAAGTGTCATCTGACAGGTAAGCGCTTTCACTCTTTTGGTTCTCAGCTAGTGAAGTGTCATCTGACAGATGAGTTTTTTCACTATTTTGGTCATCAGCTAGTAAAGTGTCATCTGACATCTTCAATGGATTGGAAGCTGATGAATTTTGCAATGGAACATGTGCATGGGCCACATTATGTTCATAATCAAGATTTGGCAAGTCTAAATACAAACAAGAACTTTCATGTTTGTCTCCATCCTCTATATGCTTTTCAACTCCATGAGAACATGTAAATGAATCTGGTTTTGTCCTTCTGAATTTGTGGATAGATGTAGCAGATGTAGGTGAACATGCTGAGACTATCAGACAGGTTCTGAAACAATGAAAAGCATTATTAGAAATAAAATAGTTATTTGCATGGATAAATTATAACAAGATTACCGATCCAAATACAAAACAAGAGGGCCAAATGGCCCTGGGTCGCTCACCTGAGTTTCATTAGACAAGCAATTTTCCATGTGTTAGATTTTTATACAGATATGGATATACTGATACGGACTGGTGAAAATGCTGACCTAATCATCATGGTTTGAAAAAATTAAGTGACAACAGACATTCAAAATTTTGAAGTACATATTGAAAATGAAGATTTTTTTTCAATTTGACCTAGTGACCTAGTTTTTGACCCCACATGACCCAGATTCAAACTCGGCTGAGATATCATTGGGACAAATGTTCTGACCAAATTTCATACAGATTGGGCAAAAATGTGACTACGAGAGTGTTAACAAGCTTTTTCTTCAATTTTACCTAGTGACCTAGTTTTTCAACCCACATGACCCAGATTCAAACTCGGCCAAGATATCATTGGGACAAATGTTCTGACCAAGTTTCATGAAGATTTGGCCAAAAATGTGACTTCTCGAGTGTTCATAAGCTTTTCCTATAGCTATATAAGGAAAACTGCCCCGCCCCCCCCCCCCTGACGGCCATGTTTGTCACCGGACCAGAACCATTTTCGAACTCGTCGAGATATCATCAGAACAAAGGTTCTGAGCAAGTTTCATGTTGATTGGGCAAAAAATGTGACTTCTAGAGTGTTCACAAGCTTTTCCTTTAGCCATATAAGGAAAACGGACCCCCTCCCCCCCTCCTGGCAGCCATGTTTTTCAACCAACCGGAACCATCACAACTGAGATATCATAAGAACAAATTTCTGAGCAAGTTTCATGTTGATTAGGCAAAAAATTTGACTTGTAGAGTGTTCACAAGCTTTTTCTATAGCCATATAAGGAAAACTGCCCTACCCCCTGGCGGCCATGTTTTTCAATGGAGCCGAACCATTTTTGAACTCGACTGAGATATCATAAGAACAAAGGTTCTGGGCAAGTTTTATGTTGATTAGGCAAAAATGTGACTTCTAGAATGTTCACAAGCTTTTCTATAGCCATATAAGGAAAACTGCCCCCCCCCCCGGCGGCCATGTTTTTCAATGGAGTGGAACCATTTTTCGAACTCGGCTGAGATGTCATAAGAACAAAGGTTCTGAGCAAGTTTTATGTTGATTGGGCAAAAAATGTGACTTCTAGAGTGTTCACAATCTTTTTCTATAGCCATATTAGGAAAACTGCCCCGCCCCCTGGCGGCCATGTTTTTCAACGGAACGGAACCATTTTTGAACTCGGCCAAGATATCATTAGACCAAATGTTCTGAGCAAGTTTCATGTTGATTGGGCAAAAAATTTGACTCCTAGAGTGTTCACAAGCTTTTTCTTCAATTTGACCTAGTGACTTAGTTTCTGACCCCACATGACCAAGTTTCGAACTTTGCCGAGATATTATTTGGACAATTGTTCTTACCAAGTTTCATGAAGAAGAAGATTGGCCAATAAATGTGGCCTCTAGAGTGTTCTAAAGGTAAATGTTGACGACAAACGATTTATGATTCACCACGGACAACGGACAAAAGGCGATCACAAAAGCTCACAGTGAGCATGTTGTGCTCTGTTAAGCAAACAAGAGGGCCATGATGGCCCAAAGCGTTCACCTGAGAACTGGTACAGATAAAGACCATACTGTTGACAGGTTTGAAATTAAGGTATCTGAACAAAACACAGTGGGGGGTAAGATAAATTTTGATCTAAAACATCGGTAATTGCAATGGGCTAACTCAAGTATGAGTTGGGTAGTGTATGTGCGTATTTTTGCTAATGGTTCTCAAATCATTTTTCTCTATATTCTTACCTGACCCTTTTTCATTAAGTCATTGACAATTCTGGAAAATGCACAAACTGTAGATTTTGATGTCTTTTTCGCAAACAGTTTTGGAAAACAATGCAATAATTGCGATGGCTGTGCTATAAGGTAGAGTTTTGCTTTTTCTTTGATAATTTTCTGCCCAATGATGATAAATGATGTTAATGAAGGCTCTGAAGACATCAAAGTTGCATGTACAAATTTCTGCATGCAATTCTTGCAACTTTTGGAAATCAAATGTTATCAATCAATTTTTATGGTCATGCGTAAACTGTGTAAGTTTGGTCAATATTGAATAAAAAATCGTGAGTGCAAGCCAATCAATGATAACTTGTTGATGGTTTTTTCCACACACAAGGGGCAATAACTTTGGTGTTTCTTGCCCGAACATGCTTATATTTGACTTCACCTGTAGTCTTGCGTTCATAGACAAGCTGTGCACAACTGGTGAAGACTGGATGAAAAATGAAGTCTTTATCCTGAATAATAAATTTGTGTATTTTTTTCACAATCAAAGGGCTATCAATCCGGTGTTTCTGGTCTGATTTTGCTTATATTCGACTTCCCCTTTAATTTTATGGTCACAAACTGTGCAAAATTGGTGAAGATTGGATGAAATATGAAGTATATATCCTGAATTGTATTTTTTCACAAACCAAGGGCAATAACTGCGGTGTTTCTTGCCCAATTTTGTTTATATTCAACTTCATCTTTAATCTTATGGTCATAGACAAACTGTGCAAGACTGATGAAGATTGGATGAAAAATGAGGTCTCTATCCTGAACAATGTCCATTTTTGCATACCGTAAATGTCCTTTCTGATGCGCAGGGATCTTGTCATTTTAGGACCCCTGCGCGTTTAAATTGAGCCATTTTTGTTAATTCTGCCATTATCCAGAAATCAAGTTTTCATGTATGCTCACTTTCCAATGACATTATACACATTGGTACAGTCTAAATACGGCCAATGGGCTTTGTCTGCATGAGAAAATTCACAATGGTACTGTCTAAATTAATATTGTCGATCGACACGACAAGCTCACTCACATGACGTAATGCACAACGGTACAGTCTAAATTATTAACATGATCGACGTGATGAGCTGTTACACTGCAGACTCACATGGAAAGTGGTTGAAAAGCATAAAATAACACTATTTTACTTCATGCTATAATGTTCTCCAATTTAGTCACATTAGATAATATGCAGTTGTCATGAATAAATAAAATACTATACATGTATAATAATGGCACTGTTCACAACATTCTGGTTGACTGCTTTTGACAGCGCTTGCTGTTGAAATCTCCATGTGGGAAGCGTGAAACTTGCTGTGCGTGGCAACTTGTTATTACATGTTCTTACAATAAATATTCATAATACCGTAATTAATTTTTGTGGTCCCATTCACTTGCGTCATTATGGTTGCCTGTAACCCATATAGTGGGGCATAGGTTTATTTATATACAGGCAATTCCAGATACATAAATATGGCGGTCTATTTAATAGTTTCTATCGAAATTAACTTTAGTTTTTTGTTAATGTCGAAAAAAATAGATCGACAAAAAATACCCCATGCGCGTCTATTAGGGCATGGGTGTCAATAAGGACATTTACGGTATTTTTTCACAAACAAAGGGCAATAACTCCGTTGTTTCTGGTTGGCTCTTGATTATATTCCACTTCAACTGTAATCTCATGGTCAGACAAACTGTGCAAGATAAGTGAAGATGGGATGAAAAATGAAGTCTCAATTCTGAATAATGTCCATTTTGTGTGTATGTTTTCATAAACAAAGGGCAATAACTCTGGTGTTTGAAATACAATTTGGCCCATTTTTGGCATCTGATGAGATCTGATGGTCATACACAAACTGTGAAAGTTTGGTTAAGATTGGATGGAAAATAAAGTCTGTATGTTGGAAAAAGGCATTTTTGCACTTTTTTTTGCACGAAAAAGGGGCAATAACTGTAGTGTTACTATTGTGATCTGGCCCAATAACAATCCTGTCCGAGATTTTATGGCCATACACAAACTGTGCAAGTTTGGTTAAGATTGGATAAAAAGTGAAGTCTCCAGCATGAGAACAAATGAATTGTTAACGGCACACTGACGCAATAAGACGGACGACGCAGGCGAGGTCTCCTATACCAATAGCTCACTGAGTACTTCTTGCTCAGGTGAGCTATTATAAAAAAAGGAAAAATGGCCCTGCCCCCTCAGGCCCTCGCGGCTGTATTTTTATGGATCCAAACTATTTGAGCAACTTTGGTGGACAACTACCATAGTAACATGTCTGAGAATTTATTTTGAAATCCAACCAGTGGTTTCTGACAAAAAGGTTAACAAATTTTTCAATATAGCTGTATAAAGTAAAATGTCCGTACCCCCCTGGCAGCCATGTTTTACAACGGACCTTAACAACTTTTGTAGAAAACCATTCAAGGAACAGTTCTGTGGAATTATTTAAATCCAAACTGGTTTCTAACAAGATTTTCAAACTTTTTAATAAGAAACAAGAGCACCGCCTATGGGTGCTGGACGCTCGACTTTCTTGTATTTGAAAATATTCTGGCCTTTTGTTAATAGAATATGTTCATCACTGTGACGAAATGTGTTGAATTTCAAGTCAATACCTCTTATAGATATTGAGAAATTTGACCTAAAGCTAAAATTCTAAGTTGAAAAAAGGACAATAAATCCTTGACATAGTTACCTCATCTTGTCAAAAGAATGGGTTCATAACTGTGATGTAGTATTTTGAGTTTCGAGTCAATACGGGTCAATAAAGTTATTGTGAAATTTGACCTAAAGCAAAAATTCTAAGTTGAAACAAGATTCTGTGTTTGATTAACACACATGCCCCCAAGTGGTGCTGGATAGAACATTTCTTAGTCCAAATTAGGTCAAGGTAAAAGTGAGGTTGTGTGATATGGGTGGATTGGGGATGGTCATGATACAGCTTAAATGTTGTTTTTTTGATTGGAATGGAGGAATGCTAAGCACATATAGTTCGCGAAATAGACACCTAATTTTGTTGCTGTTTGCTACGAAACTTTTATACAGAAGTAAAGATCTCAATGTTTTCTGCGCTACAAAGTTTTTATATGGCGATCAATACACCCACACTTTCCAGCAATTTTTCACGCGCTTTTTCCAACAGAACAAAGAGTTTACACGAAATACATGTGTTTTGTAATTGTTAATAGAATTTATGTTTACTTCATTCCAATAGTGAAATTCGGATAGGCGTTTCGGACTTTATATTTTTATACGCGATTTGAAATTTATTCAACGGAATTAAAGGAATAATATTATATTTTCATATACAAATGGAATATTTTACATATGGATTTAATACATAATGGATATTAACTACATGTACATTGAAAAGGGTGAGTTATTTACTTAATTACATTTATGTTTGAGATCGGGAAAAAACAGGCTAGTGTATACATGTATATCTACGGAATGACCTCGCAAGTTAAATTGCGATCCGGATACAGTGTAGTGCATTGTTACAATATTTCTGCATTTGTGTATGAAATATGCTATGTTTTGTTTCTTAATAAACTGAATGGTATTGAAATGAATTGATTAAAGAGATATATATTTTTGTTTATTGATTGTATTGTTCATTAGGAAATATTACTAATGCATTACAGTAACAATTATATGTGAAAATATATATATAGTATAGTTATGTATAGTATGCCACCCAAACGTCTCTAACTTAAAAATTACGTGCGACGCCTAATGGGCTCTAATTTTACCAATTTGGCCAAAAAAAGTGGCGACAACTTTTCAAAAGCCAAAGGGAACCCTGTGTCTGCAGAATCAGGTCGGTACCATAAACAATATCTTGAGTTTCAATTTAATGTCTTTGATAGTTATTGAGAAATTTTATATTTAACAAAACAAATATCAAAATATTCCAAGTTTTAAGTCCTAATAACTCTGGAAAATAAACCACAGGGTTACTTGTCTTGTTGTAATGAATTTCCCTTTTCATAGTAAACAAGTTTTGAAAGTTTCGAATGGATACCTTCAATAGTTTTTAAGAAATGGACCCTGACAAAAAACTTAACCAAAAAACTTGAGGCTTAAACAAAAATTATGTTTGTTTCATGTTACTTGCTCCAAAAAATTAGGGTAGGTAGGTTGGGATTTTTTATTTTTTTTTGGGGGGGGGGGGGGGGAAATGGTGAACTTGAAGATTCTAAAACTGAATTAATAATCAAAACATATCAGTAATATCCTTAAACAGTGTTTATAAGTGGATTCTTTCAAAACAAAACACTGATTTATCAAAAACAACATTTAATTATTGAAAAAGGTAAATAAAACAAAAATATATCTGACAAATCCAATAAAATGTTATAGGGTCGGGGCATTTTTTTAGGGTAGGTCGGGTAACCTGAAACAAAAATAATTTTTGTATGCCTAACCAAACAACTTAACTAACGCAGACGCTGACGCAGACGGCAAAGCGACCACAATAACTCGATTTTTTTTCTTCGAAAAGTCAAGCTAAAAATGGCCCCGCCCCCTGTGAGCCACGTTCTCAAAAAGAGGAACCACTTGAGCCACTTTGGCAGACAACCACCCATGGAACGTTTCTGTGAAATAATTTCAAAATCCAACAAATGGTTTCTGACAAGAAGATTTTCAAAGTTTTCAATATAGCCGTATAAGGTAAAATGGCCACGCCCCCTGGTGGTCATGTTTTTAAACGAACCGGACCAACTGTTGTAGAGAATCACTTCCCCCTTGGTGGCCATGGTTTTCAATGAAGCGGAACCATTTGATTTGTATATTTAAAGCTCTGGTGGCCATATTGTGCAGCGGACCGGAACCATTTGAGCAATTTTGGTAAAGGACCACCCAAGGAACATTTCTGTGACGTTTCATCAAAGTCGGCCTAACGACTTCCGAGAAGATGTCGTTTAAAGAAAGTTTACACACGTACGCATGGATGGACGCACGACGGACAAACCACCATAGCATAATCTTGCTGGCCTTTGGCCAGTGGAGCTAATAACTTAGCCATGTGTAGGCTTTCTCAGTTCCTTTGTAAAGTGCTTAAAATCTCAATCATTCTTAATGTTCAAGACTCACTTTCAACAACACAATCATAAGTTTACCTTTGGATCTCATCATCCTCTAAAATCTCATTAAGGAATGCGTGTTCCTTAATAATGAAAGTTTTGGGTTCCATATTTCTTTGATTCTGCTCCTTTGCTCACCAAACCTCTAACACTGTAATACAATAATAAAAGTTACATATCACGTCACAAGTCATATGAAAATGAATGTCATATGTCAACAAATCAAGACAAAAATGAAACCACATATCACTTATACACAATGTAATAGTGACTAAAGTCTTAAGTAAAAGTGCAATGGTTTTCTAGATGTCACCATATGCACCCATACCGTAACAATATTTTAACAAGGTTTTGTGTGAAAAATAACTTTTTTTAATCATTATTTATAGAGAATACCATGATAATATACTTTTCTGTGTTTAAAATACGAACAACAAAGGCTAGAATAATTTAAAGCAGGCCCATGTCATCTCAAAGTTGTAGTACAAACATGTATTTGACTTATGCCCCCAAAAGAACTGCACAGACGATTCCAATGAGCATCAATTGCTTATAATAAATAACTAAATGCATTATAATTGCTTGTACTAAACTGATGCTTGAATTAACTGCAGTAATAACAGCATCTAGTTGCAACACACAAATATTTCACATTAGCAACCATAGGGCTTGTAAACCGCTGTTAACCAACAAACTCAGAATAAAGCTGAAACAAGATTCTGTGTTTGATAAATACACATGCCCCCGGTTGGTGCTGGATAGCCCATTTCTTAGTCCAAATTAGGTCAAGGTCAAAGTGAGGTTGGGTGATATGGGTGGATCAGGAACGGTCATAAGTAACAACTGTGTAAATATCCAAGTGTTGTGGTAAGCGGTGTTGGTGCTAGACGAAACGGTAAAATCTAGTTTATCAAGAAATTGCACTTTTGAATTATTTTAAGTCTAAATAAGGTCAAGGTCAAAGTGAGGTTGGGTGATATGGGTGGATAGGGAATGGTCATAAGCAACTAGAACTCCATGAGTCGGACGTGTCGCCTGACGCCACATAGCTTACGTGAATCCAAATGAAGAAGCACTTAAGGTTAATGCTAAAAAAATTTTTAACAGATTTATTGAAATCTTCAAAAGCACTGCACTCTGGCTAATTGCAAAGAAAAGACTAATTAAAACCAAAGTGCGACACAAAAATAAGTATGAAAATTTACAAAATGCAATAACTCCGAAAGCATGAGGTGCAGAGTAACCGTTCTTGTGTACTGCACTTCTCCTCAATGTGATCTATCTACCTATGAAGTTTCAAGTTGATAGCTTTAATAGTCTTTGAGTAATGCTCGGGACAAAAATTAAGTATGAAAATAAACAAAGGGCAATAACTCCAAAAGTATGTGATGCAGAGTAATGGTTCATGTGCACTGCACTTTTCCTCAATGAGATCTATCTACCTATGAAGTTTCAAGTTGATAGCTTTTATAGTCTTAGAGTTATGCTCCGGACAAATATTAAGTATGAAAATAAACAAAGGGCAATAGCTCCAAAAGTATGAGGTGCAGAGTAACAGTTCTTGTGCACTGCACTTCCCCTCAATGAGATCTATCTACCTATAAAGTTTCATGTTGATAGCTAGTCTAAGAGTTATGCTCCGGAAAAGCAAAAGGGGCCGCCGCCGCTGTCACAGCTGACAAAAGTAACACCTACATGTCGCTGTGTATAGTATCGAAGTGTCGTAGTAAGCGGTGTTGGTGCTAGACGAAACGGTAAAATCTACTTCACCTTGTCACTGACGGAAGGACGGACAGGACAATCACTATATGCCTCCTGCATCAAGATGCCGGGGGCATAAAAACAAATATGTCCTCTAAAAATGCACTAACGAGCATACCCAGCAAGCTCCCCGAGACGATGCGCGGCAGATTTAAAACTGCAAGAACAGCAAGGTAAAGCACACAAACACAAGCAGTACCAAGCCAATCGAGCAGCACCTGCAGGTCTTCACAGGCAGACAGTTGTACCAGATGTTGGTAGGCAATCCCAGTCACTCTCTTCCTAATATCAGGAAGTTCTGAAATTTATGAAAATATACCATGTTATTACCTGACTCGAAATATAAATGATTAATTTAAATTTGTTACTACATGTTTTATTCGAGGTGTGAAGCTTTTTTGACTGTTGCCCATTCCGATTAGCTGTTTCATGCACAGGAATGATGAGCCCAAATGCTTTACAGAAGCCGTGATCACCATCTTCAATGAGGTCAAATACCATACCAGCTTATACCAATATATCGATTTTCATTAGGCGGAGTTTTGTCGGTCAGAAAAATATATATTGACCAATTAAAACGCATAGTTATATACGCTTCCCATGAGGTGAACAATCGACCTATCGGCGTAGTCATGTATCTACACTTTCGTTAATGTACATGAGTCAGTTAGAGTATGTTTATTCCCGACCATTAAACGTTTAAAACACAATTTACTCACCCCTTTCGTTGTTGATAATATCCACATTTAGTTTAGTTCCTAAACATAAAGGCATTGTTTTAAATTACTTTCCTTTATATTTCAGGTACAATTATTAAACAAGAGGACCCTAAGGGCACTAGGACGCTCACCTGAGACCTTGTAACCAAATTGGAATTTGCTTCCCGATGCGTGGCTTATTTTTATCCCAATCTTGAACAAACCTATGGGCCTTGCAGTTTCAGGTAAAGATTTTAAAAGTCATTTTGCTATGTAAGTCTATATCGACCATGTGACCCCTCAGGGTGTGGCCAGATTTGACCCAAGGGGCATAATTTGAACAATCTTTGGAGAGGACCACTATGCAATGTTACGTACCAAAAACAGAAAAGCTGTGGGCCTTGCCATTTCAGAGAAGAAGATTTTTGCTATTTAAGTCTATATAAACCATGTGACACCCGGGGCATAACCAGTTTTGACCCCAGGGGCATAATTTGAACAATATTTGTAGAGGACCTCTATAGGATGTTACATACCAAATATGAACCCTCTAGGCCTTGCGGTTTTAGAGAAGAATTATTTTGCTATTTAAGTCTACTGGGGTTTGGTCCTTTTTTACCCATGGGGCACAACTTGAACAATCATTGTAGAGGACCACTATAGGATGTTACATACCAAATCCCAAACCTCTGGGCCTTGCGGTTTCTGAGAAGAAGATTTAAGTCATTTTGCTATTTAAGTCTATAAATCATGTGACCCCTGTTGCGTGGCCAGTTTTGACCACAGGGGCATAGTTTGAACAATCTTTGTAGAGGACAACTATAGGATGTTACATACCAAATATGAAACCTCTGGGCCTTGCAGTTTCAGAGGAGAAGATTTTTACAGTCCTTTTGCTATATATTCTATATAAACCATGTGATCCCCGGGGCGTGGCCAGTATTGAACCCATGGGCATTATTTCAACAAACTTTGTAAAGGACCACTAAAGGATGTTACATACCAAATATAAAACCTCTGGGTCTTGCAGTTTCAGAGATGAAGATTTTTAAAGTCATTTTGCTAGATATTCTATATAAACCATGTGGCCCACCGGGACGTGGCCAGTTCTGACACCAGGGGCATAATTTGAACAATCTTTGTAGAGGACCGCTATAGGATGTTACATAACAAATACGAAACCTAAAGCTGGGCCTTGTGGTTTCAGAGGAGAAGATTTTTAAAGTCATTTTGCTATATATTCTCTATAAACCAGTGGCCCAGACAAGGCGTGTACACGCGTAAATTACGCACAAATAATTGGAAGATACGCTGAGAAAATAAATATGGGGTGTGCATTTATGCTCAATTTTTGGGATGTTCGCGTACATGAATGACTGGAAGACAGAAACGGTTATAAGTTTTGACAAGTCTGCCTACCTGAATGTGCAGTTGCTATGTTCAGTAGTTAGCCAAAAAAGTATTAAAATGTTCTTAATTCTTACTTGTAACATTATTGCATTGAAATGACTGCATTATAAAGGATTATTATTATAATACTCTGGTCTTCTTCTCATATCATAATGTATTGTAAATTTACCCCAATAATCCTGCACAGAGTTTATTTTTACCCCCAAAAAAATTCTGAAGTTAGTGTAAATTTACTCCCAAATTTTCAGAAGTAAGCGTATTTTTACACCTAGTACACTTTTTTATCTTGAGCACTGTAAACCATGTGACAGGGCGTAGCCAGTTTTGACCCCAGGGGCACAGTTTGAACATTCTTTGTGGAGGACCACTATAGGTTGTTACATACCAAATATGAAACCTCTGGGCCCTGCAGTTTCCGAAAAGAAGATTTTTCAAGTTACACTTTTAAAATCTATTTTTAGCTCTGGTGACCCTCATATGCAGTGGACCGTAACGATCTGAACAACTTTGAAAGAGGGTCACCCAATGATCATTCCTGTGAATTTTGGTGAAAATCCTCCACGTGGAGATGTTGTTTGAATGAAAAGCTGACGACAGACGCACGCACGGACGACAGACAACAGGCGATCACAAAAGCTCACCATGAGCACTTTGTGCTCAGGTGAGCTAAAAATGTAAACAGACTTTTTATACAGTATCTTTGTCATTCCTATGAAAGTCTTTTTAAATTTTATTTTAACAAAGTTAGTTTTATTAAAGACGTTCGCAAAAATTTCATCCAATTTTCTTCCTAAGACAGATTTTCTTAGAAATTTGTGCAAACATGTGTCAATGTATCCTTAAACTAATTCAGTCTTTAAAACAAGAGCTGTCGGACGACAGAGCGCTCGACTTTTCTTGTGCTTGTCAGAGTTACTGGCTTTTTTTTTCTAAAACAAGAAACATGGAAATTCCACGAAAACCAAATTTTCAAATGAAATGCATTAAAATCAGCACATCAATAACATTTCAAGTTATGGTAAACTTGACTTTGACCCCACCCACCCCATATGCAATCCCAAGTGAGGTCTCGACATAAGGTATCTGTGTATTAAGTGTCATTAAAATATCTCAATGCGTTCTTAAGTTATTGAGTGGAAACCATTTCTCTTTTTTTAGTAACAATGACCTTGACCCCACCCACCCCATATACAATCCCACCCGAGGTCTCGATATAAGGGATCTATGTATTAAGTTTCATTAAAATTTCTCAATGTGTTCAAGTTATTGAGCGGAAACCATTTTTCTATTTTTAGTAATAGTGACCTTGACCCCACCCACCCCATATGCAATCCCAAGCGAGGTTTCGATATAAGAAATCTATGTATAAAGTTTCATTAAAATATCTCAATGCGTTCTCAAGTTATTGAGCAGAAACCGTTTTTCTATTTTAGTTACAGCGACCTTGACCATGACACTTTACGCAATCGCAAGTGAGGTCTCGATATAAGGTATGTATGTATTACGTTTCATTAAAATGTCTCAATGCGGTCTCAAGTTATTAAGCGGAAACCGTTTGTCTATCTTTAATAACAGAATCCTTTACCTTGACCCCACCCACCCCATATGCAATCCGAAGCAAGGTCTCAATATAAGGTATGCATGTATATCTCAATGCGTTCTCACGTTATTGAGCCAAAACCATTTTTCTATTTTCAGTAACAGTGACCTTGACCTCACCCTCCCCATATGCAATCCAAGCGAAATCTTGATATAAGGTATATATGTAGTAAGTTTCATTAAAATATCACAATGCATGTTCAAATTATTGAGCAGAAACCATATTTCTATTTCTAGTAACAGTGACCTTGACCCAACCAACCCCATATGCAATCCCAAGAGAGGTCTTGATATAAGGTACCTATGTATTACGTATTATTAATATATCTAAATATGTTCTCAAGTTATTGAGCGGAAACTGTTTTTCTATTTTTAGTAACAGTGACCTTGACCCCACCCACCCCATATGCAATCCCAAGCGAGGTCTCCCTATAAAGTATCTATGTTTGAAGTTTCATTACAATAGCTTAATCTGTTCTCGAAACTAGCTTAGGCCTAAATTAAAATTCAGTTTGTTTGCCCTTTACCGACCGACCCACAAAAAAGCCGCCGACTCCAAATATTTTATTGCAAAATCTGCCATACTATTTTTCAGTAAGTGATTGTTTTCTTGCTTTAAATTTCGTATTTTCTTTCGCTCACAACTTTCTTACGCTACAATTTTGATCATTAAGACGCTTAAACGAAACAGTATACAGTCTGGTTCCCAGCGTACTATGACGTAATAGTACGTCTGGCATGGGCTGATAATGGAGGGCAATCACACGACAACATAGTTATATAGGAAAAGAATCTAATAATTTAAACGTTTGTAGTAGGACTTGTATTCTCCTTGTAAAGACTTGTTTGAATTATATATCTGTATATATGCATTAAACACATCTTGTTATCTATTCAAGTTATTGTATTGTTAATCTTATTAAAATAGAATATCTAATATCGATCTACAATCTTATTATTTACTGTCAGGTTTTGCATATTTTGTAATAAATGTCTTTATTTTATTATACATTTGTTGTGTTTACTCTCTGTACGAGAAAATAGATCTTCCATTGTTGGAGTTTAAGCTCCATGAGGAAAAACCTTTGTATTATTTCGAATTTATATACCACTGATATATTTCCCCAGTAAGTTCAGTTGATTAAAATTTTGAACTGTTACAACTCTTGTTTTTCTCCTATTAGCAGCCAAAATTTTAAATATCATAACCTTTCTTTGTTAACCTTTTTTTGTTAAATTGTCATTTACAAAAAACAACTTTATTTGAGAGGACCAAGACATCTGAGTTAAAAACATTACTGATGTTTAGCTCACGGTGAGCTATTGGTATAGAAGACTTCTCCTGGGTCGTCCCTCGCCCCGTGTCTGTAGGTTGTCAACAGTTTGGACTGTAATCGCGATAAAGACAATATTTTTGTTCAATCTTGACCACAAAATCTCGGATGGTATCGATTATGAGCCAAATCTGACCAGAAACCTTAGAGTCATTGACCCCTTTTCAAGAAAAATGCAGACAGCATTTTTATTCAATAAAGTTCGCTACAATTTTCATCTAATCTTGACCAAACTTCCACGGGTTGTGTTTGACAATAAGGTCTCAGTGGAAATCAACAATGGGCCATATTGGGCCAAAAACACAGGAGTTTTGGTCCCTTTGTGGAACACAGGAGGGCCACGATGGCCCTAGGTCGCTCACCTGATATCTATGTATGAATTTTCATTAAAATATCTCAATAGGTTTTCAAGTTATTGAGCGAAAATTGTTTTTCTATTTTTAGTAACAGTGACCTTGACCTAGACCCCTCCCACCCCGTATGCAATCATATGCGAGATGTCAATATAAGGTATCTATGTATTAAGTTTCATTAAAATATCTCAATGCGTTCTAAAGTTATTGAGTGGAAACTGTTTTTTTATTTTTTAGTAACAGTGACCCTGACCCCACCCATTCCATATGCAATCCCAATCGAGGTCTCAATATAATGTTTTAACCAAATATGACACCTCTGGGATTTGCGGTTTCAGAGGAGAAGATTTTTAAAGTCATTTTACTATTAAAGTCTATATAAACCATATGACCTCCATGGTGTGGCGAGTTTTGACCCCAGGGGCATCACTTGAACAATCTTTGTAGAGGACCACTATACAATGTTACATACCAAATATGAAACCTCTAGGCCTTGCATTTTTAGAGAAGAAGATTTTTAAAGTCATTTTGCTTGTAAGTCTATATAAACCATGTGAGCCATGGGGTGTGGCCAGTGATGACCCCAGGGGCATCATTTGAACAATCTTTGTAGAGGACCACTATACAATGTTTCATCCCAAATATGAAACCTCTGGGCCTTGCGATTTCAGAGAAGATTGTTAAAGTCATTTTGCTATTCAAGTCTATATAAACCATGTGAATGCCGGGGTGTGGCCAGTTTTGACCCCAGGTTATCATTTGAACAATCTTTGTATAGGATCACTTTACTATGTTACATACCGAATAGGAAACCTCTGGGCCTTGCGGTTTCGGAGATTTTTAAATTCATTTTGCGATACGAGTCTTAATAAACCATGTGTCCCCCGGGGCGTGGCCAGTTTTGACCCCAGGGGCATCATTTGAACAATCTTTGTAGAGGACCATTAAACAATGTTACATACCAAATATGAAACCTCTGGGCCTTGCAGTTTCAGGGGAGAAGATTTTTGAAGTCATTTTGCTATTCAAGTCTGTATAAACTATGTGACCCACGGGGTGTGTCCAGTTTTGACCCCAGGGGTATCATTTGAACAATCTTTGTAGAGGACCACTATACAATATTACATACCAAATATGACACCTCTGGGCCTTGCGGTTTCAGAGAAGATTTTAAAACTCAGTTTGCTATATAAGTCTATATAAACCATGTTAGCCCCAGGGTGTGGCCAGTTTTGACCCCTGGGTCATCATTTGAACAATCTTGTAGAGAACCATTAGACAATGTTACATACCAAATATGAAACCTCTGGGCCTTGCAGTTTCAGGGGAGACGATTTTTAAAGTCATTTTGCAATTCAAGTCTATATAAAGCATGTGACCCCTGGGGTGTGGCCAGTTTTGACCCCAAGGGCATCGTTTGAACAATCTTTGTAGAGGACCACTATACAATGTTACATACCAAATATGAAACCTCTGGGCCTTGCGGTTTCGGAGAAGATTTTAAAATTCATTTTGCGATACGAGTCTAAATAAACCATGTGACCCCCGGGGCGTGGCCAGTTTTGACCCCTGGGGCATAGTTTGAACAATCTTTGTAGAGGACCACTAGAGGATATCACATATCAAATATGAAAGCTCCAAGCCTTGTGGTTTCAGAGATTTAAAAAGTTTTCAGTTTTTAAATCTATTTTTAGCTCTTGTGACTTACATATGCAGCGGACTGGAACGATTTGAACAAATTTGAAAGAGTGTCACCCAAGGATCATTCCTGTGAAGTTTGGTGAAAATCTGTCCAGCGGTTTAGGAGGAGATGTTCTTTGAGTGAAAATGTTGACGCACGACAGACAAAAGGTGACCTTAAAGCTCAACATGAGCACGTTGTGCTCAGGTGAGCTTAAAATGCAAACAATGCCTTTTTCATGCATGGAGATTTCATGTTTCATTCAATCTTGATCAAACTTCCACAAGTTTCAAATGACCTTAAGATCTCAGCATAAGCAGCAAATGAGACATACCAGGCCACAAACACTGGAGTTATTTTCCATTAAATGTGAAAATTAATGCAAACATGGACTTCATTTTCAACCAGTCTGGACCAAACTTGCACAAATTTGAATAAAGTAAGGTTAAATGACAATACACTCCACTCTTTTGAGCAAGACGGCAAGCAAGACATGACCTTTGCACACCCGTCGCCGTTATCATTCAGAACTGTAGCATAACACTATTCTTCCGAAATTGCCTGCAAAAACCAGAGAACATTTGAGGCATTTCGTGGGAAAACTGGGCTTAATGCATGTGCGTACATTGTCGTTGCAGATCAGCCTGTGCAGTCCGCACAGGCTGATCCGGGACGACACTTTTTGCTTTTATGGTATTTTCTGTTTCAAAGAAGTCTCTTCTAATCAAATCCACTGTACTTAGGTCCTTTCTTCATTAACCCTGTTTTTGTTTGTCTTTGACAAGCAATGGCAAGCTAGGAGCAAAACAAACACATGTATGAGAGTTAATCACCTCGACAAATTATTTATGGACAGTATGGCGTACATTCCCGCATTTGGTCAAGCCTGTCACAACAGTATAGGCTTTCATCTGTGTCAGTACTCATCATGGGCTTATTTATTTGTGACATTTTCATCAAATTATTTTTTATTTTCAATTCATTGATTGATATGACATTTTTCAGTCAAACAGTATGTATTTGTACTGTATTAATATGAGCGTGACTGTCGAGTCAATTTAGCCATTAATTATACGGTAATACACGTTTTCTTGTCAGAGAGTATGTATCTATGCTGTGTTAATTTATAGCGTGTCTAGTTAGTTTAGACATTGGTATTAAATAAAATACATGTACTTCGCACATTTCTAAGCATTGCTTATTCTATTTTATGTTTATGCTTCTTATTTTAATAAAGCCAGTTTTACCCTGTATATTCTTGGATGTATCGATAAAGATGAAGAAAGTAATCGTAATTTTCAAACAAAGATACAGTTATAATTAATTGCTATTTAAATGACGACATTCATGTATGACAAAGGTTAAATTCTCGGAATATAAAAATAAAACATGTTTTCCTACCTACCTCTACAATGTCGGGTCGGTACAGGGCAAACAAACGATTTTTTAATGTAGGCCTTACCGAAAAACTTTAACCTGTCCATATAGCTTATATGTAAAATTGTTGAGCGTAAAAAGGCCCATAATTTTGACAAATTTCTAACTAGAGTTATCAAAATTGGCCTATGAGTTCATTTTAATATACGGAATAAGTGTTCTAAGGTTGAATGAAATCCCTCAAGCCATTCCTGAGAAAGCAGCTTACCGAAAAACTTCAACCTGTCCATATGTGTAAGAAGGCCCATAATTTTGACAAATTTCAAACTAAAGTTACCAAACTTGGCCTATACGTTCATTTTAATGTGGGGAATAATTGTTTTAAGTTTGAATGAAATCCCTCAAGCCATTCCTGAGAAACTAGCTTACCGAAAAAACTTTAACCTAGCTTGGACTGCGACGCCCACACCGGGGCAAGTAGAATAGCTTGCCTTTTCTTCGAAAAGTTGAGCTAAAAATAAGGGTCACCAGCCTTGTTCCGGAAATATTGGGGTTTAAATACGCTACCTTTCGAAGCCCTTTGTTCAGTTTGTGTGACTAGCAATGTTCAATTATATAAAGCTTTCATATTCAAACAAGGACAGAGACTTTTAAATGCAACCTTTTTTTAATCTTTCGTTTGGCAATATACAAGTGCAGTTTAATGATAAAACGCGCTTTATCTACAGTTTTGAAAATGACTTTTAATGGACACTAAATGAGTTTAATTATGCATTTAATATGCCTTTGAAAACATCAATTAATAATCAAATAATGGAATATCTTTTGTTCCAAACGACAGATTTTGTTAAAAAAGTGCATGTACATGTACATGTGTCATATTATACTGAAACTAAAACAGTGTTAAACAAGATTCTGTGTTTGCTAAACAAATACCTCCGGTTGGTGCTGGGTAGCCCATTTCTTAGTCCAAATTAGGTCAAGGTCAAAGTGAGGTTGGGTGATATGGGTGGATTGGGAACGGTCATAAGTAAAAACTGTGTAAAATATCCAAGTGTTGTAGTAAGCGGTGTTGGTGCTCGACGAAACGGTAAAACCTAGTTAACCAATGGCACTTTTGTATTATTATAAGTCCAAATTAGTTCAAGGTCAAGGTGAAAGTAAAGTTGGGTGATATGGGTGGATTGGGGATGGTCATAAGCAACAACTGTGTAAATATCCAAGTGTTGTAGCAAGGGGTGTTGGTGCTAGACGAAATGGTAAAATCTAGTTAACCAAGAAACAGCCCATTTGAATTATTTTAAATGCAAATTAGGTCAAGGTCAAAGTAAGGTTGGGTGATATGGGTGGATTGGGAATGGTCATAAGTAAAAACTGTGTTAATATCCAAGTGTTGTAGTAAGCGGTGTTGGTGCTAGATGAAACGATAAAATCTAGTTAACCAAGAAATGGCACTTTTGAATTATTATTCCAAATTAGGTCATGGTCAAAGTCATCAGTGTCCGACAAATCCACTAGAAATTCAAAGCACAAGCCCGTCGGGCTACTGTATTTATAAAGGATCAGTAGCCCGACCTGCTTGCGTAAGAGCCTTTTTTTGATAACATCTCACAACAGGCACACATGAGTGCAGGGGTCTAGCATTACTATGTGCATTGGTTTTAATCCGATCATTTATCTAATCAAAACACCTTGCACCAATTTGACAGACATAAACTGTTCTGTTCTGTTCGTAGCGCGTAATCTGGTTAACCAATCAGAAGCTTTCATTAAAGGTCATGAACTGTTTATGCTCAATTTTAAGAACAATGATTGGGTAATTTATTCATCACCTGTGACCTTACGCCATTTAATTATGGGGAATCCTGTTTTTTTACCGTAGTGCTGAAGTTTGCAACAAAGGTTTTGATGTCGCAAAAGCAACAAACGAATCTGAATACCAACAACAACAGTGTGAAAATGAAAGCAATTAAACTGATGTGAAGGTGATTTACACCGATATAGCTACTAATTACTTTGAACTAATTTTGTATTCAATTGATTAAGCATTAATTAATATGGTAAGTTTTGTATTAACTGTGAAAACATTTTTCATTAAGCCATTGTCATATATAAATATTCCAGGCGCAGAATATTCACAACACAAAATGACAAATAATTTATAAGATCATTTAAGTTTTGTTGTAACTGCAGTGCTGTTATGGATTAAAATATTTATTTCTTTAAAAATATTATGTGGATGGAATTATTACTTAATTTAAATATTTTGACTGATATTGTTCAATATAAATTTGAAGTGCTTTTTAAGTGCTATCATTTACATAATGTTGCATATGTGGGACTTGCTTGGTTAAGTTGAAATAGTGTTGTTTGTTTTGCAGCAAATTGGGCAACAATAAAATGGTGTCATGCTGATCCTTCTGCCCCCATCACGCCTACATGCCCCAAATTTTGTGATAAAGTCTATTATTCAACTAACTGTTTTCATTTGAACTAAAGCATCAATTCACAATATTGTTTTCACCAACTTGAATGGGCACTGGGTGACCAGAAAACTAAGGGTAACAGATGACAAGTGCACGACTCGACCAGAGCACCAATATTATCATTATCGTTTATTGCAATTATTTATTTTTCATAATATTATTTGTGTTATTCATGTGATAATTGTTATGTTGCAATGCACTCAATATCTTTCTAAAATAAATAGGCATGCATTTTTCAGAATAAATAAAATAAACTTAGCTTGCATTTCTGTCGTGAAATTTAGGCCAAATGTATCGGGCTACCAATAAAAAAATCTGGTAGCCCAGTGAGCTACCATCAAAATTCCAAATTTGTCGGACACTGGCAGTTAACCAGTAAACTGCACAAACAGTTACGCTATCATATGTATGTATATAGACATAACATGAATTCACTTGCAAATGGACCTGGATTATTATTATTGTTTATTAATGTTTAAGTCGGATCTATTTCTTGTCATCTTTTCATGGATAGAAAGTAGCATCAATAACAGGAAGCCTCACTGCTCAGCTAACGAAGCACAGTAATTTATCGATTTACTGACTCGTAGCCTGCAGAGTAAAGAAGTAGTTCCATCAAGACCGATTTCTGAATACTACTACTAAATCCTGTTGGCTTGCGCCAACAGTCTAAAAATCACACTCAAGTTTTTAATTTTTTTTATTTCTATAATTGATTATAAAAAATCTGAACTACAGTGTATTTAGTATAAAAGGGTAAATTTCATAGGTCAAACTATCATGAATCATGTGTCCAAAACTGCTCAAATGCAAGCAGGGCTGTCCCTGGTTTAAAGTTTTTTAGCCAACTTTACCATACAACATTGAAATCCTACTCATATTGGGTATTTTATAGGGTTTAATAAATTAAAAGTTGTAGCCACATGGAATTTTTGTAGCCACATGGAATTTTTTTAGCCAAGAAGTGAAATTTTTAGCCATTGGCTAATTTGAGGAATGGTAGAGTACGCCCTGGCTAGGATTTTGCATCAAAATTTCAATTTTTTTGGGGGGAAAGCACGCATGCACCCAGACACCCCTAGTTCACTTTGGCATTTGAAGCTTTGGCCTCCTCAATCGGTCATTGGGCCTCCTTGAAAAGTCTTAATGACAACCCTGAAAGCTATACTTACTGCGTCAATAAGGACAGCTTACTTGATACGGGCCGCTTGTAAAATAATTGTATTAGTCCAAGTTACAAAAACATCTAAATTTTCCCGAAAATGTTTATCCTTTGCAATGAAAAACGCGGAGGATTGCCGAATCGAAAACGACATATTATTTAACCCAAAGAAGAAACTACAACAAAACACAGTGATCCGTCTTGTCATCGTTTGTGCGGCGTGTTGTACCAAAGCAATCAAGCACTTATGAACCGATGCTTTAAATTGGTAGTTATTTGTGTGTTAATGAAGCTTTAAAAAAAATAAAATTTTAACAATAGTCTAATTTTCAGTCTTCGAAATTAATGTTCAAAAATTACTTGCCATGCGGGCCAGTAACTTTGTATTTTTTGCTTGCCCGAAAACTTGTTTACTAGCCCAAACATTTTTATATTAAAAATCTACAACAAACAAAAGTTCATCATTTAAACATTTATTATCTAGAAATAACAAGTGTGATACAAGTGTGATATTCATGTGTTTCTCTACTTAATTATCCTTTTGCCTGATGCAGTTTTCATATATTGACACAAGTCTCAGAAAAACTTGCTGTTTCTCTACATAATGGGCATTTCTAAATCTGATTGGATTACTTGCCAGGAGGGTAATCTACTAATGTGCCCGACAATATTTTTTTACTCGCCACAGGCAAGCGGGCGAGTGCTTATTTAGAAGATTGAGTTTTATTTTATTAATAAAATATTAACATCAATATATAATTTTATATACATATCGTCACTATATGACTGAGTGTTGGTTGAACTTTAAACAAAGCTAATAATCCTTTATTATCTGTTTATTGTTATGCCCCCACAAAGTAGTAGGCATTATTTATTGCAATAGTCCGTCCGTCCATCCGTACGTACGCATGAAGGTCCCTAAATTTTTTGGTCTCGACTCTTCTTTAACTGCTGTGTGGAATTTGCTCAAACTTTTACAGCTGGAGAACCTTTATGTGTAGATGATCGTAAAGGAAGGAATTTTAGCTGTGACAAATTTTAGTTGAATTTTGTCCCGTTATCATTTTTATGCTATAGAATATATATGACAATAAATTTGTCAAGGCAACAAACACTGCTGGCAGCATGCCCTTTGTCTGTGTCCAAACATGTGTTGTTGGGGTATCCGTGTCTGTGACACATCTTGTTTCTAGAGCTAGTCTGTTATTAATTAAAATATTATTTGAAGAGTAAATAGGAAATGCGCTTATAGTTGTGCCAACTGAAGGTTCGTAGTAATGTTTGACGACGACTTTTGTGATGCCCTAAAGGAACATGAGCTGTAGGATTATTATAAGAATTTATAAACAACAGTCAAACATTTGACTTATAACACAGACACTGGAAAAATTCCAGTTTATATATTATGTTATATTGAGGCGTGAAATTTGGCTAGCCTGTTTTAAAGATGTACATATAATGCCAATTTGAAAAAAGTTGTAATTTCAAGATAAACTGCGTGACCGTCGATACGGCATGATTATAATATTGCTATGGTAAGATCTGCAACCATTGGCAACAATTTTAGCATATTTATAATAACATAAGTGTAATATTGTAGAGCTTACCGCCAAATATTTTGGTACAGTAACACGCAACGAAGGACTTATCATACACCCCAATATGTGAACAGTTGAAATTCGGTCAATACAATGCAAATACCAATAATGAATTTGATAATAAAAGAATACTGGGTATATAAAAGATGTTTCCAAAATAAAATCATATAAAAATTATCATCAAAGTAAGGTTTTGGGTTTCATAATTAAACCTTCAAACAAACTCATTATAAAAATACAGTCAATCTATGTTTGGAAAGACTATTTTGTGAAATTTTGAATTGCGTATTTTAAATTGTTGCGGTTTATGATACCCTTTCAATAAGTATTGTAATTCGGTTGAATGCCGTTTATAAAAAAATATAATAAATGAAACAAATGATAAGCATGTATATATTAACTTATTTCTGTATACATATGCGTCAATATTTGAGGCACGAGTTTACAACCCGCATAAACGTATATCTTGCTTTGTAAGACAACTCAAATTTTCAAATGATTCTTGTTTGTATTTGTATGACTCTTGTATTTTTTAAATTAGTTGTTAGGTTAAATAGCATGTATGTCATGATGCCATATCTGAATTAAACTCTTAGCAATATGTTTCCTCACTAAATATCTAAAACACGAGCTGTCAGAGGACAGCGCGATCGACTATTCAAAGTATTTCTGTTGGTACATATTTTGGATAGTGAACGGTGCATTTGTTAAAATACAGTATTTTTAAGTGAAGCCTTGTATAGTTTATAAATTTTTGGAACAAAAACTTTAACCACAAAGTCTGTGTAAAAAGTTGGCTAACTCTGTCAAAATACAAAACAGAGTTATGGGTAATGTTGCCCTTGATACTGGAGTTGATGACAAAGGTTAGTTCCAAGTTTAAAGTGAATAACTTGTGTAGTTATGAAGTTACAAAACTTTTGAATATAAACTTTAACCAGAAATTCTAAGTGAAAAAGGGGCATAAATCTGTCAAAATACAAAACAAAGGTTAGTTTCAAGTGAATAACTTATGTAGTTTTGAAGTTACAAGACTTTTGAATAAAAACTTTAACCAAATTCAGACGTGGACGCGTACGCCGGGGGTAGTAGGAAAGCTCATCTATTCTTCGAGCAGTCGAGTTAATAAGTAATGAAATTCAAAAATATTTGTCACAAAACAGTAACATGAAAATGTACATATACTTTTTGGTTAACATCAGATTAGTTTATAATCTGGTATGTTGATACGTATTTATGAGAAACATGGTTTGCGCAACCTAATTGTCCATACCCCGGTACAGTACTTCAGTACTTGTGGTGACAAAGGTTTTTATATTTCTTCTCAATATAACACCTTAAGTTCCACATAAAGACTGCTTCTTTCGCAGTAATCAGCAGAATATTTTTGCTTTATGAAAATGAAGATATTAAAAACACTGTTTTTTATTGACAAATGTGTTTGCACTATAAATTTGTGTTATGCAGCTGATCAAAGAGATGGTAACGCCTATTATTAAGACACCAAGGAAACTGGCGATAACTACACATTGCAAATTGTATGCTGGTAAAAAGTACCAAAAGAGGTTCCATGTTTATTTCTACATACAACCTCCCTTGAAGCACACTACACTAGCACCCATCTGATCATCAAAAGAGTCTTCAACACCCACTGCCGATAACACTCGTCACTTGTAAATGTCTCCTTCATCGCACACCAACGAGCACCAATACGGGTATATTATTATTAGACATACTTTCTCTATTGAACAGCGTCAACAACAACACACTGTAAAATTTTTATTTGTGTTGATATAGTAAATTAATTTTGGTTGAGATTATTCAATATACATTTGTTTAAATAATATTTCAGTGTTTTTTAGGGCCAATTTGGGGCAGAAATTCTGCCCCATTCCCCTGCTTAAAAGCATATATTTTTCCTCCATATTTGCGTTCAAACTCCCCTCAGAATGTAAGCTTTATTTTGAAACAAATATGACCAAAATCGGACAAAAATTGACTAAGAGGCATTTTCGTAAACAATCCAGGCAATTTTTTATCAAACCAAGTAAGTACATAATCTTAAGTTATCATTTGTAGCAAAGCAATTGATTAATGTTTTATAACAAAGTTGAATATGATTAATGTTTTATAACAAAGCTGAATATAAACATGTAGTAATGCTTTTGAAAAAAAAAAAATTCCCCTTTTGCCGTAAAATTCCCCATCTGAAGGGCCCTGCCACCCTTCTCTCAAAGGTGAAAAAAACACACTGTTTCAATTACTCAAGTGTCTTCATTTGCCTTTATACATTACTTTAGACACTTTTTTGAATACTACTCCGCCTACTGGTCAGTTGAAGCTGCTTAGTGCCTCTCACTTTGTGGCGGGCATAAAAAATAAATGTCATTGTCAATATCAATGACAAAAATGGCTACCGAGCATACAAAACAGGAATCCTTTAGACATCTTTTAGTTTTATCATTGTTTGCAATTAGAGGTGTTAGGTATCAATGACCGAGTTTACAGTCCACCACTCGAGGAAATTGTCATTAGATGCGAAAAAGTGCTTAAGAGACTTGATAGCATAAAGACATCTAAATCACCAGGTATTGACCATATTCACTACAGGCCCGTGAGTCTAACAGCTATTTTGTGTAAACTCCTTGAATCATTTGTAAGAGACGCGATAATGGCGCACATGGAAGGCAACGACCTGTTCACCACCCACCAACATGGTTTTAGGCAAAGACATTCATGTCTTACACAGTTGCTTGAAGTTGTTGACAAGTGGTCAGAGATACTGGATCAAGGAGGGAATGCAGACTACATCTATTTAGATTTTGCCAAAGCATTCGATACAGTACCATACCAGAGACAGTTACAGAAACTTAAAGCTTACGGCATCCATGGGCATATCTTGGGGTGGATCGGGGCGTTTCTTACACATCGCCAGCAGCAAGTTAGATTCAGATCATCCATGTCACAGTGGGCTTCAGTTAAAAGTGGTATTGCCCAGGGAAGCGTCTTAGGACCGACGCTCTTTTTGATTTACATCAACTATTTACCCGACATTGTTGAAAACATCACAAAGTTATTTGCAGATGACACAAAGATCTTCCAACAGGTGTCTTCCCCAATTGATTGTACTAGTCTCCAAAATGATCTAGATGAACTCAACCATTAGTCAGATAAATGGTTGTTAAAGTTTAATGCAGCAAAGTGTAAATGTATGCATTTCGGAAAAACAAATCCTGGTCATAAGTACTGCATGTCTGGTGTAAACATCGAAAACACATCGGAAAAAAAGATCTTTGACAATAAACTGAAGTTTGACCAACATACAGCATCGAAAATAAAAAAGCCAACCAAGCCATCGGAATGATACGAAAATCATTTTCAACAATTATTAAAGAAACTTTTTTGCCCCTTTACAAAAGCTTTGTCTGCCCGTACCTGGAGTATGCAAGTGTGATACGGAGCCCTACCTACAGAAAACACATTTTTAATATTGAACATGTGCAGAGACGTGGGACTAAACTTTTACCAGATCTCAAAGACTTATCTTATGAAGACAGGCTGAAGGAATTAGGTCTTCCAACATTAGTATATCGTAGAGAGCGTGCTGATATGATACGACTTTTCAATAGTTTCGATAATGTGAAATAAGATGCTCTACAGTTATCTATCTCAAACATTCGAGGTCATAAACATAAACTTCAGAAGCATTTCACCAGAACTAGATTTGGTCAAAATAGGTTTGTTAAAAGAACGGTTATTAATTGGAATAGTCTTAATTCCAATACTATTTACTCCACAACCATAAATGAGTTTAAGAGCAGATTAAATATATGCTGGAAAACGAAAGATTGTAAATTCAGTTACCAGTAGATTCTACTGAAACATTCATCTGCGCATGGTACACAGTGTATTAAGTGTTACAAGTGACTATTTTGATTTCAATTGGGCCACTATGAGCAACCAGCTCACGGAACGGCCATCTGGATCAAGGTAAATCAATGAAATAAGGAACATTATTAGACTTTTAGTAAAAAGGTGTCGATATTAGACGACTGTCTCTACTCAAAATCATAGAAATGAACTTTGGATGTTTACTCGCCTAAGGTACCACCATATCCATTGTTATCTCTGTGAAAATTAACTGTAAATGATTTATTTCCGAGGGTCAGCTGGCAGTGTTCTGCCATGAATTTGGACTAGTGTGGACACGGGCCCTCTTGGCTTTAAAAAGTGGGGACAAATTACAAAAATGTAGGACACAGACAAAAAAGTTGTTTACCTGATGAATATTCCCAAAGCAGATTTTTGTTTCGAAAAGTACGTAATAGCTGTTTTCATTCATGTTTTTTTTTTTTCTGTTAAAAAAATAATTAATACATAATACTGTGTTCTTAATTAATTCATAACGTTCTGTTGATCAATGTTACACCGCATTCTTAAATACCGTATAACCTTGCATTATTAATTTTAATTTGAACAAACAATAAAATCCGTTATAAACATAAGGCGTTAATAATGAAACCTGTTAAAACTACAACGTGTAACAGTGTTACATCATCAATTAGCCCGGCTTCCAAAACTGCAAGCTGTTAGCAACACTCATAGCAACGGTGTCGGTAATTCGACTTCAAAAGTCTTTGATGTTTCTGCCGAAATGCGGCTGTCGTCCAGCAGTTTATCGCTGAAAAGCGTGTTTTAGCTTAGCATGTGGACCGCGTGTACAATTATCGATTGATACTACTGTATCTGAACTGTTCAAGCGCTGCTGACAAAGCGTTAATGAATAAGTGTTCTTGTGACAACATTGGTTATAAATTGACGTCACGATCAATGATATAAATTTTACTAAATACTAAAACAAATTTTTGTCAAAACAATTTTACTAAATACGCCGAATGATTAACTTGTCAACTGAGTGCGCCCGCGGACCTGCTTAAAATTAGGTGGGGACAAATCATTTATTTTTGGGCCAATGGCGCAAGGCCGCATCCATGGCAGAACACTGAGCTGGAAATGCATTACTTTTCAAAAAGCGTGGCCAACATTGCTGTGCAAAAGGCAATTTCATTGGGCGCAACAGGGCTGATGTTTTATTGTTCGGAAAGTCATTTGAACGTGACCCGTTATACGATGTCTTCAGATCCTAACAATAGCTGTGGACATTGGACACACTTGATTTACTGCTGTAAACAGAAAATTGATAGGCGGAATGACGTGTTCATCTGCCCATGTCATAAAAGTGAAGAATAAAATGAATGACATAAATTTTCAACAAAAAATGTTTTATACCAGGTACTGTACTCTTGTTTTGGCGGCCATGACAGAAAATGTTTTATACCAGGTACTGTACTCTTGTTTTGGCGGCCATGACAGTTGTACATGATAGGGTGGTGGTGCGGGTGGATAAGAACAGTGGAATAGTCAGTTACTTCAAGTTTTCAGGTATGTAGAAACGATGTATTTATCCAATAGAATACAATTCAATATGTATAAATGATTTAAATATAATCTAACACCTGTCAAATATTAAGAGGTTCGAAAGCTGGTTCGTCCACGATAATTTCGAAGTGGGTCACTGGAAATACCGAAATCTACATGAATCTACCGGAATCTACATGAATCTATCTAAATTATACCGAAATCTACGATAAACCATTATATTTTCAACATTTTATAATAAATTGTCGTAAAATAAACAACAACAAATACAAAAAAATATAATTTAGCAATTTTATTCACCACATATGTCAACAACAAAGTATAAAAAGTATGTGAATAGCGATGAATCGTATCTCAATAATAATGAAGGATGTGATATGAAGTGAACACTTAAGTTACAGCCCCTTTATTTCATATCAATGTGTTCTTATTTTAGATAAAACTGTTTTAATTTTCGAATTGGCCTTTTATCAAACAAAAATAATAGTAACATTTAAAATGATTAACTGGTTTAAAAAACTTAAGCGACTTTAATACATTAAAAATAAATACAAAACAGACATCAATATAAACATACATTATTTTATATATGCACATAAAAATAACAAGTGACATGAAGTGAACACTTAAGTAAAAGTCCCTTTATGTCATAACAATGTGTTCTTATTTTCGGGTTTGTCTTTTTTTTCAAACTAAAAATAAATAAATAATCAAATTAATTTTCTGGATTAAAAAAATGCTTGATTTTCATAAAGGGACTTTAATTAGAATAAATTACAGACAAGACATACATCAAAATCAACAATGGCAAATAATAAAAATGTATATCAATACAAAATATAATGACATCATAGCATATCAGTATTAATGAAATATTAACTGATCATCAACAATATACTGCACTTATTGCTGGTGACAAGTTCGTGTTTCCAAACACAAATATTTGATTTATTTATGTTGGATTTCCTATGGTCCATATTCAAATCATTATTGGCTAATTAAACCCGCTACTTTGTGTTTAGTGTACACATATTGTGACATATACCAGTAACACAATTCATTGGCAGTTTGTACATGTATATCCTACTGAATGTCAATCTTAGGGCGCTTAACAGTAGTTGTCTTTACATTAACTTTTCTGAGCACCTGGTTTTTTGCCGTTAGTCTTAGGGGCAACTGTAAGGGCTTAACCATCGGAGGACATTACCACCTTACTACAACAAATCTTATGGTGACGCAATTTCTTAAAAAGATGATTTCGCTCCTGGACAGGCATACTTATCCAGTGTGACTTGGTGACATTTTATAATAACAAATACTATAGTTTTATTATGACATTTTGTCATGAGGATATTTTATGTTTTCAGATGCATCTGAAGACAGCATGTGTGACAATGGTAACACTTTTATCAACTTAATAGCTAGTAAATAATTAGTTAATAGTAAATTAAAATAAACAAAATCATATGGCATGACATGGCATGTTTGCTTAAAATATACCTGTATATGCATCATGTATGTTGAATCAATTATTATTTTAATTCTTAAATTATCTTACTGACTCATTACAAAAAAATCTCACACTTATGAATTATATAACTTTATTCAATCATTTCAGATCTAAGTTTGCCTGCAAAAACCATCACAGTTCTTACACAGAGCAGCGAAAAAAAACACAAAGAACATGATGGTATACCTTCTAACACCATAAGGTATACATAACTTAATACATGTATCAATAATTAAAGACTTAAAATAATTAAATTTTGTTTTCTTAATAATGTTATAATAAACATAGAATATATCAAAAGTTAAAAATACAATTAATTTCCATAATTGAGTTGTAACACAAATATATAAATAATATATAAATATAACATTTCTGACATCAGTTGCTTCTTAAATTTATTTAACAATAATGTTAAGCTGGATATTTATAAGACATTATATATCTATGTTATTAATTTTAATTAAACTGTTTCAAATGTAGCAAAAAAAAGAAGACCCTGAAGCAGCTACAAATGGAATACTATGCTGGAGCCCTTGAAGTACAGCGAGAGCAGCTTGAGTTGATGCAGACTCAAAGGGAATTTTTTTCTCAAGCAACTGTCATGTTGAAACTTGCTGAGGACAAACTTTAGGTTACATGTTATTAATGTGCTTAATAACATGTTGAAATTATTTTTTTTTGTATTTTAAGAACATAACACAAAAGCAGTATATTCATTAACATAATTCAATGTTGCTCCATAATTTAAACATTTGTTATTCTGTATTACTTTGATATAAATTACAATCACATGCGTCTATAAAGCAAATTATCTGCTAGATATTTTTTTCTCTTGACCTAACAAATTTTAATACTTTTTAAACTTAATACTGAAAACATTTTTTCCAGTCTTCACTGTGCACTTTATCTCTACACTCTATGTAGTAGGCTGTATGCTTTCACCTGCAAAAAAGTGTTTGATAATTTCATTTTCAAGCATTTAATATGAAAAAAGTATGTAAGTTGAGTATGTACCAGTAATACTGTTCATGTATATTATTAAGCGGAGGTGTTTAAGTCTGTAAACTATACTCGCTATTAAGTTTAATTCAAAAATATATTCTGAAATTAAAAAATATTCATTAATACAGTAACGTCATGTTGTTACCTTTATTTATATGTGTATATTTAATTGTATATAAGTTATAGCATTATGCATATCAGCGTTTTATTTCAGAATGAACAAGATAAGTGTTTTTAACATGACAGTTAAGTGATTAATTCTCTCTTACACTGTTTTAATATTGATTTTATAAACTTATTACTTCAAAGTGTTATGGGATAAATTTGCAATTGAATTTATAAAGCTTAAAAATTGTAAATGTAATTGCATCAATTCAGTCAATTATTTTCAGTTTTGAATTGATTGAATGGACACATTTCCCTCATGATACTTTTGCCAAAATGACTGCTTTTACAACACTTCTCTAATACTGCAATGACTTCTTTCAAATATGTTTTACTTCATACATTACCTTGAATATAAATACGGGTATAAATGTGATGTAATATAGATTAATTAGTGAAGCCGAAGATAAGTTTTGAATTAAATCCTATTAACGGAAATGTAATTGAATGTTATGAAATCATTCTTTTAACAGTGTGAAGTCTTCGTGTACTGTTATATGTATTATTGAGCTAAAGTTGCCATATTATTTATCATTGTTTTAAAAATGAGTTCAGTGATAACAACTTTCAAAAATGATCACAAGAACATAAAAATTGAACTGTAAACCTGAAATAGTTCCTTGTTATCATATCCCTGACTGCCTGACCATCAGGGTTACCATCCATCTGTATCTCCATCTGTGGTTGAGGATCTTCCTCTTCTGGAAATTCATCCCGCTCTCCAAATGCAATAGCCAGATTGTGCAATACTGCACAGGTGACAATGACTTTTGACACCTTCCCTGGCTTCATTCTGACCTAAATTATTGCAAATATGATCTTCAATATTGAAAATGATTGGGGTTGTTCTGAACTTTGGTTAAAAACCATTGCTAGATAACACTGTTTAACATAAAAGTCTTAGTGTTTCGTTTTTATATATATACTTTGATTGCTATTATGTCCGGCCCAGCATGCATGTACACAGAAGGGAGAGGGAAGTAAAAGATATATTTATATATATTTAAATTGTCACTAAAAGTATTGATTAGTGACACAGCCAGTAATAAACAATTGTAAAAAATGTCCAGGTTAAACCCTCCAAATGCTCTACTGATCAATGTATATTTTTAGAAAAATGTCCAATATTAAATACAATTAGGTTTGCGAAGAGTAGTCTCCCATCATGGGATTACAGTGATGATTTACAGATAGATGAAGAATTTGTTTTGACTAGTGTTACCTCCATGTCATTAGGTTAAATATAAATAATTTCCCTGTTGATATGGGATTGTTATCTATAAAATATGTAGATATATAAAGTAATGTACTGAAAAAAATGTAAATTATTAACGAGAATCTGCATATGTTCAAATATATGCTTAACAGTTTATGTGTGACATTTAGATGCACTATTTCCTAATGACTATGAAATAAACCATTTTAAGTACCTCTCCATGAAGAACATGAAACCTCCTTTTCAAGACCCCAAATGTCCTTTCGATTTGATTTCTTGTAGATGCGTGCGCATCATTGAACCGCTGTTGCTGTGGGGTAGCTGATATAAATAATTTAAAGCATATTTTGTATTTATAAAACATAATTATATAAATTTAATTCCATATACAAGTAGCACATGCATTTTAATTGAGTATTGTTTCATTTGATAATTTCTTTTTTAAAGACAGTTGATAATAAAAAAAATATTTTTTAAATGGAAAAAGTACAAACCGGGATGGAGGTAAGGTGTCATGAGGAATTTTCTACATGGATAGGCACTATCACCCAGCAAAATACCATCTTCCAAATCTGTGAATTTAATAATCATACTTAAATTTCATAATAAGATCTAATTTAAAAATCTTCAATATATATCTGCTAACTCTAATTTAAAATGTACATTATATATTTTATAACTCTAATTTACAATGTGCATTATATATTTTCAAACTATATATATATCATAGCAATGAAAACATACATAACAGTATAGATGTTAACACTTTACCATGGTGATGTGTCTCCAAATAGTCAGACAACCCAGATGATCTGAAAACATGAGCATCATGGGTGCTTCCAGGCCAGGTGGCGTTTATACTGGTGATTATCCCTAAAAATATAATTACATATTTAATGATACCCTACAATAGGCTAACTCATACAAATAAAATAACATAGGCCTATTTTAAAATAATGTTAATGACAATAAGTTATTACTATGGTAATTATACACAGTATAACAATGATTTCAAATTCACCCACTGGGTGCCTCAGTTAAACAATAGATCGGACTATAAGTACACAATGAAACGGATTATAGATTTCATGGAATTGTTACGTCATCTACACTTTACACGTTTGAGTTTTGGGCGCCAAATATGCAGTTTATATTGGAATGTTAGAGAGGAAGGACGTGCTGTGTTTACAGAAAATTATGTACAATACCAGATCAATAATAAGTGTTACTGTATGTGTTGATCTGGTTTGTAAAGCGGCATACTAGTAATTAATGTAAGTTATTGGATTTATATTAAGGAATAATTGGAACTAAGGTAAGAAATCTTTATTTCTCATCATACCTCGATGGTCACAGGTGGCTTGCACACTAACACTGTGATAGTGCTTGCGATTCACGTATTGATCTTCGTGGTCATGCGGTGCAATAATTCGAACATGCGTTCCATCAATCGCAGCAATGATTGAAGGAAATCCCGCGACTTTATAGAAATTTAGTTTGATAACTGATTTCTGTCTGTCCGTCGTGGGAAATATAATGAATCTGTCTTTCAGGTCGAATAGTTCATCCGTCACTCTAGTAACAACCCTTGATACAGTGGCTGTGTCAACCCCAAATGTATCCCCTATTAACTGTAGAAAGTTCCCAGAAGCAAAAAATCGCAATGTAATTAGAATTTGTTGCCTCGGTGTCAATGGTTGATTCCGTTTTGTTCGTCGCTCCAGTCGATGTCCAATCAGCCTTTCTATACGGTCAATGTTGTCCGGTGTATCTAAATCGTCGCCTTATTTCTTCAGGGTCGTTCTCGTCCGTCAGTCTGTCAATCCGTCGAAATTGTCTAGGTCGTCTAGCGTTAGGAATGTCAATGTCCGCCATATTTTCAGTGTGTTTTATTTTGGATAAAGATAACCAAAGTCAAAGAGCTTGGTTAAATCTTATCCAAAAGTTAACCAAAACGTGCACCTGTTCGGCTATCTATTTTTTTTATACAATCGCTAACCAAAAAAGATAACCAAACCAAGGAGTTAACCAAAAGTTATCCAGTGGATAAGAAATATGCAGTTTTATACAATTGGCTACTGAAAGTGTTTGCAACTATCAGCTAATCTCAGGTTCCACTACCCAACAGAGCACTTCGAATTTCCTTAAATTTGCCTTCAACCAATTGATGCATTATTTGAACAAACTTTGTCAAACCTTGAGTTTTCCAATTGACTGTTTGTTTCAGGACATGATTAATGGACTTACAATTGTTATTTGTCCAATTGAACTTGACCTTGCCGTTCCTGGCGGGTTCATTTACCTTCTCTTGCAGGTAAGGTTTTAACCTTTTACTAAAGTAATCTAAAAATATATCATATATATTTGCACATTTCTTTTCAAAGTCATCGCACTTCGAATCAAAACATATGCTATCATCGGCAGAGCTTATGCCGTCATCACCAAATATAATATCAAGAAGGGCTTTTCGTTCTTTCCCAGTAACTGTGTCATCAGTTAACTTTTGTCGGGCGTTTTTTTGGAGGTGCCTTGTACACAATATATGTGTGGAGGTGGGGCATCTCTCTTTTATGGCTTTGACTAGGGCCTTTTCGTCATCACTGCCAATAGTGAGATTTGTAAGGTCGTGACCTAGCTTCATTTTCAGGTGATGGAAAAATTGGCAGTAAGTTTCGTAATCACTGTTATCATGTATAAACATGGGGCCTATGAACAGTAGCGATTGATTGTTCGATGAACGGACAACAGATAACTGCTTATAGACCATGACCGTGACATGCATCTTTGTTAGCAGGTAAGTCTTATCCACACCTAAGACTGCTTGACCAGAGCAACAATAGTTTTTTACGTCAGCTATTTGTTCATCAGTGTACAAAATAATTGTCGGCGGTTTGCCACTGTTCCTGATTATACTTCTAACAAACGGGTGACCGTCCGAAACCATGTTTTCAAGTTCTACAAGTTGGTCGGTAATATTGGCGGAATGACCTTCTGAAGTTTTAGTCTTTGACCGTATATACTTTTGTTTGTCATGCACTTGGCTTAAACTAGATGGTCCAGCGACCTCATCATACCTTTCCTTTAGTTTGTTGTAAATCTGATGTGGTTTCATTTTGTCAGTCATGTCAACAATTTCGTCCATAACAAACGGCGGTGTTCTAAAATATTTTGAGTGGGGATTTTTGGCAGAGCCATGTGGGATCAGTCCAGGGAATGTGCCTATATATTCTATACAAGCTAGAGAACTTTGTAGACCTCCGTCATTGGAAAGCCATGTAACACGTTTTTTTGTAATTTTTGGCTGACTTTAAAGAAACATAATACCGCTGTATTACAACAACTCTGTTTGCAGGAGGTTGAGGGTTTAGTGGACTATATTCAACCTTGTCTTTTACAGATTTTTTTTACAGTACAACCTCTGACGCAGAAACACATTACTCATAGAGCTGGAGTCATGAACTACAAAATACGATTTGGGTGACGATCCTGAAGAAGAGTTCCAAGTCCCACAATCATCCGAAAACTCACTGTGTTTCTTTTTCAATTGATTTTCTAAGTTTTTGCTATTGTCAATTATGAAATATACATTTTCTTTCATACACCCTGGAATGGACTTGGCACCAGAAGTTTTGTCTATTCATAAATAGATTACAGATTCTGTGTCCATAAATGTCCCATTTAAATGTCCACTGATTGACTTAGGACCGAACTAAAATTTTGGTAAATTAACACATACCACTTAATAAAACAAAAACAAACATATATGTTATGCATAAAGGCAGTTAAACATACATACATACATAAACGTTCTTACCTGTTCCTTTGTAGTAAACCGAACGCAATTTACAGACCTAAAATCAGTATTTTCGTCCGGAACTATGGAACGCCAAAACTGCCTTTTGTTGAGAGAAACTGATATGGTTGGTTAGTTGGCATTTGGTTGAGTCAAGCTGGCATTATTTTGAGTCAAGTTGAGATTATGTTGGGTCAAGTTTGCTTTAGATTGAGTCAAGTTTTGATTATGTTGAGTCAAGTTGGTAATAGGTTGAGTCAAGTTAGCATTGTGTTGGGTCAAATTGGCATTATGTTTAGTCAATTTGACAATGTTGGGTCATGATGGCATTATGTTTAGTCACTACGGCATTAAGTTGAGTCAAATTGGCATAATGTTGGGTCCAGTTGACATTTGATTCAGTCTATTTGGCATTAAGTTGAGTCAAGGTGACATTAGATTGAGGCAAGTTGGCGTTTTGTTGCGTCAGAAAGCAATTTGTTTGAATCAAGTTGTTATTATGCTGGGTCAAATTGACATTGCATTGAGTCAAGTTGGCATTATGTTAAGCCAAAAGTAGGATACGTTGAGTGGTATTTACTTTATGTCAGGTCAGCGAATTTTAATGTTGCGTTCCGGTAATAAAACCTTCGGTCAATATAATGCACTGTTAAGTGGTATGGTCTTTATGTTCTATTCATAGAACAAACAGGCCATAAAGTAAAAACCACTCAATATATCATACGTTTGATATAACCTTATGCCGAACTGACTCAATCTGATGCCAACTTGACCCAACATAATGTCAACTTGACTCAACCTTATGTCAACATGACCAAACATGATGCAAACTTGACCCAACCTAATACCAACATAGTCAACATAATGAAAACTGGAAACAACCTAAAGCAAACTTGACCCAACACGATGTCAACTTGACACAACATAATGCCAATCTGAATGAACCTAATACCAACTTGACCAAACATTATGTCAACTTGACTCAATCTAATGATAACCTGACACAACATAAGGCCAATTTGACTCAATCTAGTGTTAACTTGACTCAACCTAATGTCAACTTGACCGAACATTATGCCAACTTGACTTAACCAAATTACTTTTTGACCCAACAAAATGCCAACATGACTCAACCTAATGCCAAATAGACTCAATCTTATGTCAACTTGACCCAACATAATGCCAATTTGACTCAACCTAATGCCATCTTGACTAAACGCAATGCCATTTTCACCCAACATTATGCCAATTGGACCAAACATAATGTCAAATTGACTCAACTTAATGTCAAATTGACTCAACCGAATGCCAACTAGACTCAATCTTATGCTATTTTGACTCCACCTTATGGCAGTTTGACCCAACATAATGCCACCTTGACTCAACCTAATGTCATCTTGCCTCAACATAATGTCAACTTGACTAAACCTAATGCCAGCTTGACTAAACCAAATGCCACCTAATCCAGCATATCAGTTTGTCTCAACAAAAGGCAGTTTTGGCGTTCCATACGGAACGACTCTTTATCATTGTCGAGATAGTCACTGTGGCCATAAGTGACTTTCATTCCATAGTTCAAATGCATGATTTTAGGCTTTATACTACTAAATTATAAAATAACTTGTTAATATAAGTAAGATCAATTAACTTTGATCTGCAATAAGTACTATAATTTATATTCAATCTACGAATTTATATAAATCCACTAATAATAGTTGACACATTAACATTGTTTATTTTGAAAAAAAAACCCACCTAAATGAATAAATGCTTCAAATATGTATAACTAGAATACATTGCTAGTTTTATGGGAATATTTGCATATTGATCAGGTGACCTTTAGCGATTTTTATGACAAAAGACGCCTATCAAGTAACCTATGGCTACAGAAATGTGCGATTTGTATGATCATATATGTAAATTAAGTGACCTATGGCCACAGTAAATGGCCATTTCTATGTTAATATACGCACATCCAGTGGCCTATGGCCGCAGTAAATGGTCATTTCTATGATAATATACGCACATCCAGTGGTATTTGGCCACAGTAAAGGACATTTCTATGATAAAATAATTAAATTAAGTGACACATGGTTACAATAAATGGACATTTCTATTTGAATACAAGCACATCCAGTTGCCTTTGGCCACAGTAAATGGCCATTTCTAGGTCAAATTTCAGTTTGACATCTAGGTCAGTTAGATAATAAACACATAGGGTTCAGTGTATAATGCATATGATTTTTAAAATACAGTTTAAATGATATGTTTTGGCATCAATTTAAAGGTATATATGTAAGAAATAAGAAAAAAAGACAGTTTTAGGCACAACTTTATCTTAAATGGTTCCCAGCTTCATAACTTTTGGCCCATGTATTCATGCACAAAATGGCAGCCCCCATGCCTGTCAAAACCGGTGTGTTTATTCTAAGGTAAATATTTTGAGTTACAACGTATAGAAATTTTTGACATGCTGTTTTTTCAAAAGGTTATGGCCTCATCTTTCCAACAATGTATGGTGATATATTGGGAAGTCGCTTGGTCATGGTGAAAATTGAGATCAAACATTGAATATTTTATATGTAACAATGAAGGAATTTATTTGCGCATGCCTAACCTTTCAGAACTTCCGGTAAGATTTGTCGTCTGCAAAAATTTTGAAAATGGATGCCCACAAACGCACTGTAATGAAGAGAATCACTGCCAGATGCCAACTTGACCTCATTAAAGGCTGTATTTTATGGGATGGTTGCTCTAGTGAACCTGAGGGGAGTAGAAATGGGAAAGTTAAAGCAAAATGTCCACCAGAGTCACCATCCAAGACCCATTGTGTTCACCGTCTTGTTTCTCAGTTTCATTTTGACAATTATTTGCACGAGTCTCAACAATTATCTAATTTATGTCATAATACTTTGTGTTGCAATCCATATTTAATTTTAGAACCTGTAACTGTTAATAATGACCGCAAAGTTCGTGTCCGCACTGGCCGATGCATTGGCCATGATGACCGTCCGACCTGCCTACTTTGAATATTACCAATTTTCCTAATTTGCAAAGTTTACAGATCCTATGTAGTTCATATTTTATTTTATAATTGTACTTAGATCAGGCTTTCAGCTGAGAAATACATGCATACAACACTTTAGGGGCCCACGCAAACCCGACCCCACCTAATGGAGTTAGTGGCATCAAAATTTAAATCACCATCACAGTTTGGTTTAATTTGAGTATGTGTTTTAAATGCAGTGATGCAAAGAACCAGAACCTTAGCCGGAACCATCATCTCATTGGTATACAAGTCTGGGTGAAGTGACGAGTCATCAAAACTACTGAACTTTGCAACTACACTGGAGCGTTGGGGCGGGGCCGCAAAGCTGACACAGTCGTGTCCGTACCATCAGTATCTTTGAAGGTTAGTACATGATTATTGTCATGTATTCTACTATCTAATGACTTCTTTTCCAGCCTTGCATACTTCTCATCAACACCAGTAGGAAAAGCAAGAGTTTAACCCTTGTTGGGACTCTCAAACCCGTTTTTGAACTGAACTGTTCGCACGTGAGCTCGACAATGTGACGCCGGCATAGCGAGTAGCCTTATCGCAATACAAAAAACTGTGTAAACTATTGTATATGTACGCTTATTGTATCTTAGTTACACTAGTAATCACAATATTGAGTAAACATGCACAGAAAACCTTTTTATTTTCACAGATTACACAGCAGAGAGTACCTGAAACAGATTGAAGATTGCAAGAGGCTGACCTTACCCACAGGCTCAGGTGTGACAGAAAACTGTTAATTAATATCTGGTATTTATATTTTGGGCTCAAATTCTTTTTTTGTTGTGTGACAGGAGGTCAAATATGTTGATTGTTATGTAAACAAACCCTTTTCTGGGGTCAAATGGCATATGAAATGCTACATTTATATGGATTTTACCCCCCAAAATGCAGAAACTTAAAAATAAATTGTTCAAAAGGGATTAAAAACCTATTCTATAAAATTTAGAATGCCAATGGAGATTGTTTTCACTTCTGATATTATATATTATGTCTTCCATGCCTATTAAAACTCAAAGTTGTGCTTTATTCTGAATTGAAATAATGTTTTCCAAGATGTACCTAAGTACATGTTTTCTGTCGAAATTCCTGTCTCGCCGCGCCTTTATATGTGGTATTTTCAACTTTACTTTTTTCCAATAAATCCTTATAGAAGTGTGATAGGACTTCATGTTCTTTCTCGAAATAGATCAGACTTATGAAACATGTGGTTTTTATTCAAATTTGAAAGGGTTGGGTTAGATAATATACACATAGGGTTCAGTGTATAATGCATATGATTTTTAAAATACAGTTTAAATGATATGTTTTGGTATCAATTTAAAGGTATATATGTAAGAAATAAGAAAAAAAGACAATTTTAGGCACTACTTGATCTTAAATGGTTCCCAGCTTCATAACTTTTGGCCGATGTATTCATGCAATAAATGGCAGCCCTCATGCCTGTCAAAACCGGTGTGTTTAGTCTAAGGTAAATATTTTGAGTTACAACGTATAGTAATTTTTGACATGCTGTGTTTTCAAAAGGTTATGGCCTCATCTTTCCAACAATGTATGGTGATATATTGGGAATCGCTTGGTCATGGTGAAAATTGAGATCAAACATTGAATATTTTATATGTAACAATGAAGGAATTTATTTGCGCATGCGTAACCTCTATGATAATATACACACATCCAGTGGCCTATGGCCGCAGTAAATGGCCATTTCTATGATAATATACGCACATCCAGTGGCCTATGGCCACAGTAAATGGCCATTTCTATGATAATATACACACCTCCAGTGACCTATGGCCACAGTAAATGGCCATTTCTATGATAATATACACACATCCAGTGGCCTACGGCCACAGTAAATGGCAATTTCTATGTGAATGTACGCACATGGAGTGGCCTATGGCCACAGTAAATGGCTATTTCTATGTGAATATTCGCACATCCAGTGGCCTATGGCCACACTAAATGGCCATTTCTTTGTGAATATATGCATATCATGAGGCCTATGGCCACATTAAATGGCCATTTCTATGTGAATATATGCACATCCAGTGACCTATGGCCACAGTAAATGGCCATTGCTATGAACATATACGCATATCCAGTGGCTTATGGCCACAGTAAATGGCCATTTTATGATAATATACGCACATCCAGTGGCCTATGGCCACAGTAAATGGCCATTTCTGTAATAATATACGCACATCCAGTGGCCTATGGCCACAGTAAATGGCCATTTCTGTGATAATATACGCAGATCCAGTGACCTATGGCCACAGTAAATGGCAATGTATGTGATAATATACGCACATCCAGTGGCTTATGGCACATTAAGTGCCAATGACCACATGAAATGGCCATTTCTATGACAATATACGCAATATTCGGTGATAATATACACACATCCAGTGGCCTATGGCCACAGTAAATGGCCATTTATGTGATAATATACGCACATCCAGGGGCCTATGGCCACAGAAAATGGCAATTTCCATAATAATATACGCACATCCAGTGGCCTATGGCCACAGTAAATGGCCATTTCTGTGGTAATATACGTACATCCAGTGGCCTGTGGCCACAGTAAATGACCATTTCTGTGATAATATACGCACATCCAGTGGCCTATAGCCACAGTAAATGGTGGCCTATAACCACAGTAAATGGCCATGTGAATATATTGTCATACAAAGGGCCATTTACTGTGGCCATTATTTACGTATATTCTGATAGAAATCGCCATTTGCTGTGGCCATAGGTCACTTATTATGCGTACATTCTAATAGAAATCGCCATTTGCTGTGGCCATAGGCCGCTTTATTCTCATAGAAGTCGTCCTTTACTGTGGCCCTAGGTGACTTGATATGCGTATATTCTCATATAAATCCAGAATACCTGTTGGGCATATGTCACTTGAAATGCGTCTATTGTTATAGAAATCGGCATTGTCTGTGGCCATTGGTCATTCGATGTGCATATTTTTACATAAAAATCGCTTTTTACTGTGGCCATTAGTCACTGGCTGTTAATAAATAAATAAATAATGTTAATGCGCCAATTGCTTATTATGCCCCCATTCGAAGAAGTGGGGATATCTTGCTTTGCACCTGTCGGTTGGTAGGTCTGTCCGTAAACCATTTCGTTTCCGCACGATATCTTGAGAACGCTTTGATCTACGATCATGAAAGTTGGTACGCTTGTTACTTGGGAGGAAAGGAAACTATAATTTTTGAGGTTAACAGGTTAAAGGTCAATGTCACGGTTGCTAAAAATAGAAAAACGGTTTTCCCTCAATAACTTGAGAATACATCGAGATATTTCAATGAAACTTTATACATAGATACCTTACATCGAGACCTCGCTTGGGATTGCATATGGGATGGCGGGAGTTAAGGTCAAGGTCACCGTTATTAAAAATAGAAAAACGGTAGACCATTTCGTTTCCGCACGATATCTTAGGAACGCTGTGACCTACGACCATGAAAGTTGATCCGCTGGTTAGGTGAGAAGAAAGGAAGAACCTTATACATTTTGAGGTCAACAGGTCAAAGGTCAAGGTCACCGTTGCTAAAAATAGAAAAACGGTTTCCCCTCAATAACTTGAGAACGCATTGAGATATTTTAATGAAACTTTATACATAGATACCTTACATCGAGGCCTTGCTTGGAATTGCATATGGGGTCGGCGGGGTCAAGATCAAGGTCATCGTTGCTAAAAATAGAAAAACGGTTTTCGCTCAATAACTTGAGAACGCATCGATATATTTTAATGAAACTTCATACATAGATACCTTATATTGAGACCTCGCTTGGAATTGCATATGGCTTGGGTGGGGTCCAGGTCACCGTTACTAAAAATAGAAAAACGGTTTTCGCTCAGTAACTTGAGAACGCATCGAGATATTTTAATGAAGCTACATACATAAATACCTTATATTGAGACCTCGCTTGGAACGCATCAATATATTTATGCCCCCCTCGAAGAAGTGGGGGTATTTTTTTTTTGCACCTGTCCGTCCGTCGGTTGGTCGGTCGGTCTGTCCGTAGAACATTTCGTTTCCGCACGATATCTTGAGAACGCTTTGCCTATAACATGAAAGTTAGTACACTGGTTACTTGGGAGGAAAGGAAGAACTCTATAAATTTTGAGGTCAACAGGTCAAATGTCAAGGTCACCGTTGCTAAAAAAATAAAAACGATTTCCGCTCAATAACTTGAGAACGCATTGAGATATTTTAATGAAACTTTATACATAGATACCTTACATCGAGACCTCGCTTGGGATTGCATACGGGTGGGTGGAGTCAAGGTCAAGGGCACCCTAGCCAAAACTAGAAAAACGGTCTCCGCTCAATAACTTGAGAACGCATCGAGATATTTTAATGAAACTTCATATATTGATACCTTATATTGAGACCTCGCTTGGGATTGCATATGGTGTGGGTGGGGTCAAGGTCACCGTTACTACAAATACAAAAACGTTTTCCGCTCAATAACTTGAGAACGCATTGAGATATTTTAATGAAACTTTATATATAGATACCTTACATTAAGACCTCGCTTGGAATTGCATATGGGTTGAGTGTGATCAAGGTCAAGGTCACCGTTATTAATAATAGAAAAAGGGTTTCCGCTTAATAACTTGAGAACGCATTTGATGAAACTTCATGCATAGATACATTATATTCATACCTCGCTTGGGATTGCATATGGGGTGTGTGGGGTCAAGGTCAAGGTCACCGTTATAAAAAAAAAAAATCCGGTTTCAGCACAATAACTTGAGAACGCATCGATATATTTTAATGAAACTTCATACATATATACCTTATATCGAGATTTCGCTTGGGATTGCATATGGGGTGGGTGGGGTCAACGTCACAGTTGCTAAAAATAGAAAAACGGTTTCCGCTCAATAACTTGAGAACGCATCGAGATATTTTAATGAAACTTCATACAGTGATACCTTATATTGAGATCTCGCTTGGGATTTCATATGGGGTGGGTGGGGTCAAGGTCACCATTACTAAAAATATAAAAACGGTTTCCTCTCAATACCTTGAGAACGCATCGAGATATTTCAATGAAACTTCATACATAGATACCATATATCGAGACCTCGCTTGGGATTGCAATAATAATAAAAAATCTTCACAATTGCACATATTCACAACTTGGTTGCATGTCCAGGGGCATACATGTTTTACAAACATCTGTTGTTGTTAGAATTGAATTAATTCATACTTTTAATATAAAATATCATTATTATTTCAGATCATTGTGTAATTTAGTGGTTTGAGGTCAGAATTCAGACTCTAACTATGGCCAATTCAAAATTAAATACGCTGCCTTATATTAATCATGGGCTGTTGTCGGTTTGGATAAGTAACTGGGACGGTGTATCGTGCGCAAGAACCAGGTCCCTAGGTCGAAGGTCAAGGCCACATTTGAAGGTCAAATATACGAATTTAAGCCTTAGACCCTGTATTGAGCATAATTTTGCCCTGCATGGAAGTAATTTCAAATAATTTGACAGAAGTGCTAAGCATGGCGAGATGGTGTGTCGCGTGCTAGAATCATGTCCCTAGGTCCAAGTTCAAGGTCACATTTGAAGGTCAAAGAATTTAAGCAATAGATCCTGTTTGGAGCATCATTTTGTCCAGCGGGTAAGGATTTTCAAATAACTTGGCAAAAATGCAAAGCATGGGTTGACGGTGTGTCGCACCTGAGAATCAGTTCCCTTGGTCGAAGGTCAAGGTCACACATAAAGATCAAATGTCAAATATGAGAATTCAAGCGATAGACCCTGTCCGGAGAATAAGTTTGTCTAACAGGGAATAATTTTGAAATAACTTGGCTGAAGTGTTAAGCATGGTGAGTCAGTGCGTCGAACGCAAGAACCAGGTCTCTTGGTCCAAGGTCAAGGTCCAGGGGCAGATCCAGGATTTCGGGTAAGGGGGGGGGGGCGTAAACTTTTGATCGCATGTTATAACCCCTTTATGTTGTCTGTGGGTCCGCAGTTATCAGCTACAGAACCGTATCAAAGATAAGTAATACATCTTTGCACATCATCATCAGCATCCTCATCATCATCAAATGTACTTTATTTAATTATTGAATAAATTAATACCTCACCGTATGTTCGAGCGACATGTTGGTTCATCTGCATGTCATGCACCTGTTTTCGCAATAAATTGACTTGTTTGATGTGCCTGTCCACTAAATACGTTTTTGACACTCAATGTTATATATTTATCAGGAAAATCTTTAAACATGTAAAATCCGTAGGTGACTAAATTCTAACACTCGCGCATCGAGAATTATTTGAATTATTCATTTACCGAAGTGTAATGGTCTTTTTTCGAAGTGAATGTCATTAAATAGAATTAGAACCAACGTTGTGGATGCTCCTTTACTCTATTACTTCATATCTTTTTTATGAATGCATAAAACAATATGAAATTTGGCGTGAATGCTAATGGAATATTGAACAAAAAGTTTATCGATTTAGATTTTTGTTAACTTAACTTCTAATTGAGACAAAACTGTTTAAACTCGAAAGTAGTTATTCATTAAACTTGAATTTCGACTTTAAATCAGATTTATTCGAAAACTATAACTGTATTTTATATGGTATCCTGTGCCAATGGTGTATTGCATCTGACATCTTAATATAATGTATGTATTAAAAATAAAAATAAAACAATATCATCCACAAATAAAGGAATATATACCAATTGTCTATAGTTTATATTTTCGATGTCACTGGCGCCTGTACTAAGGTGTACGTAAGAAATCTTTGGGCGCGGGTTAGGTCGGGTATGTTTGACTGTGTTGATGTGTGTCTTTTACCAAATTCAGCGAGCGAATCGAGCGAATTTTTTTTTATATCTAATGTTGACCATATATGTATGGTCCGGTATTTTTTTTTTTGGGGGGGGGGGAGGGGCGCCGGGTACCCCCTGGGCCCGCTAGTGTCAGGTAACACTTTAAGGTCAAATGTCAAATATCAGAATTTAAGCCATAGACCCCCACCCCCTGTACGTCGGTAAACCAATTTGCAGATGATAAATCAAATTTCTGAGAAAATGTATTGTCCGCAATAGATAGGTAGGAACATATTTTGAATATTTCGGCGGTTATAGTCAGTACATATACAAAATTATTGTACACATGTATAAAGTAATGTCCAACGCCATTATGTATTAAGTGTATTGCCAGAAATCTACGTTTTTCTAAAAAAACAACATATATATTTTCTGGGGGAAATACACAATATTAAAAAATGAACGTATTTATTTAATTTGTGGTATCTAAATCGACTAATAGGTGAACTAAACCGTTACAGAGTAATGATATAATCTATCTAGAAGGGCATTCAAACGTTTATTAGTTGATGCCGTAGTGGTCTCTGGGTTAAAATCGATTATATTTTGGAATGGTATGCTCATTTATGGACAGAGCCGAACTGTTTAGAAAAACTATGTAAATAAAGTCCAAACTTAAACTGGATAAAGCTCAAACTGCGCGATAAAATGATTAGTTTTTGCAAAGGAAGGTTTGTTTTGTGCTATTTTTCATTACATATTTTCATTAGAGATACATATTTTTATTTCATGTAATAGAAGAAAAATATAGGTTATTCAAAATTTGTTCTATGTAGCATATACAAAACGAATAAGGCCAACATGGCCCATGATCGTCATGAATAACAATTATACAAATATGAACAAATAATATTATCATGCATGAAGAAAGAGAAATACATTATATATATCTGCGCATTCTATATAAAAGTATACTGTACCACATGTATACTCGTGCTTTACGAAAACTATTTGTATCTAAGTAATACACAAACGTAATATGTACTGTATTATCATGCTTTACAAACATAATCTGGGTCATGTGGGGTCAAAAACTAGGTCACTAGGTCAAACTGAACAAAAAGATTGTTAACACTCTAGAAATCTGCATGAAACTTGGTCTTAATGATATCTTAGTAATACATAAAAGTGATCTGTAATGTATTCTCATGCTGTGCAAAATTTATATCTAAAATAAACTAAAGTAATATGCACAGTATTCATAAAAGTGATCTGTACTGCATGTAACTTAATAAAATAGCATTAATCATCATGTACTGATAGTATTTGTCATTTAAAAAGCTCTATATGCATAAACAGCTAATAACTTGATAGTATTTGGATTCTATGAGGTAAATAACTCTGTGGCTTTTAACATGCTAAGGTGACGTCTATAATACACTGATATATGTATTGTATTTTTGTCTTGTTTGTGAGTAGATGTGACATTCAAAAATATAATGATATTCATCTTCGAGAACAGGGCAAACTGGACAAACACTATATTACTAATATCGGTATTATTCCACCTGCCCTTCTCGATGTTAACCCATTTAAGGTAAAATTGAAGTTCAAAACATAATTTTTATATAAAATAATGCCATTGAATAGCCATTTATGCGTCCTTCTACACCTTCGACAAAAGTGTCAGTAATGTTTTGCTTCATCACATAAAAGAAACCATTGAGATTACCAACACATTGAGCCAAGCAGACATGACAGAATCCCAATTAATTTAGAATACATTTCACTTGACTTGCCCAGTTGGTTTTTCGGGGATGACTTTCAATATCGTCTAGCATAATTTTCTGTATCATTTTAATGAATTTATGTTCTGGGTCACAGATCACCTTAAACCAGTACTTTATCATATTCATTTTACTCATAGTTAAAAAGTCAAGTATCCCTGTCTCCCATAATATCAATTCATTATTTGTGCTGATTTTGACACCCAATTGTCCTTCACCATTTAATAACATATTTTAAATGAAAGTAAGCAATGTTATTGTTGTTTTATTGATATTACAAAGGCATTTGATTACATTGTAAGGGATAACTTTGGTACAGAATATACAGACTCGGTATTCGAGGACGACGTTTTACAGTTATAAAAGCAATGTATACGCATGTGTACACAAAAGTCAGACATCATAATGATATCGGAACTGCATTTTTTCTTTGTATATCAATGACATGGAGGATATATTGTACTCAAAAGGTGCAAGTGGTATTGATATAGGCTTGTTAAAATGCTTCCTACTCATGTATGCGGACGGTGAAGGGCAAATGCGTCATCTGTTGTTTCCATTTTCGCTCGACATTCAGCTTGTGCTTCCAGCAAAACATGGTAATTTTCAGTCCAGTTTGATTGCCTATTTTTAATCAAATGTGTAAATAATTTACCTATGACACTTAACATAGTTATCACTCTAAAATTATTTTGGGTCATTTAAATCTCCTTTCTTATGTATAGGTACAATACGACATTCGGTCCATTTATCTGGAAAATATCCAAGACATAATATTTTGTTAAACAATTTAAGCAAATACGGAGGAAGTTCATCTCTGCCATTTATTATAAATTCATTGAAGATCAGTTCTGGTCCCGCACTTTTTCCAGTTTTTAGATTGGCAGTCCTTTAGAAAATTTCTTCAGCAGTAAAGTATTACTGTGGTAAGAACCTTAACAATGTTTACTTTCATAAAATTGCTGCACAATGCTTTCGTGAACTTTTGTGGTCAACAATGTTAAAATATCGCTCAAAATGGTTTAAATTGCATTTACATAAAGCACTCTTGTACAAGTTTGGTTATTATCCATTCAGTTTAAAAAAAAAACTAGTTTGGACTTTATCACCTAAAAGTTAGGGCTTTATCAATTTTACATTATATTGTCTCACGTAATAACAATATAATGCGTGTTTGGTGCATTTAAACAACGCATGAAGCAGATCTACAAAGAATAATGGCTGATACGTAAGGTCGTAGATTAATAATTGCAAACACATTAATTAGTCAGTACTTTTTTTACATAAAAAATTCATACTAATTTGGCCAAATAATTGCCATTAGAAATCGTTTGTAACTGCGCATTATACGTACACAATATTATTGTATCTTGTGCGATATTTCAAATGTTGAAACTTACCTTAAAAATATGAGTTTTTGTAAATAAATTATGGTAATAAGTAATTTGTCCGACATGTTTTCTCTGAAATTTGATTTATCATCTGCAAATTGGTTTACCGACGTACAGGGGTTGACCCTGTCCGAAGCATAATTTTGTCTAGAAGGGAAGGATTTTCCAATAACTTGGCAGAAGTGATAAGCATCATAAGGCGGTGTGTCGTGTGCAAGAGCCGGGTCCCAAAGTCAAGGTCACACTTAAAGGTCATATATCAAGAATATGTATATATGTTAAGATTCTTGTCCAGGCAATAACTTTGTCCAGCACTGAAGGATTTTCTTGGCAGCAGTAACCATTAAAAGACGGTGTGTCGCGCACAAGGACTAGGTCCAGGTTAAGGTAACACTTAAAGGTCAAAAGTCAAATATAAGAGTTTATATCATGGACTCCGTAGAATTATTTTGTCCGGCATGGAAGAATTTTCAAATTACTTGAAGTGATTAGCATAATGAGACGGCATGTGGCTAGCAAGAACCAGGTCTGCAGCTGAAAGGTCAAGGTCACTATTCAAAGTCAAAGGTCAAATAATTGTTCAGAGCATAATATCGTCATGCATGCAGGGATTTTCAGATAAATTGGCAGAAATGATCACCATCACCAGATGGTATGACGCATGCAAGAAACTGACTTGTGAAGTTAGTGAATTACCTCCCTTTATTGCGGAGTTTTCAAAGCATAATTCAAAAATGATACGAGGCATTTTGGTGATTCTTCACAGAATGCTTTAAGACAGCACGAGTAAGAGAAGCATACAAGAACCATAACTCATAATCGCCCAAGTTTTAATTTCTACCCGTTATTTTTTTTTTTTCAGAACTAAAACTATTGATTGGAAATTTGTGATACCTCAACTTACTTCATGAGAATACATTAGCAGAAAGTACAATATAGCATGACAATTATATTTTTGCAAAATAATTTGTATACATATAGACAAAGCGGGGCTATGCAGAAAACGCTGCATATGTGGGTGCAAATCCGTGTCTGTGGACACATTTCTAGTTTTATTTAATTTAGCTCGTGTTTGTTTGTCCCTTTTCTTGTTCACACTTTGACGTTGAAGACTCAGTCTCTCTCGTAAGCGCGACACTGTGTTATAAAAAATATGATTTTTTTTTTACCTTTTAGCATGCATTGTTTTTTGACATTTCTGGTAAGTTCTACGTTTTACGGACCGATTTGCCAAATATGTATTTCAGTACAACTCTTATTTTATGAAATGTTCAACTTTATGATGTACCAATGCTCGGATTTTACAGAATTGTAACGTTTGTCACATGAACTATTACAATGTACAATTTTTCTTGAATTTGATTAAGTACTTTATTAAAATTTATTATTGTAAAAGTAAATAGATATTTTGTATAACTGAATTTGCAATAATTTTTGCAATTATTAATATACTAGCGAAATTTATAAACATGAATTATAAACACATCAAAGTATACTTATAGAACAGTCCAGGTTAAGTCAGAATAGCGCAGTTGGTTAAAGCTCTGTTAAGCCTTAACAGTTTGTTAAAAGTTAACGGGTATGCTTAAGTCAGCGTTAGTGAAAGATGAACTATTATATGTGCAATCGCAAAGTATGCGGAACAATCTGATATTTGGTAACATACCGGAAGTACCAAACGAAAGGCATGAGCATACGGAAGCCGAAATAAGGTCATTTTTGGTTCAGAAGTTGAAAATTGCACAGGACATTGTAAACGACATTAAGTTCGAGCGTGTGCATCGAATGGGTAACGCAACTTACGGCCATAAAGGCGGCCAGCCGAGGAAGATAGTCGCCAAATTCACCCTGTTCAAAGACAGAGAGATGGTCCGCAGCCGCCGCAAGGAGCTCGATAAAACTGGGTTCTACATGCACGAGCAGTTTCCGCCGGAAATTGCTGCCCGGCGTCGAGCCCTCATCCCGGAACTAAAAGAGGCTAAGAAAAAGGGACATAATGCATGGTTAGCCTACGACTCCCTGATGGTAGACGGTGTTCGGAAACAGAGCGTCAGGGTTCCGGAAGTTACAGGTAGAGTCTAGAGGCGCGACGAGGGCGGACTATCTGTACTGGCATGGAACATTCATGGTCTTAGTAGAACGAAACTAGAGGATAGTGCTTTTACTGACCTTATTTGTAAATATGATATCATTTTTTTATTTGAATCATGGGGCAATAAAAAATCTAAATTTGATTTGAATCCATATAAATGTTACAATTTTTATAGGAAAACTCAAAATAAAAAAGCTAAACGATGTAGTGGGGGTGTAGTTTTGTATATAAGAAACGAATTTTGCAAAGGTATTACAATTGTTAAAAATCACTTTGATACAATTATCTGGTTGAAAATAGATAAACACTTTTTTAATCTGTCTGATGATATTTACGTAGCAGGAATTTATATTTGGCCTGAAGCGTCAACTATGTATAATTTTATAAACGTTGATTTATTTGACTTATTGCAAAGCGATATTTGTGCATTTGAAACTCGTGGAAATGTATTTTTAACGGGAGATTTTAACGCCAGGGTCGGAAACGGGGATAAAACAGATTATATTACCTGTGACAAACCAATTATAGATTACGATAACGATGAATATGAACCGGATAGACCAATCAAACGAGTTTCAATGGACAAAATCCATAATAATTTTGGTATTAAATTGCTTGATTTATGTAAGTCGAACTGCATGAGAATTGCTAATGGAAGGCTTGGAAACGATTATAATATTGGAAATTGTACTTATGCTTGCTCATCATGGTCGAGTGTTATTGATTACCTAGTGTTGAGTGAATGTTACTTTGGTAAATTGAACAATTTCTGTGTGAACCCGTTTAACGAATGGTCGGATCATGCATCAATCTCGTTTCTCATTAACTGTGACACTGTGTCATATAGTAATGACGACAATTACACACGAATTAGTATTAAATGGGATGAAAGTCTGAGGAATGAATTTAGACGTGGCATTATATCAAAATTGCCTACACTTAATTGCTTAACACTGAATACCAATTTTGGTGATAGGGAATCTGTTAACAATTGTATAAGTAATTTTACCAAAGAAATACGAGATGTTGCTGACCCACTTTTTTGTAAAATCAAGACTGATCATAATAGTGCTTATAATTGTAAAAGTGTTTCCAACAAATCTGATTGGTTCGACGCAGAATGCATTGAAGCAAAGCAAACTTATATTAGAGCCTTGAATAATTATAACTGCCATAAAAGTGATATTAATAGACAGGACATGATAAAATCTAAGGGAGATTATAAAAAATTAGTTAAGCGCAAAAAGCGCCTCTGCGATAAGAAGAAGATGAAAAAAATTGAAAGCTTACGACATTCTAAACCTAAAGATTTTTGGAAACATTTTCGAAATAATAAAACTAATGGTTGTAATAATAATAAAATCAGCAATGAAGATTTTTTTAAACATTTCTCTAATTTAAGCATCAACTTTCCAAATGTCCATAATGAAGAAGCTGAGCATTTTTGTAGCAATAATAATGATAATAATAATAATAATAATAATAACAATAATAATCATGATAATGTTGATGTTGATTGTATCTTTGATGAACTAGATGTACCAGTTACAATACAAGAAGTGGAATCCGTTATATATAACCTGAAGAGCAACAAATCTTTTGCTGCGGATCAACTTCTTAATGAATACTTTATTGAATCATGTGATATTTTAGCTTCACACTTAGTTGATATTTTTAATGGTATCCTTAACTCTGGTATCTACCCAGAATCGTGGATGAACGGACTAGTTGTACCTACAATTTTTAAGAAAGGTGACCCTAATGATGCTAATAATTATAGAGGCATTACGTTGAATAGCTGCTTTTCCAAAATATTCACTGGTATTATTAATCAACGTGTTTCGAAGTGGGCGGCCGATAATAATATAATAAGTGATGCACAATTTGGTTTCAAAAAAGGGAGTTCCACCGTAGATGCTATATTTGTTTTAAATGCAATTATAAGTAAAGTATTAAATGAAAATGGGAGACTAGCGTGTGCGTTTGTTGACTTTAAAAAGGCCTTTGACAGTATATATAGAAATGGTTTGTGGTATAAATTATTTAAAATAGGCCTGAGAGGCAAAACTTTACGGGTAATAAGGGATATGTACTCGAAAGTGCAAGCTTGTATAAAAGGGTGTAGCTCATATTCTGAATTCTTCGAAGTCGCTGTAGGTTTAAAACAAGGCGAAGTAATGTCGCCGATACTATTTTCTCTCTTCCTAGAAGATCTCGAATTATTCCTCTGTGATGATATTAATAGTGGCCTATCGATAGATGATTTGACTTTTATCTTGATGCTATTTGCAGATGATATGGTTATCCTCGCGAAAACTGCAGCAGATCTCCAACACAGTCTAAATCGTCTACAAATTTACTGTAATTCATGGGGACTTGAGGTTAACCCCGACAAAAGCAAAGTCGTAGTATTTAGAAAACGAGGTCCTTTAAAACATGAAGAAAAATGGGTTTACAATAATATCCCGTTAGAAGTTGTAGATGATTTTAACTATTTAGGAACTGTTTTTAATTATACAGGTAGCTTCGTTCTGAATTGCGAAACCATTTCTGGTAAAGGACTGAAAGCTCTTAATACTCTTATGAGTAATATCAAAACAGCCCTTTTAAAACCTAGTACCATATGTCAATTATTTGACGCATTTGTAGGATCAGTTTTGAGTTATGGTTGCGAAGTATGGGGACTTGGCAAATCCACAAAAGTAGAGCGAATTCATTTGAAATTTTGTAAAAATCTTCTTAAAGTTAAACAATCTACATGTACAATGGCAATATACGGTGAACTTGGCCGATTCCCACTTCATATCAATAGTCACACACGCATAATAAAATACTGGCTAAAGTTATTAAATAGTCACAATATTATTATTAATCGGTTGTACCAAGCGTTGCTAGATGATTTTAACAAAGGCAAATCTAACTGGCTAACTGATGTTAAGTCTCTGTTAGATAGCAATGGATTTTCATATGTTTGGATTACACCGCATTCAGTTAACGAGAAAAGTTTCCATATAGAATTTAAACAAAGACTACACGATCAATTTAAACAATCGTGGTATACAGCCATAAATATTAGTAGATCTATGTGCACGTATAAATTGTTTAAAACTGACTATGAATTTGAATGTTACCTTGATAAAGTTCCACTAAGATATCGCATTGTATTATCCAAATTGAGATTGTCATCTCACCAATTAAAAATCGAAACAGGACGTCATGGTAATAACAGAATCGAACATTGTAACAGATATTGTACTTTTTGTAATAAAAATGATATTGAGGACGAGTACCATTTTATATGTATCTGCCCACTGTATATAGATATTCGTAAAAAATATATTAGTAAATATTATTATACTAAGCCCAGTATGGTCAAATTTATAAATTTATTTAAATCTAAAAGCTATAAAACTATATTAAACCTTTGTAAATATATATACCATGCTTTTAACAGACGAAAAATTATGATCAATTTCGTCCAATAACTACTCATTTGTTGTTTTCTTTTGTACAAATTTGGCATTCTTCTTTCGTACCTTTTCGTCTATAACTTATAAGTCCCTCCTCGGGGAGTGAATCTTGTTTATAAACTACGTTGTAATTTACTATATATCTACTGTTTGATATTCATATAGAACTATTGAATTATTAACTACGTGTTTGTTAAAATTCTTCTGTTATAAAGTGTGTATATATGTACATATATTATACGTTGTCATGTGTTTATAATTGTTATGCATTGGATCATGTTATGAGGAACATGTATATATGTTCAAGTAACTGAATAAAATATTCTGTTCTGTTCTGTTAAAAATCTGTTGCTCAAACTAACATAGTTTTTTTTAACTGCCAGTTTAACGACAGCTTCTGTCGTTAAAACTAACTGAGGTCAAAACCACAATTAACATTTTAACGCAAGGTTACAAAATGGCTGCAATAGCAGTTATGCCATTTCGAAAACAAAAAGAATTTTTTATGTTCGTATGGGTTCTGAATTAAATGATTTAATTACGCTGCGTTAGGATATTTAACGGATGATTAGCTTAACGGTAATGTTATTTTAACAGAGCTTTGAGCAACTGGGCCCAGTTAAAATTGTCATATTTTCTTATGACTCAATCCCCACTATTGCTCATTTCGGACATTAACATTGCTGAAGGGGCTCTTTTTCCGCAAGTGTACCGTAATTACTCTATACTGTTTGTTGGGACACTTAAAATAATTAATTTTTAGCTGTCCCATTTTCAAAACCAGAGATAATAATTATCCATGAATGTGTTCTAATATTTAGAATCATCAAATTGTGGTACGAAACATTTATTCGTATTCAAATGATAAATTGCGTAATGGGTGTGTACATGAATCCCTATAAAATAAGCAAATCACAATGGATATAGATCTTTGCCACAGGGAGTAAATGCCACATTAGTGGTGTCAGCTGCAATTAGATACGGATCTATGGAATATCCACATGCAATAATTTTTTGACACTTTGCTAATACATCGCAATTTATTGGTGCGGGTAAGTAACAGTTCGATGGCGACTTTAATTGCCGATTTAAATTCAGAGTTTCAGTGTCCCAAAATTATGAGTCACGAACAATAGGTATTATATGGGATTTAAAGGTTGTTCAAACATTTACAGTGTCCGAACATATAGAATAATTACGTTAGTCCCTTTAAGTTTCAGCATATAAATTAATGTACCGCTTTCAACTCATACATACAAGTAAGACGTAATACCTAACACATACGACATTACACCTTAGACATTAGACATAACTCAAAACACGTAAGAAAAACGGGCACTAACAGGCTTCCCGTAGTTGCGGGCACAAGGGGCATGTGTTCGCTGCTGACCCCAAATAGATCCTTATCCTTGCGTATTCCTAACACCGCTTTAGTAACAGCGTAGCACCATCGCTTTAAGATGCGTGTTACTTCAAGAACATTCTTATATATTTAACTTAACTATCGCTTTAAACCCATTCTTAAATCGCTTAAATAACTACCGCTTCAAAGTAAAGGTCACAAAACAATCGAAAGCGTGGAACAGTCACTAGACCCCATTGTAACTGTTATGAATAAGTTATAAACAGAAAGCAATTATACATTTGATATAGAGAAGTCATGATGGTATATTTCTCAACTTATATCTTTGAAACTAATTGTTTCATAGGGCTATTCGCTTAAACAAAGCCTTCACGAAAGTGGTCCGAGTTATATCAAACGTTTGATGCATTTTTCACATATTGTGTCAATTTGTAGCTTACGAGAGGATTTCTCCCTGAAAATGTCAAAATCTGTCAGTTTTTAACTCGTGGTGGCAGTGTTAACTGAAGAGTACAAATTGGGAAGTGACCACCGCGAGGAGTTTGGAAGTTTTCAGGCGAGAGGACTATGAGAAGATTGAAGATTTATTTGTTGAATATATATACGAGTTTAAACAAAAACCAAAAATAAATCAATAAAAAGATAAACGTAACTGTTATTGTAACAACGCAAGGATATTACGTTGTCCATGTTTTTATCATGTGCTTGTCCACGATTTTATGTCGCGCCAAGTGTTTGCCTATGGTCACGTGGAACTTCTTTCTGGCAGGGCTTAAAAATCGAGCTATGCGCGGACACAGTAAAATCTCTGCGCGGAGGTTGAAAAAATTTCAGATTTGGAAGTTTTAGGGGAGACCACGGTGAGGAGGTTGAAGATAACAAAACAGATAAATAAAAAGTAATCATTACGACGCAAGGATTATACGGTGTCCACGTTGTCCACTATTTTAATTCGCTTCATTTGATCTGACCCCTTTTCAGGCGACACAAAAACGGCCTCACTCCCTGGCGGTCATGTCTTTCAACGGAGCAGAACCATTTTAGTAACTTAATTTGGGAGAGGACAACTTCTGTGAAATTATTTGAATATCTACCCAGGGGTTTAGGAGGAAATGTAATGATTTTTATATTTAGATCTCTGGCAGCCAATGACATGTTTTTCTGTTTTTAATAATGGTGACCTTCACCCCACCCACCCCATATGCAATCCCAAGCGAGGTCTCGATATAAGGTATCTATGTATTACGTTTAATTAAAATATGTCAATGCTTTATCAAGTTATTGAGCGAAAACCGTTTTTCTATTTAAGTAACATTGACCTTGACCCCACCCACCCAATATGTAATCCCAAGCGAGGTCTCGATATAAGGTCTCTATAATGTATTAACTTAAATTTAAATATCTCAATGCATGCTCAAGTTATTAAGCAGAAACTGTTTTTCTATTTTCAGTAACAGTGACCTTGACACTACCCACCGCATATGCAATCCCAAGTGAGGTCTCGATATAAGGTATATATGTATTGAGTTTAATTAAAATATCTCAATGCGTTCTAAAGTAATTGAGCGGAAACCGTTTTTCTATTTTTAGTAACAGTGACCTTGACCTCGATCCCACCCACCCCATATGCAATCCCAAGCGAGGTCTTGATATAGGGTATCTATGTATCAAGTTTCATTAAAATATTTCAATGCGTTCTCAAGTTCTTGAGCGGAAACCATTTTTCTATAATTGGTAGCAGTAACCTTGACTTTGACCCCACCTCGACACTCCATCTTACGTTGCTTGTCACTTCTGTCTAGTTATTTAAAAATCCAGCCATGTTGGACATAGATATGCTCCGGACAGTGTTAAGAATCGACTTCTTAAATTTGACCTTTGACGTTGAATTGTGACCTTGAGGTTGGACCTAGGGACGTGGTTCTCTTGCACGACACTCCATCTCACCATGCTAGTCGCTTCTGCCAAGTTATTTGAAAATCCATCCATGCTGGACAAAGATGTTTAGGATTGATTTCTTAAATTTGACCTTTGACCTTGAATTGTGACCTTGACCTTGGACCAAGGGACCTGGTTATTGTGCGCGACACTCCGACTTACTATGCCTGTCACTTCTGACAAGTTATTTGAAAATCCGTCCATGTTGGACAAAGCTATGCTACGGACAAAGGATTGATTACTTAAATTTGACCTTAATTGTGACCTTGACATTGGACCTGGTTCTTGCGCGCGACACTCCGTCTCATCATTTTTGGCACTTTTGCCAAGTTATTTGAAAATCCATCCATGCTGGACAAAGATATGCTCCATACAAAGATTTTCCGCCGACCTGCCTGCAAGGGGCGTTCCCATAATACGTCCCGTTTTTCAAAACGGCGTATAAAAACATATCACTAGATCGGTAAAAGATCATATTTTCTAAAACCGTTGGAACTTAAGCGATATCTCTTTCCGTTCAAAAGATATTTAACATTTTCTTGTTCTCTACATGCATTCTCCTTATACCCTGAAAAATCGATTAGGCAAACTGGACCGGAATGAAAGTTGGTTATGAATGGGGCATAGCTTTATCAAATTCAAAACAAGAGATATGGGAATGTTGCACGTGATGCTGGAGTTGAATGACAAAGGTATGTTCAAAGTTTTAAGTGAATAACTTGCGTGTATTTAGGTTTTTGAATATAAACTTTAACCCAAATTCAGACGCAGACGCCAGGACGAGTAAGCGCACATTTTTTTTGCAGAGCTAAAATTGCCTGCTTGTTTGCAATTTGAAAATGACTACTTTGCACACATTTGAAACTCGCATACACATACTGAAGGACAATCTATGCGCATGTAAAGGTATAGTTGACTTTTTTAAAATATAACTCCGATTAAAAACCTTCAGATACAGCATTGATGCTATGATCAGTTTTGCACTCCAAAACTTTATGTGAAGCTTCATTACCAAGAGATGTGCATATTACCAGGACGTTCCGTTCCATTGATTTTTCTCAGAGTTATGGGACTTATAAGATTTCTGAAACATGTATATAGTGAAAAATTCTTGACTCTTGCCCTGGCTATGTCTCAGCAATTACTGACCAGAATTCAACAAAAGTTTATGGGAAGTTTCATTACCAAGAAGTGAGCATATTACCAGGACGTTCCGCTTCAATTATTTTTTTTCAGAGTTATACGACTTTGAAATTTCTGAAATTAGTATATAGTGCACAATTCTTGACTTTCTTGTCCAGGATTTTTCTTAGCACCTAGTGGCCGGAATTCAACGAAACTTTATGGGAAGCTTCATTATCAATAGGAGGTGTGCATATTACCAGGATGTTCGGCTTCACTGAGTTTTCTCGGAGAAATGGGACTTTTAAAGATTTCTGAAAAAAGTATAGTGCGTCATTCTTGTCCGGGCTTTTTCTCAGGAACAACCGGACAGATTCCATTGAAACTTATTGGAACTCTCAATTACAAAGAGAAACTGAGCATATTTCCAGGATGTTCCGCTTCAATGAATTTTCTCAGTGGTATTGAAATTGTAGAACCTGATCCGCTGTTCTCTGACGGTCATTCATTGCTGTCCTTGAGCATTAAACCTGTAAAAGTAATAAATAGCACTAAAGGCATTATTCATAAACAAACACCTCGCCGGCTATGGAAATCTGATAAACAATCAGAATTTGTCCAAAACCTAGAAAACCTGGACTTAACGGAAATTTATTCACTACTAAACAACATTTCATCTACCACCACCAACAGAAACAATATAAGCACCAACGAAAACGTTATCATTAACAACACAAATAATAATAATAATAATAATAATAAAAATAATAATGAAAATTCCAGCATAGCAACAATATTAATGCGATCCTTGCACACATTTACACAAAAACCATCGAGAGTAGTCAAAGCCCAACAACACACAAAAAGTTCAATAAAATTTAAACCGTGGTACGGGCCTCAATGTCATAATAAAAGATTAACCTACGAAAGAATGCGTAAAATTTACTATCAAAACAAAACCGCGGCCAATAAAAACGTACTGAACCGTGCAAGCAAGGAATACAAACGGATCGTGCGCTTCCACAATAAACAATATAAAAACCGCACTCAAACCCAATTACGAGCCATGCGCAACAAAGAACCGAAACAGTATTGGAACTACCTCAAATCACTAACAATTCCAAATGATGAAATAAAACCAAGCATAGAACAATTTTATACATATTTCAAAGAAATAAATACAGCAGAAGATATAAACTCATTAGACGACAATTCACTAAATGCCATAATACCCAACACTATCGACAACAACATTGAACCTATCCTCAATTCTCCCATCACAGCTGAAGAAATTGAAAAAATGATTAACAAGTGCAAAAACGGCAAAACAGGTAGCCAATCAGATATTCAGTATCAAGATGGTGAAACACTACGCCTACTTGCCCTAATTGCCCTACTTTTTGCAGACGACACAATTTTACTAGCCGATTCTCCACAAAACTTCCAAAAGTGTCTAAATGATTTCAATACATATTGTAAACAATGGAAATTAACAGTAAACGTAGAGAAAACTAAGATAATAACATCGGCACCAATAAAAGATCTTGGCGAAAATATTCATTTAAGCTCGATGGCAAAGAATTAGAAATAGTAGAGTGCTATAAATATATTGGTACATATTTTAGCCAGAATGGAAGCTTCTTAAAATCGAGAACCCACATTGAAGATCAAGCTAACAAAGCATTGCATCTACTCTATAAACGCATTAATAACCTCGATCTTCCTCTAGACTTGCAACTATCCCTATTGGACAGTACAATCTTAACAATTCTAACCTATTCCTCCGAAGTAATTGGCAACGAAAACACAAACATTCTAGAGGAAGTACACATCTCCTTTTTAAAGAAAATAACACATTCACGGAAATCAACACCCAACTCATTTCTTTACGCTGAGCTAGGCAGATATCCCCTACAAACATTAATTAAAACGAACTTGATCAAATATTGGTCTAAAATTGTCAGTGGCGACCATACAAAATATACATACATTCTATACCAATATATGTTAAATAGCCCACACCCTTTCAAATGGTTAGACTACATTAAACGCATATTTAACGAAACAGGATATACATATATTTTCGATTCCCAGAACCAAAAAACATCAACAACACACACATTGCTATCAAACAAACCTTAATGGACCAATATCTCCAAGAATGGGAGGCAAAACTGAACACATCCAACAAAGGTAAACACTATCTCTTATTCAAGAACACTATTAAACTCGACAAATATATCACATCTGTCATCACTATCAAGTAGCCATGCTTTAAATATAATAAAATACCGGACTTGCAACCATAAATTACCAATAGAAGTCCAAAGATGGTCCAACATCCCACACAATCTAAAATATTACCCGTTTTGTCTCCAGTCAGGATTAAAAGAATTGGGTGACGAATTCCACTACATCCTTGTTTGTAAATAATTTACAGAACCGAGGCGTAAATTCATTCCGAGATATTATTTTACCAGACCAAATATTCTCAAATACATCGAACTGATGAAATTCGAAAACACATTCACCGCTAAACGCACTAGTTTGTTTATTCGCAAAATTCTGGACGCATTTACCAACCAACATTAATGCCATTTACCATTAATAAGCAAACACATAGTTTCCTATTATCAGCCAATAAATCCAAATCAATAATCCACATTCGACTGAACACGTGTAGCTGCAGGTATTCCATTAAACACTCCCAATGCTCTCGATTTCGGCATGTAGTGATTTCAGTAAATGAAACGGTTTCCGGTTTACAGTTTCCAAATCGAACACAGTCCATTGAACACATACAATCACGCAGTTGTATGTGATCCTGTACATGTTTTGCCAGGTTTGTATTCGGATTATTGATTCTATAATATTCTTCAACGTATACATTTATTGGAAATTCGAGCAGTCTTAGTAGGTTTGATTTGATTTTGAATTTTGAAAATTTGTATTGATAATGATATTTTATTTCATGTACGCGCGTGCCTCCGATAATCGTATTAACATTTAATTAATATGTTTTTGAAGTATAAAAGAACATCTAATGCCAAAAATAATAATTTTGTTATTATTTTATAGGTGTTGTTTTCCAAGAGAGAAATGAACCAGTAAGGGTTGATCGATATGCGGAACAAATTGTTCCTTTGTATACAGATGTGGATTTCAGATTTCATTTCCGACTACAAAGATCAACCTATGAGGTTTGTGAATTGTTTAAAACTGTGACTATCCACACAATTAGCAGAAAAAGCCAGTAAAGAATAGCAATAACTTATAGAAAGTATGTTGTACTGTAGCCAAATGTATCTTAGTTGGCAATAATACTGTTGAGTAATGTGAAACATAACAATATAAATATTTAATAGATAATATTATAATAAATATTCAATTATTATAGATTATATTACCACGGGATAAGATTTATTTTATGTCAGCAAGACCTACAGAAGACAACATAAGCGCGTATCGGCTTTCAACTGTTGAAAAAAAATCATTACTATCATTATTCATACCTAACTTTTACATATGATTTCAATAAGCTAATTACAGTGTATATCAGCAATATGTGTTTTGTGACAGGGGAATTTTATTGTAAAACTGCTCATTATGTGGTGATTTTTTTAGGAACTCTTTGAAGCTGTGGCACCATTTATATGTACCGGGAGCGCACAATGTCTGTTGATAAAAGAATATTGGCAACGCTGTGGATGCTTGGTAATCAAGAATCATACAGAAGTGTAGCTAACCGATTTGGAATAAGCAAAGTTAAATTCTGTACATTTACCTATAAACAGTTGTCAATTGTATTATTCACTAAATATTAAAACGGAATAAACTTGTCGACTTTCATAATGCACATTTAACTTAAAAAAAAAATACACACAACACGAGCATATGTTATGAACATACATATGAGGTTGCTGCATATTTGTACTTTGTTTCTTGTTACAACTTGTTATAAATAGTAAACATCTATCCATTATACTAGTCACTAAATATTATAATTTTGGAATAATTCACTCATTGTTATGAGTAATTCACTCATTGTTATACAACATGTACATATTGATCATTGAATACCTGTTCCAATACATTATTTGGAAGCATGTGAATTATATCTCTGGACTCGACTTAATTTTTAAATGAATTAAGTCTGCGAGTTATTTACTGTTTTTGTAACAGGACTTCCATAATTGCAGTCATGGAAGTCTCAAGTAAGAATGAAAGTCTGAAAAAATGTATACCTCATTCACTATATTAAATGATACATAATCAACTAATGCAAAAGAAACTGACCATAACCATCTGAAATTTTTGTACTTTATTTATTTTCTGAAATGCTCAGTACTTCTAATATTGAAAACTAGCATCTGATCAACAGGAAAATAGCTATGTTCAATACACTTGCTTGCTTGATTTTTATGGACTTTACACATCACTGTTATTTCTACATGCCGAGCATTGTCAGCAATGATGGAGCAACACATCAGATTTCCAGAGTCGCGACACGAGCTGAAACTCATAGCTGATGGATTTGGCCAACGGTGCGGAATGCCTGGTGTTGTAGGGGCTGTTGATGGCACACATATTGCATGTCCAGGCCCAACATCAGAACACAGATCTTCCTTCATCAACAGGAAAGGATTTGCCAGTTTGGTGCTTCAGGTAGTCTGTGATAGTAACTTGAAATTTTTGGATGTATATACTGGTGGCCAGGCTCTGTGCATGATGCCCGTGTATTTAGGAACAGCCCCGTGGCACAGAAAATTGACAATCTGCCAGATGAGTTCCATGCTCTTGGTGATTCTGCATACCCACTGACACAACATGTCCTTGTTCCTTACCGTGACAACGGACATTTAGATCATTTGCACACAACGTTCAATAAATGCCATGCATCTACAAGGGTGGATTTTGAACGAGCCATTGGTTTATTGAAGTGCAAATTCTGGAGGCTGAAGTACCTAGATATGCTAATGGAATTGGAGATGCCCGTTGTGATCTCTGCCTGTTGTGTTCTTCACAACTTCATTCTGCAGCGCGAGTCTGAACCGGTGCCAGAAGAGGAACCAACAGACGATTTGGTCAATATGGATGATGGAGAGGCAGATGGAAATGGCCAGGTCCGTCCAGAAGCGGAGGACAAAATGCGTGCTATTGCCCTGGAATTGTAATGTGTGTTAACTGTACCAGAATATTGACAATTTTGATTTCTGCAATAAAATTTTGGGATATGAATGCCCATACAGATATATATTGCAATATTTATGTGGTACAATTTTTCAGTTTTGTGTGTTATCCTGTTAATACTTTGATTTCTTAACTTTGACTTTAGTAATATACTCATTTTCAGTGATAAACAATTGAAAGACAGTACCATTTGTAAAGTTTATAGTTAAATTAAAATAGACTACCAGCGAATACTTATTTTCCATTTAGGTTTGGTATACATGTATTCTGTTGTTTCACCCAGTACACAATAAACTTAAAACAAAAGTTGTTTTTCTTTGAAAATCAGTAATTTCACGCATAAATGCATTTGTTGTTTTTATTGTCATTATAGTTGAACATGTTCATGAATAAAAACTGGATATATGTATTATTATGTGATATGGAGAAGACATTAATGAATTAAATACTATGTGGATTGTTATTTGCTAAAACATTTGTCGTCATAATTTAAACAACATTGTTACAGTAGCTCCTACCGACATGAAAGTGGGCTGGGTTTATCAGTTTAAGGAGTCCAGATGGGATTAATAACTGTTGTAATGTAAATACTACACTAGCATAGCTGAAATGTTGTAGGAGGCAACCAGTGTAGAAGGAATGGTATACATTATAAACCTAGTTGTACAATCACCATTTTATAGTGGATGCAAATTTCCTGCACTGGCAATGATGTCCATGAATTCTACAATTTTTTTTTTCAAAAAATGTATCCGAATACAAAATGTTGCTCTTCATTCATGTTATCTGAAATTCGATCTTGTTACCACACTTAAGATTGGGATATCCGTAGATAATACTCATTAGTTACTGCCTTCCAACAAAATAAAGTAACAATGGTGTCGATATATTGCAGGTTATAAAAAATGGTAAACACATGTATCAATAAATTCTTTATTGCATCTTTTTTGGCAACTATCTGAACATTTAACACAAGAAAGGTCAATGTACAGTTTACAACCCCATAACAATTCCTACACTGAATCAAATATCCTGGGCCATATCCTCAAATCTCCCTAGGAAAATTTTACCTTCAGTCAAACTTCAGTTAAATTTAGAGGCAACGGTTGATTCTGTACCAGAATAATATCATTTAAGACCAAAAAGAGCTATGTGGATGTCGGCCCAGAACTTGTGTCTTGTCTGAAAAACAACTCTTGCATTGTTTTGCATCAGTTAATATTACAAGATATGGTAATAGTTATGGGGTTTGGAATAACACATTATTTACGAAAATATGTTATTGAAACAACAAAATAACAACAGATGCAAAGAATATTTCCAGTATGAGCACATGACCTGTACTCACACAAACAGAGGTTAAAACGTTTGCCACTTAAAAATCAATGTTAACATGCAACAGTGGTTTTCATTGGTCATTATTCTACATTAAGTAAGTATGAATTGAGGTTTGGAATGATTTCTCAATAGCAATCTATTCATATACATTTTTGTTTTAAATACAAGAAACAAAACATAATGCTGAGAAAAGAACAAATTGTTGTGTTATTTGTTCTTGCATTTACTAAAAGTATCTTAAAATTATACATTAAAACAGAATTTACAATGGCACCATGACTGACTATTCATGCAAATGTACCTACATATTAGCCAATAAAATTGCATTTATACATTTACAACAGTTTTTATTGGACAAAATGAAAAGTTAAAAGTATGTTTGAAATTAAGGCATTTCATAGTCGCATGGCCCAAAATAAAACACAGCAACAATTAGTGGGCTGCTTTTACCAAAACAGGGGTGTGGAAATCCTATGCCTGACTTGTCCAACACTGGTAATTTAACTGTAGGACAAATAAACGTTACCTGGCTAGTTGACCATGGACAAGTACAAATTCAGAGTGTGAAAATAAGTAAAAGTTGGAAGTTTATTATAAGATTATTATATACTTGCATGTTTGAATAACAAGTGGTGTTTTGTTCATTATTTAATGACAAAATATGTGTCATACATGTACTGTAGAAGGCTTTTTTTGTCAAGTGACCTGTGCTTGCGGACAAATAGATTTTTGCAATGAACTTCTAAGGACAAGTAAACAATCTTGATATTTCCACACCCCTGTAAAAAACATCTTATAGCATCAACAGATAAGTATTTATCAAACAAGAACCAAAAATAATAAATAAAGAGATCATAATATTGTTGATATAAGATAAATTATTTAAATACCAAACTTATTTACACTTCTATACCGATTAATAACCACATAAATGTTCAGTTGCTCTTAGAAGTAAGCGCATCCACCAGCCTCTCCAACAGTCGATTCTTCTGTTCTGCTAATGCAGTCAGCCGTTCATTATGGGCATCCAAGTTGTCCAGCCTCCGTGAATGCTCCTCCATATAACCACGGAACCATTCCGGAGGTTCCTGGCTGCCACTGCGCTTTCTTTTCCTGATAACAGGAGTATCAGCTGGATCTCTGTCTGCTCTGTGGTTGGTGTACTGGCTCTCACTGTTGTGCTGGCTTTCACTGGTGTCTGGTCTGCCGATGGAGTAGGAGCTGGTTTGTGAGATTTTGATGAGCGTGGTGCAGGTGGTGGTTTTTATGTAACAGTTACATCCTGTGAAACTGTAAAAAAAAAACAGCATTGTTACCAGTGGCCTGTGGTATAACAAATCTGGTTTCTTACACAAATGCCTTTTTTTTAATCTTAATTTAATTATATACTCTACTGCTAATAGTACTTTATTAAAACAAATTAACTGATTAATGGATTTAAGCTAATTTTTAAACTAAATATGGACAACACTCGTGAACTTTAAATATAAAATGATAACACGTCATGGGGCTTTATACTATAAGACTGTTACGACTGTTGACAATGTCAGTCATAACTAAAACATGTGCAGAGCATAAATCAATAGGATTGAAATATCAGCCAAAAAAGATGTAACTATATCATGAAAACATTTTCATGTTTTAAAATTAAAAGACAATAACAAAGTATTAAAATATAATCAAAATAGCTAAGGCAAACCTGTCATAGATGACACAACCATCACTGGTTTTACAGCTGGATCCCCAGCAAACAGCTGGTCCATCCGGTCGAAGTATTCCCACCTCTTTCGACCACTTCCACTGGTGGCATGCAGGTCTACAATCTTCTTGTATCTGAAAAATAGCGGTACATAAATTCTTAAGCCTTACAATTATATTGTATATATTGATACATATTTGCAATTTGCAACTGAGCATTTAGATATTATACACTCTCGAAACGTATGTCACACGTTTTCGGATTGACATTATTATCTGTCTTTTTTAGATCATTGACATGATTATCTCTCCATCAATGACAGATTCAAATGTTTCACTAGTGGCAACTAACCAAACCAGCTTTGATACTAATAGTAAAAAAAACAATACCCAAGCACAACAGAATAGTATGGTTTATATGTAATACCTGAACTTCATCAGCCTGAATTTGTTGTCGCAGGCCTCATCGGTGACCTCAAACCCCTTTCTCTTTCATTTTCTCCGCTATCAGCCTCCAGACATTCTTGTTTTAGAATGCCGCGGATTCGAACTTGCTTCTGTTGTGATCGTAGAGTGCCAGAAGCAGCAGAATACTTTCGTGAGTCCACTTGACACCTAACAATATAGACAAACATTTGTTAAGCAAACAGATGTATTGACATTGTATTTAAGTATTCATAAGGCAAACACCTCTTAGTTCGATCAACTGGGGGTCATCGATTTATAAATAGCGTAAGGTTAAAATATACTAATTCCAATCCTTATGTAATTTAATGTAAAAGCGATAACTTTAACCAAAAATAAATGCAACATTTTGCACATAGGGACCCTCATAACCATACCTTTTCTTAAAGAGCATTCTATTCTAAGCTGAATTGATTTAAGCAATAAAAGGGGTATGTCATGTATTATGTAAAGAAAGAACTCGACACTAAACAAAGTTGACTGTTTTATCACCATCTTTTTAGCGGCTACTTTCTAGTTGAATGTAACCCGCCTCAGCGCAAGTGTCATACTGTAGTCTCCAATCTTAAAACATATCAGTGATTAATTCGTGCATACCAATGCTTACCCTACCAACATCTCCACAAAAGAATTTCAAAGCAAGTGTCTAAACATAAAAACATGTCTTCGAGTTAAACTTGTTGATTTATTTAGAGAGTACACCCCTACATGACTTATTTATTTAGTGTGTTGTGACCGTAAGCACCGGCCACACACCACTAAATCCTTAATTATTAAACTGTATTTTTAAAGTGACGGCGACTACTTGACCGCATGTATAAGTTACCCCTACTCATATTTTTCTGCCTGTTTTTCTGTTCACGTTCTGAACAAACTTTTATTTTGAGAGTTTGTAAAATCGCGGTTGCTTTCTATCATGCACATTTATGAATTCGTTCAAATAACATTTTCATCTGAAACCCATCAACTACCTTAAACAAGGTACTATTTTTTTTACAACGGGTGTCATTATACAGAATTGTAGAATATATATTGTTTATGTTTGCTAATGTTTTTATCTATTTAACATTAAGATAAATACAACTAAACTAACATAAATGCAATTATGTCAGCCAATAACCGCAAATATGAAATAGTCATTTACACAATGTGTTTCTAAAATATTGATTTCATTGTTAAACTTAATTATGACAATGTTAAAGCAGCTTATTTTTTTTTCTCTTAGTAAATCTATTTTTGTCTAAAACAAACATTTTTAAGTAACATTATGTGTTTAAATTACTATAATCACAATTGTATATTCCATCACTGTCCCCGGAAAGAACTATAATCGAATTTAACTTAATTTAGTTACCAATTTATTTCTGTATACCTTTATAATTAAGTAAATCTGTTAACCTGTTGAAAATGCATATTTGCTCTACTAACAAATATTTGTGTATTTGCTATTTTGTACAGTCTCACGACCAACAGCTATTGTGTTGCATATATTATGTCTGTTATTTTCATGTAACGCGACATAAATAAAGGTATTGTGTGTGTGCGGTACTTTTTTTTGACTTTTGAAATTTGTTTATAGTGCACAATTCGTGCATGGGCCTTTTCACAGCAACTACTAGCCATACTTCAATAAAACTTTATGGGAAGCTTCGTTGCCAAGAGGTATGCATGTTACCAGGACGTTCCGCTTCATTGATTTTTCTTGGAGATACGGGACTTTGAAGACGTCATCATTTCATATCTTTTTCTCAGGAACTGTTATATGAAATTCAATGAGGCTTGATTGAAACTAAACAAGAGATGTTTACAGCCAAGTTGTTAATATATGCAATTTTTAAGAATTGTTTTTTCATATGCAATCCTAAGCGAGGTCTCGATATATGGTATCTGTGTATGAATTTTCATTAAAATATCTCGATGTGTTCTCAAGTTATTGAGCGGAAACCGTTTTTCTATTTTTAGTAATGGTGACCTTGACCATGACCCCGCCCACCCCATATGAAATAACAAGAGAGGTCTCAATATAAGGTATCTATATATGAAGTTTCATTAAAATATCTCGATGCGTTTTCAAGTTATTGAGCGGAATACATTTTTCTATCTTTAGCAACGTTGACTATGACTCCACCCACGCAATCCCAAGCGAGGTCTCGATATAAGGTATATATGTATGAGGGTTCATTAAAATATCTCGATGCGTTCTCACGTTATTGTGCTGAAACAGTTTTTTCTATTTTTAGTAACGGTGACCTTGACCCCACCCATATGCTATCCCAAGCGAGGTCTGAATATAAGGTATCTATGTACGAACTTTCATTAAAATATCTCGATGCGTTCTCAAGTTATTGAGCGGAGACCGTTTTTCTATTTTTAGTAATGATGACCTTCACAATTAACCCACCTATCCCATATGCAATCCCACGCGAGGTCTCAATATAAGGTATCTATGTATGTAGTTTCATTCAAATATCTCGATGCGTTCTTAAGTTACTGAGCGGAAACCGTTTTTCTATTTTTAGTAACGGTGACGTTCACCCCATCCGCCCCATATGCAATCCCAAGCGAAGTCTAGATGTAAGCTTTCTATGCATAAAGTTTCATTAAAATATCTCAAAACGTTCTCAAGTTATTGAGCGGAAACCGTGTTTCTATTTTTAGTACGGTGACCTTGACCCCACCCACCCCATATGCAATCCCAAGCGAGGTCTCAATATAAGGTATCTATGTATGAAGTTTCATTAAAATATCTCGATGCGTTCTCAAGTTATTGAGCGAGAACCGTTTTTCTATTTTTAGTAACGGTGACCTTGACCACATCCACCCCATATCAGGGTTGCCAGCACCTGGGGCAAAAAAATGCCCTGACTATTCCCTGATTAAATCCAGTTTTTCACTGACCAAAACCACCCATTTTCAACGGCCTTCTCCTACCCTTGTAGCGTCCACATCTTCAGGAAGGGAAGTCCATGAAAAATTCACACTTAAGTCACACTAGGACATTTACAAAAACTGTTAAGATAAAGATTTTTGACTAAAAATAAGCGTATTATGTATTTATTAGGGATGGGACCGAATACTAAAATCAATATTCGAATATTCGTTTTAGGTATTCGAATATTGGTTTTGTAAATACTACTATAGGCCTTTCCCAAAACTAGGTTACTTCCCTTGCGTAATCACGAGTGATCTCCCCTGTTCACTTCCGGCGACGTTTATTTTTATTATTATTTTTTTTTTTTAACAGAACAGAATTTTATTACACATAAACATTACAGTTTCTAGTGTTTAACAGTAATACATTATACATTATAGTAAGTGATCATTAATTTTAATATTTCTAGAACAGGATGAACTTCACAAGATAAAACTGAAACTTGCATTTTCACACATAAGAATAGTACATCTAGTTAAAATGGAACTGTTTTCGTATGTCCATTGAAGTAAACAACAATTATACAACAATAACAAAATGAATATCATATTAATTCAGCAGTAGTGGTATAGAATATGTTTAAAGATATACATCAATATGCACGTATATACAAACATCTATTATTAATTGGTCATCATAATATTTTGGGGAATACTTAATGCCTCTGATATGCACTTGCTTAACCTAAACATTTCACTTTTATTCTGTGTATTTAACAATTGCGTGAGTTTAAACATACAAGGCCTGACTCTGTAATAATTTTTAATATTTTTTTTCTCTTATTTGAACGAATGTAGTACATTTCAGCAAGAAGTGGAATTCATCTTCCACTTCATTATTTTGACATAATTGACAAAGCCGCATATTTCTATCTACCTGATCGTATCTACCAGTTTGTATTCTCAGATTATGTGCACAAAGACGTAATTTTGTAATCGCTGTTCTCAAATTTCTTGATACGACTGTTTCTAAATATGATTCAAATGAAAATGTTGTTTTTATTGCTTTATACACAATCAAAACTTTATTATCAGTTACGTCACGTTGCCACTCTTGTAAGTATTCATCAATAACTCGTTGCTAAAACAAAGACAAAACATTACTTTAATTGATTTGTGAGTTATTAGCCTAAACATTATTAAATCCATATCTAGAAAGTAGGTCCTTAACATTTCCAAACCAATTTACCTTGTTATCATTTACATCAGTCAGACTATCTTCCATGATTGATCGCAGTATTATATTGTCAATTTTAATAAGTTTAAACCAATATTTGATAATGCGTACATATCTGCTAACATGTAACGGGTATCTACCAAGTTCGCCGTATACGGCAACAGTTGAAGTTGATTTTCTGACACCAAGAATAGCCTTGCAGAATTTTAGGTGTAATTTTTCTAACTCGCTAGACTTAGAGAAACCCCATATTTCGCATGAGTATGTAATAATTGGCGAAACAAAAGCATCAAATAACTGCAAAGCTAACTTTGGTTTACAATCATATGTTTTCTAATTTGATAACAATGTGTTTAGTGCCTTTAAACCTTTACCACGTAAAGTATTAGTATTAAGATTAAAGTGTCCAGTATAATTCAGTGTTACACCTAGGTAGATAAAATCGTTAACCATGTCTAGGTATTCATTTCTATACACCCAATTCTCATTACGTTTTGTGCCTCCTTGTTTACGGAAAACAACAATTTTGGTTTCTGCTATATTGATTTGTAAGCCCCATGTACTACAACAGTCTTATAGACAATTTAGAGACAGTTGTAAATCTTCAGGCGTTTCACCAATTACAACCATGCCATCTGCAAAAAGGAATAAAATCAAACATATATCTTGAAGATTATTTCCAGCACTATGTCTGTTTTGCAGAAACATTTCTAAATCATCTACGAAAAGTGAAAATAGTATCGGTGACATTATCTCCCCCTGTCTTAAACCTACTGTTATATTAAAGGAAGTATCGGTGACATTATCTCCCCCTGTCTTAAACCTACTGTTATATTAAAGTAATCTGATTAGGTATTACAATGCTTTACACATGATTTGACAGATTGATACGTGCTGCGTATAATACGTAACATGTTACCATCCAAATTGGACTCTTCAACCATAGTGCGTTTAAATATATAGAATCGAAGCAACGATTCATATCAATAAAACAGCAATACAAACGTTTATTCATATTTACATATTTTTGAATAACTAAATGAAGGATAAAAACTGCATCTATAGTTTATCTGCCTTTTCTAAAACCAAACTGAGCGTCAGAAATAACATCATTACTGTCGCACCATATTGATATTCTTTGGTTTAGTACACGTGTAAATAACCTTTGCAAAATTGCTTAACAATGCGATACCTCTATAATTTCTAACGTCTGATTTGTCACCCTTCTTATGTAGGGGAATTATAATTCCTTTGGTCCAACATACAGGAAATTCCCAGTGTTAAAGATTATATTGAAAATCGTTGTGATATACACAGCCAAAATATCACAAGCTTCTATAAAGTATTCATTTAACAATTTATCTTCTCCTGGCGATTTACATTTCTTTAGAAGAGCAATAACTTTAATAACTTCATTACATGTTATTTGGTTATCTAGATCCCTAATGCATTGGTGAAATTATCAAATTCGTGATTCAAATTAAAATCTTCTGCATCAGCATTTGTTGTATAATTAATATCAGAAAACATTTGCTCAAAATGATTCTTAAAATCATCAAGTGGCACATGGCTATTATTACATGTTGTCAATTGGGATCTAAAGTACCTCCAAAAGTCTTTTGGTTTATTTTGTTTAAGATCTTCAAACTGCTTACAGCGTTTAAAATTGAATGCCTTACGCTTCTTTTTGAAATTAATTTATAAATTTTTTCCAACCGATAAATTTCTATTCTATCAGTATCACGATGTGAATTATTATAGATACAAGGCATCTTTATACAATCTTTTCGCTTCCCTACATTCTTGGTCAAACCATTTATCGCCGTCTGAAATAATATGTTTTTCGAATTGTGGATATTTTTAACACGTTTGATAAATAAGGGATCAGCAACATCTCTTACAATATTTGTGAAATTATTTACTATGTTATTAACATTTGTTTCCCTTTGCTCAGTATAATTCAGAAATTAAATGTTAAAATCAGAGGCTCTTCTAACAAAACCATCACGAAAATGTTGCTTTTCATCATCACTCCATTTTACGTACTCTCTTATATATGGCTCTTCTATAATAACCCGCCTGTTACATATCATATTGAAAGACAGTGGGGCATGATCACTAAAATTATTAAAATCTTCTACAGTTAAATTGTCTACGACATTAAAAGAATGTTCGCTGAGTACCAAGTAATCAATTACGCTTGCGCTATTTGTATTACAGCATGTATATTTACCAATACTAAAGTCTGAACCCAATCTCCCGTTTGCGATTCTCAATGCCGTAGCCTTACATAAATCTAGTAAATTATTTCCTTGAGAGTTACTTCCCTTGTCCATTGAATATCTCGGTACGCGTTATCAGACAAATAATATTTAGGGTCAATATCACGTATATATGAATCACAAACAATAGTATCACTTTTACAAGCTGTTCTAGCATTAAAATCAACAGCTAACAGAATAGTGCCCACAGCCTGATAATGATTTATATCGTTACCAAGTGATTCAAACAGGTCCGTATCTATCAAGTTAGCAATCGGCGAAGAAACCTTACATATATACGGTTGCAAGGTTTATGTCTTCATTATTGCTAAAGTAACGTTTATCTATGTTAAGCCATATGATAGTATCATGTGTATTTTTAACAATAGATATTCCACTGCTAATGCTTTTGCGCTTGTATATTACTACTATAGTGCTATATTTACTGGCAATACGGCAGTAAACGAGGTATGGAAAGCTGATTTATAAATGTGAATGCAGATAATGGAATAGTTACTGCAATTCGCCCAATAACTTTACATCCTGGTGAAAGCAGAACAGTAACATATTTGTCCCAGAGTTGTCTGAATTGATAACCCCGGAAAAACTGCCAGGATACCTGTAAGCGTATGTAACGTTACAACAAGACCCATCAAAATTAACGCAAAACATACTTTATTATCGAACTCGTCCAAGATTGTATGGTCATATACAAACTGTGCAAGTTTGGTCAAGATGGAATAAAAAATGAAGTCTTTATCGCGATAACGGTCCAAATAGCTCAGGTGAGCTAAAAAGTTGTTGAAGTCATTATGAACCACGATGTTTGTTTACATTTTAACAATTTAGATTTTAACAAACGGTTTATTTTCAGTTTCTAAGTTGTTTAAACGACGCTATAAGATTTTGTTGTATATAGCTTCGATGTTTTAATATGGAAAATAAAACCATATTTAGACTGTGTTTGACATTTGCACCACACCTGAGGCCCGAAAACAATCTGGTTTATGCATATTTCGGCATCCATTAATAGGTTTATACCCATGTGTGCACAGAGTAATAGGTATACACGCGAAGATACTCTCGTCGTCTGTTTGTTTCCACATTATGAAAAAAAATTGTTTCTGTCATTTCATACATATACAGTATTTGATAAATGTATATGTTCATGTGTGTTCAAATGATTTCTACTAATTTAATTAATTATGTTTACAGATATCCTAAATTGCACGGGAGAACCTGCGTCCGGGCACAGGTACTTCAACAGCGTCCGAGTCAACATGCACAAACATTTCACTGAGATTAGAACCCCGCTGGGACAAAATGAGGATTAAGAACATTTTCAGTGTATACATAGTGTATTGAGAATGTGACGCATAAACCGTTGTATTAGAAACGGGATTCGGGCAAAACATATTCACAAGTCCGCATTTAAATCGTCTAGTTAATCATAAAAAAAACATTCTCTAAGTATCTGTTTTTCAGTTTAAATATTATTCAAAGTTAAATATACATTCACATAACATTATTTTTTGTATTGAAAATAATTTGCTGGTATTTATATTATTTTTGTCATCACCGAGTGACCAGTTTACATAAACCTGCAATGAAACTCCAAACGACCTATGCTTGCACATTATAAGGCTAAAACAAAGCAGCACTGAAACAGACCCAACTGTACATTATGGCGTAACATGTCGATGGCAGGAGCACATTTTCCTTCTAAGAGCAGATGTGTCTGTTACTGTTAGTAATCGCCATGTGTACGTTTATATTATACATGCGGTGATAATATACTACGTAGACGTCAGGGTCGCTTATGCGGCGGCCAAACATTCCCGATTTTGGCTCCCGATTGTATTCCGACTATACAAATTCGGCTGTTTCACTCGAGTGTTACGGGACGAACTTAACGATCGGGAGTGTTCGGCCAATCTTACCGGACATATTCCGATATTCCTGATCCGCCCCATAGTGTCTCGATAGCGTCCCGAATATGCTACGAATCGTATCAGGATCGGACTGAGAACGGGATAAACACGGCTGGAAACGGCCCAATTGGGACGCTTCCGGAACGATAACGGGAGGATCGGGACACGTAAGCCCCGACGCACAGGATCTCGTTTCGACATTTGATTCGGGTCGCTGTCGGATCAAGGACGGCAGTAAAAATCGGGAATATGTGACTGAGACTTAAGGTGTCAAACCACTTCCGGGACGACCGCTCGAGGTATCCAAACTGATCCTATGGACCCAGAACGTTTGTTCGCGAGTTGTTGTGCATCTTTGACACGATTTGATGCGCAAATAGTCACTTTGGGTTCGTATGGGGTGTACTAACGTAGGACCACTCGAGTGGGCAGCGAATATTGAATATTGCATCGGTCTGATCAAAGATTTAAATGTATTGACTACGTAATTTTTATTCTTCATTACACAGATGTTAAACTCTAGAAATGTAAAATACTAATAGCAAGTACAACATAAATTATATTCATGGATTAACATAATTTACAACATCTGCTATCAGTTATTATTATGTAGTTTCTATTCTTAGGGAAATATATGCAGTTTTAGATATACATGTTTTTTTTCTGTAATCATAACCTATGTCTATTCAATATATTGTATCTTTTAATATCAAACATTTAACGTTTTGAATTTATACATTTTATTTCAAGGTGAAGGATTGTAGTACCGGTAATGTGAAATTTTGTTAGGAAACAAAATTGCTGAAACAGAATATTATGAAACATCAAAACCATTACAAGTAATATACATAATACATAATATTTCAAGTGCATATATGTAAATTGGTATACAAGTATACAAACAACCAATCCCTAGTGTAACATTCGCAGAAAAATGAATAATTCATACATCTCAACAATTTACGCATGATAAAAATGCCACAACTGAGCGTGTTATTTATTTTGCAATATAATTTAATTGACGAAGTATGTTTGCTTACGGAAAATACAATGTACAAGTTAACAAAATATAAGAAAGAAGATCTTAATAAAGCTTTAATTACTCATGACAAAAATCATTACAACTGTTAAATTCATTGAAAGCCCCATTCTTAGTGACAGATAACAAAAAGAACAACTTCACCAGGTAAAAATGCAAACATTTCACTAAAAATAATTACAATTTAGCCAATGTTTACTAGGGACTAGACAACAGGTAGTAATTTCAAACCCGGTTACCCATTACCCGTCGGTACCCAGCAATGCAATCATAATTTGCGGAATCAATATAAAAACTTGGTGATTTCATTTTATGCAAAATTGTTGACAGAACTGCGGTTGATGACAAACCCAATTTTTTGACAGTACGGTATTCAATTTACATGTCAGAGTAAATTAATGATAAATACAAATTACTTGCTTATTTGAAAATTGCTAAACTAGCACTCTGTTATTGGTATGTTATTGGTATAAGCACGTAACTGGGTTCAGCCTGCAGTTTTGTGCACCATGTAATGTACTAAAACTATAAATGACGTGGCTGACTTAGACCTTTGTACAGTTTATGTCATTATAGGCCAAACAGGGTCTATTTTGGAACAAAGTTGTTATCTTTTTATCATTTATAAAAGATTTTGAACAAATATTTAAACAAACTATCATAACAGACCGTCTAGAGAAATGATCTGAGAGTTACAAGTTACAAGGCCATCCCACCACTTCACAGTCTGGATACTGTTGGATAAAATTCAGCACAAATTTACAATGTTTAAATGAACATAAATATGTTGATTCTAATATATTTGTGTGTGTTTTTTTATGATTCCATAATGACAAATCCAGGGAAAATGTACCCGTTTACCTTCCCAACCTGCGGATACCTGTCCAGACCCTATAGTTTAGTAATTAAACAGTAAGAACTAACACTAATAGCTATAACTAAAGCAAGCACACTAACAACAACCAAGATTTAACAACAACCGAGATTAAACAACAACCGAGATTAGATATGTAACATACAAACAGTTGGTAAAGCAAAAACACAATTACATGTATACTGTATTCAGGTATTTTGATTTTATCTTTTACAATTACATACATGACATGTAAATCAACTCATTAGGAACAATGTCTTATAAACATATGTATAGTTCTCTCTACTTTGGCATTACAGTCATTCTTTTCCAGTTGTGTGTGTGTGTGTGTGCGTGTGATGCAATTATAAACAGGAGATGTAAACCAACAGCATAGGAACAATAGTAGTGGACATTATAAAACAATATAGTAGACATACTTATTAAAGATACTGAACTTCAGATGGGCATGAAAATGTGTTTTTTTGTAGTTATGCCTGAACGGTAAAACATATGTAAAACCATCACTATTTGTATAGAACACGATCAAATACTGTCACAAACTGTATATTTAATTGAACAAGAGGGCCATGATGGCCCTAGGTCGCTCAACTGAGTTTAAGGCATCATAATGGCTTATAACAAGATGGCCAAATGGCACTAAACCACTTACATGAGTATAAAGATTTGGGCCTTGCAGTTTGAGAAGATTTGAATAGTCTATATAAACCGTGTGACCCACAGGGCATGGCCACGTTTTACTCCAGGGGCATGATTTGAACAATATTTGTAGAGGGCCACTATACAATTTCATGCCAAATATGAAACCTCTGGGCCTTGCGGTTTCAGAGGAGATTTTCAAAGCCCACTTTCCCCATGAGACTATAGAAACCATGTGACTCAGGGGTGTGGTTTCTTTTTACTCCAGGAGCACCATTTGGACAATATTTGTAGAGGACCACTATACAATGTTACATACAAAATATGAAACCTCTGGGCCTTGCAGTTTCAGACAAGATTTGTAAAGTCCACTTTCCATATAAGTCTATACAAATTATGTGAATCTGGGGCGTGGCTAGGTTTGACCCCAGTGGCATCACTTGAACAATCTTTGTAGAAGACCAATATAAGATGTTACATACCAATTACAAAACCTCTGGGCCTTAAGGTTTCAGAGAAGAAACTTTTTAAAGTCATTTTTTTTGTAATTTAAGTCTATACAAATCATTCGACCCCCGGGGTGTGGCCTCGTTTCACCCAAGGGACATTATTTGAACATTCTTGTAGAGGACAATGTTACATACCAAATACAAAACCTTTGGGCCTTGCAGTTTCAGAGAAGATTTTTAAGGTCCACTTGCCAAATATAAGTCTATAAAAACCATGTGACCCCCATGGCGCGGCCAGGATTGACCCCAGGGTCATAATTTCAACAATCCTTGTAAAGGATTACGAGACAATGTTACATACCAAATAGTAATTTTGCTATTTAAGTCTATATTAATTTTGCTATTTAAGTCTATATTAATTATGTGACCCCTTGGACGTGGCCACTTTTTACCCCAGGGGCATTATTTGTAGAGGACCACTATACAATGTTACATACAAAATATGAAACCTCTGGGCCTTGCAGTTTCAGAGAAAATTTTTAAAGTCCACTTGCCATACAAGTCTAAGAAACCATGTGACCCCCAGGGCATAACCAGGTTTGATCCCAGGGGCATAATTTAAGTAATCTTTGTAGAGGATCACTTTACAATGTTGCATACAAGATATGAAACCTTGGGACATTGCACTTTCAGAGGAGAAGATTTTTAAAGTCATTTTGCTATTTAAGTATATAAACCAGTTTTGACCCCAGGATCATCAATTGAACCATCTTTGTAGAGGACCACAATATAATGTTACATACGAAACACTAATTCACTGGGCCTTGCAGTTTCAGATAAATATTTTGAAGTCATTTTGTTATTTAAGTCTATATAAACTATGTGACCCCCTGGGCATGGCCAGTTTTGACCCCAGGGGCATCATTTGAAAAATCTTTGTAGAGGACCACTATAAAATGTTACATACTAAATATAAAACCACTGGGCCTCAGTGTTTCAGAGGAGAAGTTTTAAAAGTCATTCTGTTACTTAAGTCTATATAAACAAATTGACCCCTGGGGCATGGCCAGTTTTGACCCCAGGGGCATCATTTCAACAATATTTGTAGAGGACCCCTGTACAATGTTATCTGCGATTTCAGAGAAGATTTTTTAAGTCATTTCGCTACTTAAGTCTACATAAACAATGTGACACCCAGGGCGTAGCCAGTTTTGACAGCAGGCTCATCATTTGAACAATATTTGTAGAGGACCACTATGCAATGTTACATACCAAATATGAAACCACTGGGCCTTGCGGTTTCAGAGGAGATTTTTGAAGTAATTTTGCTATTTATGTCTACATAAACAATGTGACCCCCGGGGCATCATTTGAACAACCTTTGTAGAGGACTACTAGAGGATGCCACATACCAAATATGAAACCACTAGGCTGTGCGGTTTCAGAGGAGAAGATTTTTGCAGTACTTTTGCTATTTAAGTCTATATAAACCATGTGAACCCCGGGGCGTGGCCAGTTTTGACCCCAGGGGCATCATTTGAACAATCTTTGTAGAGGACCCCTATACAATGTTACCAACTAAATACCAAACCTCTGGGCCTTGCAGTTTCAGAGAAGATTTTCAAAGTCATTTAGCTATTGAAGTCTACATAAACAATGTGACACCCAGGGCGTGGCCAGTTTTGACCCCAGGGGCATCATTTGAACAATCTTTGTAGAGGACCACTATGCAATGTTACATACCAAATATGAAACCTCTGGGTCTTGCGGTTTCAGAGGAGAAGATATTTGAAGTGTTTTGCTATTTAAGTCTATTTAAACAGTGACACCCGGGGCGTGGGCGTGGCCAGTTTTGACCCCAGTGGCATCATTTGAACAATCTTTGTAGAGGACCATTATGCAATGCTACATACCAAATATGAAACCTATGGGCCCTGCAGTTTCAGAGGAAAAGATTTTTAAAGTCATTTTGCTATAAAAGTCTATGTAAACCATGTGACACCCTGGGCGTGGCAAGTTTTGACCCCAGGGGCATCATTTGAACAATCTTTGTAGAGGACCACTAGAGAATGCAAAAATACCAAATATGAAAGCTCTCAGCAATGCAGTTTTAGAGAAGATTCTTTAAGTTTTCACTTTTTAAACCTATTTTTAGCCCTGGTGACCTACATATGCAGCCGACCAAAACGATTTGAACAATTTTGAAAGAGAGTCACCCTAGGATCATTCCTGTGAAGTTTGGTGAAAATCTGCCCAGCGGATTAGGAGGAGATGTTTAAATGAAAATGTTGACGCACGACGGACAAAAGGTGATCACAAAAACTCAGGTGAGCTAAAAATAGAAGTTGAGTTAGCTCGCACTTTCCGTGCACCAGCTATTCCCGATTTAAAAATATAGCGGCTTCCCACTCGACACAACTAAACAGTCACCTGATTATCCTAAATATAAACAGCGCTATTTTTAAATTACTTGATGGACTATAGCGTCTGCAGACGCTATAGATTTAAGAACGATAAAGAGGACAAAAACTTTGTAAAATCATTGATTTTTAGGTAAATGATAACATATGTGTCCAATTTTTTAATGTGTTATGATTATGTAAGAAAATCTTGTATTTTGTGACCATTTTCTTTCATTTTTAAGGTTGGCCCATCTAGAGTTCAGTCCCTTTAAGATGAAACAAAGCTTAAGATATACGTTTGCCTGTATGCCAACATACTTTTTCCAATATTTCGGTATGAAAACATGCATGTGTAATTCAAATAATCATAGCTGGCATTTCAAGCAGAAATTTTTATAAATTATAGAAAATACAACAATTTCCATTTGGTGTGTTATAACTTTTGTTGAGTGCACAATCAACAGCAAACCAACACATTTATAACATTAATTTCTATTATATAAGTTTTGACAGTTTGGTATAAAAAAAAATATTGTAAATATTTTATTAAGAAATTAACAGATGTACTTTTAGGTTCATTTAAAAGGAAAATTTTAAGTCTCTGTTTTATGTAAACATCAAGTTACAGGTCAAGTACAGTAGTGCTATTGTCAATTTACTGATTGTCATTGGCAGTCAATACAACAAATGTATTAATCGTAAACAAAACTATTGAATTTGTTTTTAAGAGGGACTGTACGATTTTGTACGAAAATATAGCAATCATCATAATGAACTAGAACTCCGCGGATGTGTCGCAAGATGGGGCATAACTCTAGTACGATAAGAGCAATTATGCAAAAAACCAAACTTGACCTTCCTTTTATGCCTACCAACACTTCCGTAAAGTTTCATAATGATTGCACAAAAGCTTCTCAAGTTAGTGTCTGCACATGCGGTACTGTTGGCATAAAATATATTAAAATGAAAGCATTGATAAATGTTATATTGTAACAACATGTTTTGGGTCCAATAGAACCAAGTTTTTTTGTTGACTCCTCCCATGTAGCAATTGAGATGTTTCAATGTTTTTTCCTCTGCTACAGAATATATCAAGAATATATTAATATTTATTAAAAATTTTTTTTAGATTTGAAATGCCATTTTTACGTTTATGTATCACTTGTTTCTACAACATGCATAACTGTGCATTCAATTTACCCTTTGTTCTTAGTTAATATTACACCCCATACAGCATGCTCTTTAAAGTGCTTCCCAATTGTCGCATGCACAGATATTATTGTCATAATTCAAAACCAAATGTAGCCGTTGCTGTAGATAAACAGGTCTGTATCAATAGATTTTTTTTCCAATAAATGAAATAGGTTTTTGTCTACATTGACATTTTTTATGTTATATATGACTGTATTTTACTAATGGGCAACAACAGCGACTCAAAATAGAGGTACCGTATGCAAACCCAGTGTGTTTTGTTTCACCTCTGGGGGAAGGTGGCAGGGCCCTTCAGATGGGCGATTTTACGGCTAAAGGGGAATTATTTTTTTAGAAAAGCATTATTACGTTAATATTCTACTTCATTAGAAAACATTTATCAATTGCTTAGCTACAAATTATAACTTAGATTATGCACTAACCTGCTTTGATGAAAAATCGCTTGTTTTTTTTACAAAATTGCCTCTATCTTAGTCAATTTGTGTCCAATTTTGGACATTTTCTTTTCAAAATGAAGCTTAGATTCTAAGGGGAATTTAAAGGCAAATATGGGGAAAGGGGCTGAATTTCAACCCAAAACTGGCCCTAAAACACACTGAAAAAGTCCCTCTTTAACACATTTCTCAATATTTATCTTTACAATACAATCAAATTTTTTTCTCATAATGTATTTTCTTCATAAACATGAATAGCTGAACAATAAATGAGGCACGTCGTGGGAAAACTGGTCTTAATGCATGTGCGTAAAGTGTCGTCCCGGATTAGCCTGTGCAGTCTGCACAGGCTAATCCAGGACGGCACTTTCCGCTTTTATGGTATTTTCTGTTTCATGGAAGTCTCTTCTAAACATAAATCCACTGTAGGCAGAAGGTGGCGTCCTGGATTAGCCGGTGCGGACTGCACAGGCTAATCCAGGACGACACTTTACGCACATGCATTAAGACTGGTTTTCCCATGACGCGCCTCAAATATATTTATAATACTGCTGTTTTATCTTTAATATTAAAATCATATTTACTTAATAACTTCTCAATATTTTTTATACAAAAATGCAATTAACATTTACAGGGATAATCCCCACAATAATAAACACTTAGTCAAATGTATTATTTCTCTTAAAGAACGACAGTTTTTTTAACGATACAAACAAGTTAATAACTTATGTAGTTTACAAGTTACAAGACTTTTGAATATAAAAATCTATGCAAAAAGGGGCATAACTCTCTTAAAATACATAACAGAGTTATGGGGAATGTTGCTCCTGATGCTGGAATTAATGACAAAGGTATATTCCCAGTTTCAAGTGAATAACTTATGTAGTTTTGGAGTTATAAGACTTTTGAATATAAACTTTAAACAAGTTCAGACGCAGATGCGGACGCCGGGTCGAGTAGAAAAGCTCACCTATTCTTCAAACAGTCGAGCTTAAAATGAAGTATCAATTGCATGCCTAACCCAATTGTTGACAGCATACAGTCATTTTTTCCAAGAACACCATCCAATATTCCATTTTGTCTGAGATCTTATGGTTATAGACAATCTGTGCAAGATTGTCATGATGGATGAAACATGATTATCCGTAAGTCCATTTTTGCATTCCATCACAAACAAGGGGCAAGAAATCTTAGTGTTAGTGGCCTCATCTGACCCAATTCTGGCATTGCTGAGATCTTATGGCCATACACAAACTATGAAAGTTTGGATGAAAAATGAAGTTTCTGTCTTGGCAAAAAGCTATTTTTTGTATGAAAAGGGTTCCTGGTACGATCTGGCTCATTATAGATACCAGCCAATCTTTTATAGTAAACACAATCTGTGCAAGTTGCGTGATAACTGAATAAAAATTAACGTCGTGATCTGGTGCACAAGGCAGATGTTGACAGCATATGTATATTATGACGCAAGAAAGGTTCCCTAAACCCATTCCTGTATGAACACTAGGTTCTCAGGTGAGTTGTTAATCGGAAGATTAGGAAAACGCCATGGTATTATAAAAATGACTGCAACGTAAATTAATAACAATAAAATGGCCAAAACAATTTTTACAAAGCCATTTCCATGTTTAGCAGTGGATTCACCTTCATTTTTTGATATATCATCATTGTCGTATGGAGCTTCACATCCTTGTACATTTAATTTGATAATTTGAATGTTCTGTTTCCCAGTCGCCTCAACTGTAACACTGGAATCATTACATGTTACTCTGCAAATGGTTAAATTCCAGCTCCTATCCTCACTCGTGAAACTGTATAACGCAACGAAATGTTGCATAATGTAACAAAACTTTTGATGGGACATGTCACAGACACCAATCTCAGTCCTCCCGATGCTTACAGAATAATCAGTGTTTGGGAGTAATAGCAAGGGGATTGTGACCAGTTCTCCTTTTGTGCAGGCGATTGTCGTATCATTGTTTGCTGGGTTTGGTCTAGACACAGAAGCTGTTTCATTTCTAATTTTAGAACTACCATTTGATTCTTGAGTACATTCTTGTATCTCTAATTTGACACTCTGAATTGACCATTTTCCAGTGCCAATAATAGAAACATTTGTATCAGAGCATGATACTGGGATCATGGTCAAACTCCATTCAGTACCTTCTTCACTGAAACTGTATGCCCCACTGTATTTTTTATCACTCAAGTGACACTGACTTGAAATGAGCATATCACAGACACCAATTTCAGTACCCCCAACGCTTATAAAGTAATCTTGCTTAAGGTCCAACGATAAAGGGATTGTGACCTTTTCTCCTATTTTGCTGAAGATAATTTTTGGCAACACTGGGTATGGACTCACCGAAAGAAACATAAAAAACAACAACATAATGATAGAATAAAAAAATATACTTTTGGAGATGTTAGAATGACTGTCTGTTTGTCTTTTAGTCTGATTTTCTGTCCTATCCACAACCTGTGTATGACCTACAGGGTAGTCTTCTGTCTTGTCCATAACCTGTGTTTGACCTACAGGGTAGTCTTCTGTCTTGTATGTAACTTGTGTAGTTTTTACAGAGTGGTCTTCTGCCTTGTCCACAACCTTTGTAGTTTCTACAGAGTGGTCTTCTGCCTTGTCCACAACCTTTGTAGTATCTACAGAGTGGTCTTCTGCCTTGTCCACAACCTTTGTAGGGTCTACAAGATAGTGTTCTGCCTTGTCCACAACCTTTGTATTGCCTAAAGAGTGGTCTTCTGCCTTGTTCGCAACCTTTGTTGGGCATACAGAGTGGTCTTCTGTCTGGTCCACAACCAGCATAGGGCCTACAGGGTAGTCTTCTGCCTTGTCCATTATCTTTGTATTGCCTACTGAGTGGTCTTCTGCCTTGTTCACAATCAGCGTAGGGTCTACAGAGTGGTCTTCTGCCTTGTCCAAAAGCAGCTTAGGGCCTACAGAGTGGTCTTCTGCCTTGCCCACAACCTTTGCCTTTCCCACTACGTGGTCTTCTGCCTTGTCCACAACCTTTGTTTTGCCTACTGAGTGGTCTTCTGCCTTGTCCACAACCTTTGTCTTGCCTACTGAGTGGTCTTCTGCCTTGTCCACAACCTTTGTAGGGCCTATTGAGTGGTCTTCTGCATTGTCTACAACCTTTGCAGGGCCTACTGAGTGGTCTTCTGCCTTGTCTACAACCTTGGTAGGGCTTACAGAGTAGTCTTCTGCCTTGTACACAACCTTTGTAGGGCCTACTGGGTGGTTTTTTGCCTTGTCAACTATAATTGGAGCACTTATTAAGTAATTTTCTGTCTTGTCCTCAACCAGTGTAGGGCTTATATTGTGGTCTTGTACCTTGTCCTCAACCAGCATAGGGCCTACTGAGTGGTCTTCTGTCTTGTCCACAAGCAGCGTAGGGCCAAGAAAGTTGTCTTCTGCCTTGTCACTCTTTTGGTAACTAGCTAGTGGAGTGACATCTGACAGGAGAGCTGTTACACTCTTTTGGTTATTAGCTAGTGAAGTGCCATCTGATGGATGAAATGTTCCACTCTTAGCGTCACTCTTTAACGGAATTGCAGCTGGTGAATTTTGCAAAGAAACTTGTGCATGGGCCACATTATGTTCATAATTAGGATTTGGCAAGTCTAAAAGCATAAAAGACCAAAATGGACCTTCACATTCGCTGTTATCTTCTACATGCATTTCATCTCCATAAGAACATGGAAATAAATGTTGTACTGGTACTGTCTTTCCTATTTCCATAAATTCAGCAGAAAAATGCACACTTAGTGAACTTCCTGAGACGATCAGACGGAATCTGAAACAATGAAAAGTATTATCAGATATAAAATAGTTATTTGCATAAATATATTTTAACAAGCTTGTTTTAATGACAATCTGACACAAATCAACTTCTCAACAAACGATCCTGGCCATAGGACAGGCTATATTTTTAGCTCAAAAGCATCACTTAAATAATTGTTGGAATGTCCAAAGGCAAAGCTGCATATCAAATATAACAACAGGGCAATGATGCCCAAAAGCACTCACCTGAGTACTGTCAATGACAGAGATCAGTACTGGTGTTTAATGTATCGCCTACAAATTGACAAATGTCAGCCATATTAGCTCTGTTGTTGACCTGGCTATTTACAGGCACAATGCAGATGCCCGTCCGGCCTACCGGTAGATAACCATGCTTTTCATCTGGTCTGGAGACTGGTATTAAATTTTAACACATTGACAAACCTAATGGCAGGTGGATTAGAATTCAGACAGCGAATAGGCAGCAACTATTTGGCCCGCTCACAACCCTCAGTTTGGAAGCATAAGAATCATAAGACCAGGACAATTAGGCCAATGACCTCTTGGTTTTTTGAGTGATTAAATGGTCTGAAAAAGCGTGAAAACTAAATATATTATAATTGGGCAATAATTCCATAACAAGAGGGCCCTGAGGGCCATGACGCTCACCTGAGACCTTGTAACCCAATTGGAATTTGCATCCCCGAGGCGAGGCTTATTTGAATCCCACGGGCATAATATGAACAATCTTGAACAACCTCTGGGCCTTGCAGTTTCAGGTAAAGATTGTTAAAGTAACTTTGCTATTTAAGTCTATATAAAGCATGTGACCCTTCGGGGGGTGCCACCAGATTCTACCCCAGGGGCATAATTTGAACAACCTTCGGAGAAAACCACTATGCAATGTTACGTACAAAATATAGGAAAGCTGTGGACGTTGCCGTTTCAGAGGAGAAGATTTTTAAAGTCATTTTGCTACGTAAGTCTATATAAACCATGTGACCCCCCGGGGCGTGACCAGATTTGACCCCAGTGGCATAATTTAAACAACATTTGTAGAGGACCACTATACGGATGTTACATTCCAAATATGAAACCTGTAGGCCTTGCGGTTTCAGAGGAGAAGATTTTTAAGTAATTTTGCTATTTAAGTCTATATAAACCATGTGACCCCTGGGGTGTGGTCAGTTTTGACCCATGGGGCATAATTTAATCAATCTTTTGTAGAGGACCACTTGAGGATGTTACATACCAAATACGAAACCTCTGGGCCTTGCGGTTTCAGAGAAGATTTTTTAAAGAGATTTTGCAAATAAAGTTGATATAAACCATGTGACCCCCGGGGCATGACAAGTTTTAAAGTAACTTTGCTATTTAAGTCTGTATAAAGCATGTGACCCCTCGGGGTGCCACCAGATTTGACCCCAGGGGCATAATTTAAACAATTTTTGTAGAGGACTACTATATGATGATGCATACCAAATAAGAAACCTCTGGACCTTGAAGTTTATATAAACCATGTGACCCCCGAGGCGTGGCCAGTTTTGACCCCCATGGGCATAATTTGAACAAAATGTGTAAAGGACCACTAAGGGATGTTACATACCAAATATGAAACCTCTGGGCCTTGCAGTTTCAGAGGAGAAGATATTTAAAGTCATTTTGCTATATATTCTATATAAACCATGAGACTCCCGGGGCGTGGCCAGTTTTGACCCCAGGGCCATTATTTGAACACTCTTTGTAGAGGACCACTATAGGCTGTTACATACCAAATATGAAACCTCTGGGCCTTGTGGTCTCAGAGGAGAAGATTTAAAAGTCATTTTGCTATTCAAGTCTATATAAACCATGTGATCCCCGGGGTTTGGCCAGTTTTGACCTCAAGGGGCATCATTTGAACAAACTTTGTAGAGGACCATTATAGGATCTTACATACCAAATATGAAACCTCTGGCCTTGCGTTTTTATTAAAGTAGATTTTTTAAGTCATTGTGCTATTCAAGTATATATAAACCATGTGACCCCCTGGGTTTGGCCAGTTTTGACCCCAGGGGCATCATCTGAACAATCTTTGTAGAGGACCACTATACAATGTTACATACCAAATACGAAACCTCTAGGCCTTGCGGTTTCAGAGAAGATTTTTAAAGTCATTGTGCTATACAAGTCTATAAAAACCATGTGACCAGTTTTGACTCCAGGGGCATCATTTGAATAATATTTGTAGAGGACCACTAGAGGATGTCACATATCAAATATGAAAGCTCCAAGCCTTGTGGTTTCAGAGATTTTAAAAGTTTTCAGTTTTTAAATCTTTTTTTTTAGCTCTGGTGACCAACATATGCAGCGGACCTCAACGATTTGAACAATTTTGAAAGAGGGTCACCCAAGGATCATTCCTGTGAAGTTCGGTGAAAATCTGCCCAGTGGTTTAGGAGGAGATGTTCTTTGAATGAAAGTTTTGACACAAGACGGACGACGCACCACGGACAACGGACGTTGCGCTCAGGTGAGCTAAAAAAAAGGTCGTGCATAATCCTCACATTGCCACATTGCCGTTTATATGTATACCCAGTTTCATCGAAATAAGTTTAGTACTTTTTGAGTCAAACAGGAACCAGGTTTTGGGGATGGGCAGACAGACTGAAGGACAAACATACGGACGAACAGATAGAGAGACATACAGACATATGGCAAACCTTTATAGATGTTCAATCTTTATACCAAGTTTCATGGTCATATCTTATGTACTTTTCCAATTATAACCGTATTTAGTTTATTTCTTCTTTTTTTTTTTCAGTCATGTGACCTTTGACCTCTAGTGAAAAATAAAAGGTCCTGCATAATCCTCACATTGTCGTTTATATGTATACCAAGTTTCATCGAAATATCTTCAGTACTTTTTGAGTTATTGCAAGATCCATGTTGTTTTAGTTTATTTCTATTTTTAGTAACAGTCACCTGAACTTTGACCTATGGTAAAAAATAAAAGGTCGTGCATAGTACTCACAGTGCCGTTGATATGTATACCAAGTTTCATCGAAGTATCTTCAGTACTTTTTGAGTTATCGCAGGAACAAAATTTTGCGGACAGACAGACTGACGGACGGACAGATGGACGGACGGCATACCTATATTCCCCTCCAGTGAAACACCGGTAGGGGACTAATTAGCGTTCTAGAGGAAATGTCAAGGGTGTCAAAAAATCAGAATGTTGTTTTGTTGCATTGGATAAGTTGGAGATTGAAAATTGGGGTGACAAATTATACCTGTTTAAGAATTAAAATGGAAACTTATTGTTGCATATTAACATGAACATTTATGATCAATTTGGATCTATGTGTTTCACATATAAGGTACTAATGTGTGCGTATTTGAAATTTACTTTGATGTTTTATCATGAAAGTATATATAATGCTGCTTCAAAGCATTTCATAATTCACAGTCGAGGTAGACAACTTAAAAGTTCAATTTGTAGTCTAATATGGAGTAAAATTTGTTACAGATCTATGGTCAGACCTAATGTCAAAGGATGCTGTACATTGAGGCCGCCTTCACCCGAAACATATTAAATTACGTCGGGTGACCTCGCCCCCCCCTGCGATATGTTTGTTCAGAGCTATTCAATCTTTTGTTCTTAAAATAGTCAATACATAAACATCCAATAACCTGTATGTTGTGATATTTATGTTAACTAGAACTCCGCGAGTTGGATGTGTCGCCGTTTTAACAGATTTATTGAAATCTTCAAAAGCACTGCACTCTAGCTAATTGCAAAGAAAATACTTATTAAAACCAAAAATGCAACACAAAAATAAGTATGAAAATTTACAAAGGGCAATAACTCTGAAAGTATGAGGTGCAGAGTAACGGTTCTTGTGCACGCACTTCTCCTCAATGAGATCTATCTACCTATTAAGTTTCAAGTTGATAGCTTTCATAGTCTTAGAGTTATGCTCTGGACAAAAATTAAGTATGGAAAAATGAACAAAGGGCAATAACTCCAAAAGTATGAGGTGCAGAGAAACGGTTCTTGTGCACTACACTTCTCCTCAATGAGATCTATCTACCTATGAAGTTTCCTGTTGATAGCTTGAATAGTCTAAGAGTTATGCTCTGGACAAGTGAAAGGGGCCGCCAACGACACTGCCGCCGACATAAGTAACCCCTAACCCCTCAGACACATGAGGTTTGCTTAATATGTTTTGTTTCTATTATAGAGAAAAATCTTGTTACATACAGAAATTTGTAGAGGTGATTGACGATGTGAAATACGAGTATTTCTGGTAATCAATATTTTCTAAATGTTGCGCCTCAAATATTTGTGTGTAACGTCATCAATTCTTAGAAAAATGTGCATACACCGATGGTATCAAATGCGGCCCGTTAGACCCGACGTCTGAGAACACCCGAAAGCACTCAATTTTAAAATATTTTTTGCTTCTTACAAGCAGATTTGACTTTGAGCAGGAACACGTTTCTTGCGTGCAGCATAGAGTCGCTATCTGGTAAACATCTGTGAAAGCTATTTACAAATACAAACCACAAATGAAGAACCTCTGGTCAGCTTGTATCATTACCATATTTGACCTTTGACCTGTAAGTGTGACCTTGATCTTTTACCAAGGGACATGCTGACTCCACATGGGGAACATTTAAGGGAAACTATGTCAAACTGCCGTCACAAACAAGAGCTGTCGGAGGACAGCGCTCGACTTTTCCTGTACTTGTCAGAGATACTTTTTTTTTCTAAAACAAACTGTTTGGATAGTAGGGGCCAATTTAACAAAGTTAATTTGTTCTTAAACTACTGAAGGGAAAGCAATTATTTAACTTTCCAAACAGTCAACTTGACCTTGACCCAGGGTTGTCATTATTAACTGACTGCCGATCAAATTCACCGTTTAATATAATGAGAAAATCATTTGTTTTTCAGGAACTTTAAAATTGCGAATAGTAATAACATAAAAGAGCCTCCTAGACCCCTGACCAAATCTCTTAGATTTAGATAACAAGAAAAAAAAAGGGAACCGCATTAAAGCCGGATTTTTTATTTTGCCGATGGGGGTACATGTACAAGTCAATGTTGGTGAAGAAGTATGGAAGTTTCATGTTGATGATTAAAAATGCATGCAGTTTGGCGAGACTTGGCAAAAATGTGGTCTCAAAATAAAATGGGAAAAAAGTGTGGACTAGAGAGATGGCATGAAATTACTGACATATGTTTGTTTCTATGCAATGTTGCATATTTGCATTTAAGAAAGTGTCCGTCAAAGGAACTTTTCTCCACTGGACATGCTATCTTTTTTTTGGAAAATAATGATCAAATGCAAGATGCATGAAAATATTCCTTAAATGGTTACTCATGGTTAAATGTGACATTGAAAATGAAAGATTTAAGATATTGTGCTGAATAATTTTGGTAGAGGACCACCAAATGAACATTTGTGTGAAATTATTTGAAAAACTAGCCATAGGTTTAGAAGAAATGGCTTTTAGACATATTTCTAAACTGGTGTTTAGACATTTTTCTATTTTTAGCTCTGGCGGCCATCTTGTGCAGTGAGGCAGAACCATTTGAATAAGTTTGGTAGAGGACCACTAAACGAACATTGGTGAGAAATTATTTGAAAATCTAGCCATAGGTTTCGGAGAAATTGGCGTTTAAACATATTTCTATTTTTAGCTCTGGGGCCATCTTGTGCAGTGAAGCGAAACCATTTTCACAGGGTTGGTAGAGGACCATCCAATGAACATTTGTGTAAAGTTTCATCAAGATTGATCAAGAACTTTAGAAAATATGACAGGAATACAAAACTTTAACACAAATTCTATTTTTAGCTCTAGTGGCCATTTTGTGTAGTGAGTCGGAACCATTTGAATAAGTTTGGTAGAGGAACACTAAACGAACAATTGTTTAAATTATTTGAAAATCTAGCCATAGGTTTAGAAAACAAGAGCTGTCAGAGGACAGCGCGCTCGACTATTCGAAGTATTTCAGTTGGTACATATTTTGGATAGTGAAAGGGGAATAAGTTTGTTAAAATACAATATTTTTAAGTGAAGCCTTGTATAGTTTATAAATTTTTGGAACAAAAACTTTAACCACAACGTCTATGTAAAAAGTGGGCTAACTCTGTCAAAATACAAAACAGAGTTATAGGGAATGTTGCCCCTGATACTAGAGTTGATGACAAAGGTTCGTTCCAAGTTTCAAGTGAATAACTTATGTACTTTTGAAGTAACAACACTTTTGAATATAAACTTTAACCAGAAAATCTATGTGACAAAGGGGCATAACTCTGTCAAAATACAAAACATAGTTATGCGTAATGTTGCCCCTGATACTAGAGTTGTTGACAAAGGTTAGTTCCAAGTTTCAAGTGAATAACTTATGTAGTTTTGAAGTTACAAAACTTTTGAATATAAACTTTAAACAGAAAATCTGAGTGAAAAGGGGGCATAACTCTGTCAAAATACAAAATAGAGTTATGGGGAATGTTGCCCCTGGTACTAGAGTTGATGATAAAGGTTAGTTCAAGGTTTCAAGTGAATAACTTATGTAGTTTTGAAGTTACAACAAAACTTTTGAATATAATTTTGAACAGAAAATCTATGAGAAAAAGGGACATAACTCTATCAAAATACAAAATAGAGTTATGGGGAATGTTGTCCTTGATACTGGAGTTGATGACAAAGGTTAGTTCCAAGTTTCAAGTAAAAAACTTATGTAGTTTTGAAGTTACAAAACTTTTGAATATAAACTTTAACCAGAAAATCTATGTGAAAGAGGGGCATAACTCTGTCAAAATACAAAACAGAGTTATACAGAATGTTGCCCTTGATACTGGAGTTGATGACAAAGGTTAGTTACAAGTTTCAAGTGAATAACTTATATAGTTTTGAAGTTACAAAACTTTTGAATATAAACTTTAACCAGAAAATCTAAGTGAAAAAGGGGCATAACTCTGTCAAAATACAAAACAGAGTTATGGGGAATGTTGCCCCTGACACTGGAGTTGATGACAAAGGTATATTCCAAGTTTACAGTGAATACCTTGTGTAGTTTTGAAATTACAAGACTTCTGAATAAAAACTTGAACCAAATTCCGACGCGGACGCCGGGGGTAGTAGGAAAGCTCACCTATTCTTCGAATAGTCGAGCTAAAAATGGCGTTCTATTTTTAGCTCTGATGGCAATCTTGTGCAGTGAAGCGGAACCATTTTCACAGGTTTGGTAGAGGACCATCGAAGGAACATTTCTGTAAAGTTTCATGAAGATTGACCAAGAACTTTAAAAAATATGACAGGAATACGAAACTTTAACGCAAATTGTATTTTTAGCTATAGTGGCCATTTTGTGCAGTGAGGCGGAACCAGTTGAATAAGTTTGGTAGAGGAGCACTGAACAAACATTTGTGTACAATTATTTGAAAATCTAGCCATAGGTTTAGAAGAAAATAGCGTATAGACATAATTCTATTTTTAGCTCTCGTGGCCATCTTGTGCAGTGAAGCAGAAACACTTTCACAGGTTTTGTAGAGGACCATCCAAGGAACATTTCTGTAAAGTTTCATGAAGATTGACCAAGAACTTTTGAAAATATGACAGGAATACCAAACTTTAACGCAAATTGTTAACAACATCGCAAAGAAAGCCCGACCGCCCGCCCAACCACAAAACCGACCGGTTTTCGCTAATCTAAAAATCGCTTGTTTTATTTGATTTTGACAAACCTGTTTACCCCACCTGCCCAATAGCGTCAAGCTTAAAATCCATTAAGCATTTTTCTTTGAAAAGTCGAGCTAAAAATCATTTAAGCAAAACGTCCTGGTTGTGCACACCTCCTCTTGGCAATGAAGCTTCCCATGAATTTCATGGAATTCTGGCTATTAGTTGCTGAGAAATTGTCCAGATAAGAAAATGGGATGGGATAATAACTACAGTGCGCATGGTACAATTGAGCACATTAATTGTCGTAAATTTTATAGTCATACAAAATCTATGCAAATTTGATTAAAATTGGATGAGCTAACCGTAACCTCAAACCAATTGGTGAAGAAGGACGAATGACGCAGGACAGGTGTCCTATGCCAATAGTTTATCCAACACTTCATGGGTTTGTCTAACAATAACATATGTCAGGCATTTATTGAGAAGAACACACAACTTTTCATTCTTATGAAAAATAACTTAGCCATGTGCTGGCTTTACTCAGCTCATTTATAAGGTACTTAAAATCTCTATAATTCATAATCTCCAAGACTCACAACAGGCCTTTTTCTATAAGCTGCACGGTTCAGAATATCTGACCCATTCCCAATGCAAAATATGGTTGTTTTTCCCAATTATAAAAATAAATTCCCCTCCACTACAGAACTTGGTTTGAAATTTATAACAGTCTTGAAGAAAATTACATAAAGAAAGATTTTAAGAATTAAAACATTTAAAATCCCATTGAATTTTAGATATAAATTGCAATTTAAACAACTAATAAATGAAAATTGATACTGAAAAAAAGATTTTTTGTACATTCCTTTTCCAATTTGCCAAATTATATGTTGAGAAATTCCCAATATCAAACCAGGTATTTTTTTCCAAAAAGGTCAGAAAAAGGCCTGCACTTTCAACAACAAAATCATAAGCTTACCTCTGGACATCATGAATGATTTCATGTCCCCCATGGTTGAACGTTTTAGGTTTCATATTTCTTTCTACTCCCTTCTGACCAAATCTCTAACATCGAAATATAAAAATTGAAGTTATATATCACATATGCCAATGACAGTCATGTGTCAACAAATCAAGAGAAAATTCTAATAGTGACAAATATCTTAAGGTGTGTTGCTAAAGTTTTGGCTATTTTTGTTCTCAATAATAGATCATTTTGATAATTTGTCTACAAGGAATACATACAAATACTAAGTGAAAAATGAAATCAAAACATATGGTCACCAGTCTTGTTTTGATTATATTTGCAATTATATAACATGAACTTGTGCATTAAAACTGCAAAATTTCTGCAGGTGTCAAAGCTAACTTAAATCCCAAACAAAGGACGAAAATGGCATAATTAAGATATGATGTTAGTTTAAATATAACTATTAACATTTAACAAGAGGATCATGATGGCCCAAAAGCGCTCACCTGAGAACTGGTACAGATGAAGACCATACTGTTGAGACAGGTTTGAAATTAAGGTATCTGAACAATACGCAGATAGGATCAATTTTGATTTAAAACAAACTAAGTAGATTATTCTGGCTTAGCTCCGTTGGTAGAGCGCTATACTCTCAATCAAGGGTTTGTGAGTTCAAGCCCCAGCCCGGCCACATAACTTGTGTGGGGATTGGTAGCGAAATATTTTCTACGGCCATTCTCCGCCTACCTCTGATTCCAGTAGGGCAGTTGTCATTTACTGGCATAAGCATGTGCACTTGGTACTGGTAAACCACTTACATCGGCTTAGTTTGCCCAGAAAAAGTGTGAGTAGGTTAACTGACCGCCATTATATCACTGAATTACTTGTAAATCAGGTGAACAATCCAAACCAACAAACTTTCCAAATGTACTCTTAGGAGAACAAAATTTGTAGGTAACACAGGAATACTTATTGTTAACATTAACAACCATACAACTATCAACATTGTCAGATTAAATTACAGATAACTATAAAACCTTTTAGTTGTTTTGCGTAAAAACTTACTAATAATTTTGACTCATACTTTCCAAATGTACTCTGACAAAAAGGGAAATTTCTATGTTATATAGGAATACTTATTAACATCAAAAACCATACACCAACCAACATTGTCAGATTAAATTATAAATAACTATACAACCTTTAGTTGATTTGTTTAAAAACTTACTAATAATCACACCAATTTTGAGTCAAAACCGTGTAGAAGTATTTTTCAATTAAGGAGAAATAATAAATCAGCTTCAAAAATCATGTAAGATAATTACCTGAGTTTCCAAAATCCCAATTCAAATGTATAAGTCAGTCCACAAGTTACATAATTAAATGATACTGAATAAGTTACTAACTAAACAGTCCAAAAACTACATAAAATAATTAACCCTTACAGGCACTAGATCACATGATATAAATCCTATATTCTGATTGCTTGTTTACAACATGAATTTTAGCTATTTATTGTTGTTTACATCTTTTTCCTAACTGTTTCCCAAGACAGACAGTGGAAAATTTTACTGCTGCACATATAGGTCATATACATAGATTACTATGTGTAAAGATGCTGATCTAAAATAGAAGTATCATGTTGACTCATAGTGATGCATTGATTTTTCTGATAAGCAGACCACTATTTGGGTTATATCTATTAACTATAGGGAAATAACACATTTATAGCACTTATCTTCCTGATACTGCATTTACCTCCCTTTACCAGGTGAGTTATTCAGGAATAGATGTATTTGGGACAATAACTCTGGTGTTCCTGGTCCGATTGGGCCAATTATCGAACTCGTCCAAGATTTTATGGTCATACACAAACTGTGCAATTTTGGACAAGACTGAATAAAAAATGTAGTCTTTATCGCGATAACAGTCCAAATTGTTGACGGCACACTGACGACGGACTATAGACGACGCTGAAGGGGTCCCCTATACCAATAGCTCACCGAGCTCAGGTGAGCTAATGAAAGCAAACATTACCAAAGAAATGCAGTACAGAAGGTAAATGCTAAGAAATTTTAATTTTATATATTCAGTGTGACTGATCAAACCAAAGAAATTCTTAGTTTATCAACTACATATTTGGCATTATATAAATTCTACATACTGTGGAATAACTTATTTTCGCGGAGTTCTAATTTTAGCGCATTTCGCGCTCCCGCCATTGCACAAATTTATGACCACCGAGAATATTTACCAATATTATCATTTAAAAGACCTCCAGAGATATCATGTTTATTCATACGTTCATAGGAAGTTGTTCATAAATGATGCAGGTATATGTGAATGTCATGAATGTTATACATTATTTTCCTGGTTAAAATAATAACATATTTAAGTATAATCTGTTTGAAGAAATAATGCATTAATTGCTATCAAAAGTTTAATTTTGTTTAACACAGGTAAAGTGCACAAGTTGACAGTTTGTTTTCACATATTCAGTAAAGAATAAGCACATCTGAAGTGCAGCCTGTATGCAAGTCAGCTTTCAATTAACAACATATAGTCAGATTGACACAATGTAATATAATATCTATGAACTCGTTTAATGATGCCGCCCCTATTATCCAGAAGTGGAGAAATGAAACCCATTTATCATTTTAGAACCTAATCCAGTACCGATAAACATATTTATTGCAATAAACAAGTTGTCATTAAAGGACCCTCTACTAGCTTTCTGCCTAGTCCGGCATTACACCGAACAGTCACTAAGTATTTTTTGTAAATAAAACAACTGATCTTTTTTCAAAATCAGGTTTGCGTGAATTTAAGACAGCGCGAATATGTCCATGATCACATTTGCGCGAAATTTGTACCCTGCGAATTTAAATGATTCCACAGTAATAGAATTCTTCCTAACTACTTGAATGTATTCATGTATATGTTCTCGTCATAAAACAAGAATAAAATATGTAGGTAACTGCAATATTATTGGAATAAAACTTAACAAGAGGGCCCTGAGGGCCCTAGGACGCTCGCCTGAGACCTTGTAACCCAATAGGAATTTGCATCCCCGAGGCGTGGCTTATTTATATCCCAGGGGCATAATCTGAACAATCTTGAACAAACCTCTGGGTCTGGCAGTTTCAGGTTAAGATTTTTAAAGTCATTGTGCTATTTAATTCTGTATAAACCATGTGACCCCGGGGCGTGACCAGTTTTGACCCAGGCGCATAATTTGAACAATATTTGTAGAGGACCACTATACGATATTACATACTAAATACGAAACCTCTGGGCCTTGCGGTTTTAGAGGAGAAAATTTTTAAAGACATTTTGCTTTTTAAGTATATATAAACCATGTGACCCCCGGGGCATAATTTGAACAATCTTTGTAGAGGACCACTATAGGATGTTACATACCAAATAAGAAACCCCTGGGCCTTGCAGTATCTGAGGAGAAGATTGTTAAAGTCATTTTGCTATTTAAGTCTATATAAATCAAGTGACCCCCGGGGCGTGGCCAGTTTTGACCCCAGGGGCATAAATTGAACAATCTTTGTAGAGGACAACTATGGTATGTTACAAACCGAATATGAAACCTCTGAGCCTTGCAGTTTCAGAGGAGATTTTTAAAGTCATTTTGCTATATATTCTATATAAACCATGTGACCCCCGAGGCATGGCCAGGGGCATAATATGAACAATCTTTGTAGAGGATGTTACATACCAAATATGAAACCTCTGGGCCTAGTGGTTTCAGACGAGATTGTTAAAGTCGTTTTGCTATATATTCTAGATAAACCATGTGACCCCACGGGTGTGGCCCGCTATGACCCCAGGGGCATAATTTAAACAATCTTTGTAGAGGACCACTATAGGATGTTACATACCAAATATGAAACCTCTGGGCCCTGCGGTTTCAGAGATTTTTCAAGTTTACACTTTTTAAATCTATTTTTAGCTCTGGTGACCTACATATGCAGCGGACCGTAACGATTTGAACAACTTTGAAAGAGGGTCACCCAATGATCATTTCTGTGAAGTGTGGTGAAAATCTGCCAAGTCGTTTAGGTGATGTTGTTTGAATGAAAAATTGACGACGGATACACGGACGACGGGCGATCACAAAAGCTCACCATGAGCACTGGAATGACCTGACAATATACACATGTCTACCTGGTAGGGATGCTGCATGTAAAGTTTCCTTGAAATTCAAGTTCCTGAGATCTTGCGCGGAAACAAAGTACCCGACGGACAGAAGGTCGGACATGGAGTATGATGGATAAAATCTACAGGGAAGAGCATCTGACATTTGATCAAAGTAAAGCAAACAAACACAAGCAGTACCTAGCTAATCGAACAGCACAGTCAAGTCTTCTCAGACAGGCTTGAAGTTGCAGCCGACTGTTCACTTAGCAGGCAATCACAGTAACACAGTAGCTCTGCTGTTCAAGTTCTGAAATTTACAAAAAAACATGTTATAACCTAACACTAAATATAAACAATTAATCTGTATTTTTGAATGTTTCCCATAAATTCTATATGTGTACTCAAGTTGCCCGGGCCGATAAACTGTTTTCAAGCACAGGAATGATGCACAAAAATGCTGTTCTAAATTTGTGAAATGATGTCACCGTGCACATTTTATCTGTAACAAAACAAGCCTGCAAAAGTGTTGAATCTGGTACGAGGGTCATCTGTAAAGTTCGTGGACAAGATAAATTTCTCTAGAATATGTTATGACAATAAAATATAATCAAAGCAACAAATAGACCAGGGCAACATATAAGGATTCTGTCAGAATTGGGTATTACCCCATCATATTTTAAATAGTTTAGTACTGAAAAATGTATTTGAGTACTTGAAATGTTACCCCATTAGAATAAAAATAATTGAGTATTAGTCCAAGATGATCTCCAAATTTAGTAAAACAACCACACAACACAAATATTGTTTTTCTTTTATTTAACACAATCATTGCCATTTTTGTTTTCGCAACACCAAATCTACATTATTGTTCTGAACACATAAGAAACTAAACTCTGGATACATTCCAAAAATAATTTATACTTTGTTTGGTAAATTATTAAGTTTTCAAGGCAATGTCTGGTTAGTAGACCCGATTTTGACACAGTATAAAACAAAAATTGCCACAAAACTTTAACAAAGATAACATAGTTCTTCTCATTGTTTCCTGTGTATTTTGGCCTTTCAACATGTTGAGTTTTCATTAACAGTGGTCTAAATCAGTTCAGAGTTCGATGTAACCTTAAATCAGCGATGTTGTGATGCTATAATGTCAAATGTATAAAAACAACTTAACACTGAAGAATTCAATGGTTTCTCAACTATTTTTAACTGAAAATCTCACCTAATTTTACTTGGTACAATAATATAATATATGCTTTTGCTGAATTTAGAGTAGGTCGAATTCCTGTTGCACTCGGATAATTCTGGGTCAAAGGCAGAAATAACCATGCCAATAATGTTATGAAAAATAGGCTTGGCAATGGAAATCGCTGATGACGATAAATGCGCGGCAAAAAAGTCTGTACTGTTAACCTTGTTTTTGTGTACAATTTCAATTCGTTCTGCCTGCCTAATCACAAACCATTCCGATATCATTTCAACAGAAACAAGAAAACGAAATTTGCACAATGACGCCATAAAACACTGACCATTACGGAGATACTCGAAGATTCTCAATTGGACAGTTGTGGTTTACGTTGAAAACCACATCCAATCAAAATGATTCTTATTATACGGGTGCCTGTCATTTCCTAACATATAACAATTTCGTAACCATTCATTTTCGGCAGTTTCGTACACATCTTTCGGTCATTTTGTACCCATGTCAATCACTTTACGCACTGAGTTTGCCGTTTGTTGCAATTTTATTCATATGCAATCTCAAGCAAGGCTTCGATATAAGGTACATATGTATGAAGTTTCATTAAAATATCTTGATGCGTTCTCAAGTTATTGAGCAGAAACCGTTTTTCTATTTTTAGTAATGGTGACCAAGACCTTGACCCCACCCACCCCATATGCAATCCCAAGCGAGGTCTTAATATATGGTATCTATGCATGAAGTTCCATTAAAATATCATTGTGGATTCTAAAGTTATTGAGCGGCAACTTTTTTTCTATTTTTAGTTACGGTGACCTTTACCTTGACCCTACCCAACATGCAATCCCAAGCAAGGTCTCAATATAAAGTACATATGTATGAAGTTTAATTATAATATCTTGATTCGTTGACCCTGACCCCACCCATTCCATATACAATCCCAAGCGAGGTCTCGATATAAGGTATCTATATATGAAGTTTCACCAACATATCTCGATGCGTTCTCAAGTTATTGAGCAGAAACTGTTTTTCTATTTTTAGCAACAGTGACCTTGACCCCAACCACCCCATATGTAATCCCAAGCGTCAAATCATATCAAATAACAAGTTAGCAGCAAGGAGATACAGAGTGAGCATTGCGCAGCGCTGTCAATCAAATGAACGTATGGAGCAACACACAGCAATAAAATACTGCACCAGAGCGGGGATGACCCTTACGCAGATGTTAAAATTTATATCTAGTGCCGAAAAAAAAACCATTTTCTTGAAGTTTGGTGAAGATCAGATGAAAACTGTTGAACTTAGAGAGGGGAAACGAAAGTGATCTACCAACCGACTGACATAAGCAAACCAATATACACCCCCATCTTCGATGGGGAAGCATAACAACTATAACATTTACACAATTCACATATTTTCGTGTAGTTGTAGTATGACTTGTCACTATTTCCCTGTCATCTGGCTTTTCTCGGAACAATGGCCACTGGAGGAACCTACCTCGAAGTTCTTATTGTTTTAATTGATACAGTATATATTTCACTGTGCTGCAGCCTGTACATTAATGCCATTATTCAATATTATGGCATTAACAAAAGCACTTGTAGTTGTACACTAAGATTACATTCACCATATAAAATGTATTCAAACATTGTTGTTTATTGTTCGTTGCAATAACTTGAATAACTTAATTTTTATGTCAACATACACTGTAATAATATTTACAAGCGCTTAACATTTATATATTAATGAACTAAAGTTTGTAAATATCGTGGCGTTACCTGTTTCCGATAGAATCAGATAATTCGCGTGTTTTTGTTTATAAATATATGACGGCACAGGTAAACAACTTTGCAAGCAAGTGCGTTCGATATCTGCGATTTGTTCTATTTGAAAACATTCGAGAAATAATATCCTTCCTTCCTATATATTCGGCCACCTCTGTCTATTCGGCCACTTGCTTATGACGTAATAAACACTTAATCCGCGAATCCGCGCGTGTCCGAATTCTTAGCACGTTAGCACATAATTCATCTCGCTGTCATTAGAAGAAAAATATGCGACAAAAACAGGTACAACCCGTTACGAATATACCAAAAACATTTACCGTAACATAAATTGCCTTAGATTTTCTGTAAATATTGGTCAAAATATTCTTATTTGAGGTTGCTTTTCACATTTCCTTCTCTCGTCAGCGTTTCGATGTTTTCTGTTGTGTCACGTTACTTTTCGCTTCACTATTACGGAAGCGCTTAGTTGATTTGAGGCCCGTATATACGGGATTTTATGTCCGTTTTGTTAGTATTAACGTTACCAATTAAAATCCAATTTACGCCAGTCATTTAATTATTTTCCCCCATTCTCTGTTAGGAAAATCCATCAAAGTACCATAGCAGGTACAGACAGTATTCGGCAGAAACTATGTTGAAGGCTGTCTCAGAGGTACGATGTAACAAGAAATCCATACGCAAGACGGCTTTGGAGTACGGTATTCCATACCAGACGCTCCGAGACAGGATCAGTGGCAAGATCGATCCTGATGACTTTGGTAGAGAAACCATCTTCACGGAAGAAGAAGAATTAGGCCTCGTAGAGTTCACTGAGGTGATGGCTAGGTTGGGGTACGGCGTTTCTAATGCAGCCCTACAGATGTACGCCGGTGAGATGGCCTTCAGATTTGGGAGACGACCAGTAGACAAGCCTTTAAGCATTTGCTGGCTGTATGGCTTTTTGCAGAGGTGGCGTTCTAGGGTAGTGTCTAAAAAGCCGTCAGCTTTAGATAGCAACAGGGCCCGGAACTCGACCCCAGAGTCTGTAGAGTACTTCTACAGCAACCTTGAGAAGACACTTGCAGACTTGGGATTGCATGACCGTCCTCAGCGTATATACAACATGGACCAGACCGGGATAAGTCCTGAACATCGCCCCCCGAACATAATTGCCGCCAGAAAAGAGAAGCCACAGTCAGTGACGTCCCCGCGCTCTGCAACAACCACGCTCATAGCGTGTGCCAACGCTGCCAGGAACCATGTGCCCCCTTTCTTTGTCTTTAAAGGTGAACATAGTTAAAGGTGACTTTTAAAAACAAAGATATAATGTAGCGTAATTAACGCATAAAGTCAGTTTTTAAAAGTTCTTTCATTCATTCTGAATTTAATAGCTTTATTTTCACATTCGCCACAAAATAACTGCGTATGTCCCGTCATTAGCCTAAAATATTATGGCAATATAGTTAGTACATTATTTAAACAAGAACATAAATTTAAATGTTGTAGTTTTTGAATCAGAAATTTCTTGATGAATATAAAAAAAAAAGATTAATTATAGTAATTTAACACACATCAGCTCTAAAATAAATTACATAAATGACCATTACATAGGCAAAAGAATGAACGAGGACCTCATGAAAGGTACAACAGCCGGATCTATGGCAACGGTGTCGGAGACTGGTTGGTCCAACGCAGACGTCTTCAAGGAGTTTATGGAGACCCATTTCCTGAAGTATGTCAACAGCTCCGACATTAGCCAGTTCGTGCTGCTGATTTTTGACGGCCACACCACACATACGTCGCCTGAGATGATTCGTTGGGCCAAGGACAGGAACATCCATTTGTTTGTGCTTTCTGCCCATACGTCGCATATTATTCAGCCACTCGATGTTGCGGTTTTCGACCTGTTCAAGCGCTATTACTACTCCGAATGTGCTACCTACATGCAGGCCAACATGGGGAAGGTGGTGACCAAATACGAGATAGCAAGCATTGCGTGCAAAGCTTACTTGAAGTCTGTCAGCCCCCTGAACATACTGTCCGCATTTAAGAAAGCTGGAATTTCCCCGTTCAACCGCAACGCCATCTTACCAGAAAAACTCATGCCGTGCGAAGCGTTCAGGGATGAAACTCCAGTGCAGAAAGCAAGCGCCATTCAAGGAGGGAAGGAGGCCGTTCTGGAGTATCTGAACATGAGGTTGCTGCCCCAAACACAGAAACTCCAGATGCACCGCGCTGTGTTTGCAGAAGGAAGAACAGGAAGCGGAGCAAACCCAACCCAAGTGGTCGCAAGGTCACCGGACAAGAATACGTAGACGAAATCGAGGCCTATCAGGAGCAGAACAAAGAGAACGCACCGCCCACTGCTCACAAAAAAGCCAAGAAAACAGTGGAGAAGAAGATCCCCACTAGTCCCTTGCCATCAAAAAGCGGTCTACACATCTCCATTAATGAAGAGTCCGACTCAGAAAATGATGATGATGACGTGTGCTGCGTGTGCGAGCAACGCCAGCCGCCGAATATGAACGACCGCCCACACTTAAAAATCCTGAGTTGGGGGCAGTGTGACGTTTGTGGACATTGGGTTCACCTTTCCTTCTGCCACGAGAGGAGGGTTCTGAGACGCGGCGATGAGTTCCTCTGCCACCACTGCCATTAAAATTCTAAATACTTTGTTTGTTTTACTGTTAAAATGTTAACATATTTTAATTTATAGTGTTGAAAAAATGACTACTTGTCATGTTATACTGTTTGTTGTGTGTGTGTGTGTGTTTTTCTTAAATAAAGAAACGTTTTGTTAATGAATTTATTTTCAAACTGTTACAAAAGAGACAAAAATTATCCACACAACTGCCTAACAACAACAGTAATGAAAATTAAGCACGCCCCTGCAGCCAACCTCATTCTTCACGCGCGAATGATTGACCAATCAGAGTGGCCGAATAGATAAGAAGCGCCGGAGTGATCCAGACTTCTAACTGTCAAATGCTAAACGAGGTCAATATTTGTAAACAAGCCGCTTTTGGTGAAAGTTAACATTTAATCGTGTTTCTGATATATTTTTCGTTAAATATTTAGAGTTATATTGTTTTTTTATTGTTCGTTAATCGTATACGGTTGTTTATATTCTTAAGTGGCCGAATAGACAGGAAAACAGGCTACATGAACGAATCATGGTAATAAACAACCATCTTCAAACATTAACCATTTTTAATAGATTTTTGTTAATAACCTTTTTTGAACAATTCAAACTGGTCAAAAAAAACATCACATTCATTGTACGCTCTTCGCGTCTGCCATGTTTATGTTCTACAAACTACGCCCATCTGAGGTTACGCATGCGCAAATAAATTCCTTCTTTGTTACATATAAACTATTCAAAATTTGATCTCACTTTTCACCATGACCAAGCTACTTTCCAATATATCACCATACATTGTTGGAAAGATGAGGACATAACCTTTTGAAAAAACAGCATGTCAAAAAATTCTATTTGTTGTAACTCAAAATATTTACCTTAGAAAAAACACACCGGTTTTGACAGGCATGGAGGCTGCCATTTTGCGCATGAAAACATGGGCCAAAAGTTATGAAGATGTGAACCACTAGACAAAAAGTAGTGCACAAAACAGCCTTTTTTCTTATTGCTTACATATATACCTTTAAAATTATACCAAAACATATCATTTAAACTGAACAAATTATATGCATCCTGCACTCAACCACATGTGCTTATTATCTGAGAGCCTGATGTAGCCCTGAGCATGTGACTTCCGTTTTGGGGTAATTAGACCTTGACTGATACGGGTAAAGTTCCTTACTGCATACTGTAAATACTACACCGCACTGTGTTCAATAGGCTACGAATTAACTTGTTTTGTTTTCGTTTCACAAATTTCTGTTTTAGAAATTCAAAAAAAATCAGACATTGTTTTTATTATTATACATTTAAGATTAAATGTTCCAAATTTCTAAACCAGAGTTGTTTGCAATCAAAACACATATTAAAAGTGTGTTTCATTATTATTTAAGCTCAAAACTCCCACATCTCGGGTACCATCGCAAGCCTGGAGGCGTTCGTATTCGCCGACAACTTTAACTAGGGCATACTTGGCAGTTAACGAGGGAAATATCCCAGTAGATCTATATAGGGCTTCGAAAATGTATGGCGTATCGCTAACAACCTTGCGAGATCGAGTAGACCACAGACTGTCTGTTGACAGTGTGAAAAATGGCCCCACCCCTCTGTTAAGTATAAGCGAGGAACAGAGACTCGTTGAGCACGTGAAAGGCCTAGCACGTGTCGGGTATGGGTACACTCGTGCTGAAGTATGCGCCAAGGCATCTGACTTTGCAGTTTACCTTGGAAAACGGGATAGGGAAGACAAACACAGCAGTCTGCGATGGTATTATGGGTTCATGGGTAGGTGGCCAGAACTAAACGTTGTGAAACCATCAGGGTTGTCGGAACAACGAGCCAGGTGTGCTTCGAAAGAGGTCATTGTGAACTACTTTGAAGAACTGCAATCCATCTTGGACAAATACGATCTGCATAAAAAACCTCACCTGGTGTACAACATCGACGAAAACGGCTTCAACACAGAATACAGTCCATCAAGTATTGTCACCGGTCATGAGGCACGCCCACAGTTGGTGATGGCCAAGAGGTCGAAAACCGTTTCCGTGATCGGAGGGGGTAATGCTCTTGGTGCCCAAATACCGCCGTTCTCATGATTAATTGATGATTATTTGGAGAAAAGACAACAATAAACTCAGAAAACTTTAAAAGGTGAGTTTTATTGTTAAGCTATCGGAAACTGGTAACGCCAGGATAATATAATGAATTGTTGCCCTCTGGTTAATATACAAAAGCTGTACAAAATATACACAAAATAGTTTTGTCAAAATTATCAGTGCACACAAACATGTATCAAAAACATCTAATTGGTAAAATATTATATTTGAAGAAAAAACTCGAGAACAATCCACGTTTACTTTACTGTCCGAAATGTAAACATACCCCATAACCAGTCCATATGACATATTCCAGACACCCAATTTCACACTCCATTTATCAACAAGATCATCCTTTAATTAACTGATGTGTCTGCTGATTGTATGAGAGCTTGCAAGCAATCATCTTTAATTAGACAATGACTCGTTGTGTTTAATTGTTTGAGAGCTTGCAAGCAATCATCTTTAATTAGACAATGAATGCTGACAAACAGCTCGTTGTGTTTAATTGTATGAGAGCTTGCAAGCAATCATCTTTAATTAGACAATGAATGCTGACAAACAGCTCGTTGTGTTTTCACAAGTTTGATAAAACCTGACGGATAAAATTCCGAGTCGAAACGCACCTGGCAGACTGCGCTAGACTTGTTAATGGAAATAATGGTTTGTGTCATAAACTATGCGTTGTATACATAAACCAGTCTGTACGAAATGCCTTTGTTTTATATTCGTACTCAAAATGTTTCGTCCCCATCGAGAAAAAATGGAAATATATTTTTTTTATCCACTTTCACAAGGGAAAATGGATCCTAGGGGAAAAACTACTGCAAAGGGGAAAAATTTTCCATGGGGAAAGGGCCGTTATTCGGTGGGTCCCTAAGAAAGAAAAACCAAGATTCTGTGTTTCATAAACAAAAACATGCCCCCGAATGGTGCTGGATAGCCAATTTCTTATTCCAAATTAGGTCAAGGTCAAAGTGAGGTTGGGTGACATGGGTGGATTGGAAACGGTCATAAGTAACAACTGTGTAAATATTAAAGATCCTATCAGATCTTATCATATCTTATCAAACCTTGAGTCAGTCGTGGCAATCGTGTTAATCATAGAAAATTTTGAACATTTCAAAAATTATCTAGGATTAACTCGATCAACTGCGATAAATTGACCATCGGTATCATCCTATCAGATCTTATTACATTGTAACAATGAAACAAATCGTATCTAATCGTGCATCCAAATCGTGATCGGGATTGATCGTAGACGAGAAAAAACACCACGCTCTGTTACGATGTGTTGCGATCTCAAGAAATAATGAAGTCAATAGTCAGTCGGGCTTTATTTAAATCAATCGGGTCCAGTCGTAGCTCAAATCTTGATCACCATCGATCATGATCGTGAAAGACATCGCGACCACAATCGTATCCTATCGTAACGGAGCGCATGGATTCGTGATAAGCGTATCGAACCTTATCTGTACGTACAAGAACGTCCTATTTCGGGGAACCCAATCGTGATGATCGTGTCAGATCGAGATCCGATCGTGGATAAGGTCGAAACAATCCCAACGGAACGTATGTAATCATATCTAAACTGGAGATCAGATCGTGACACCTGTAATTGACAAATCGTGACCAGATCGCAACAGAGCGCAAAACGTCGTACCAAAGCGTATGGACTCGCATCACATCGTATACAACCCTGAAATCTTAGAGAAATACCACGATCAGCTGCCACTGGCCAATCGTGGCGTTCATGATGGATCGCACGATAGTGGGAACCTAACATAACCAAGCAATGGCACTTTTGAATTATTATAAGTCCAAATTATGTCAAAGTTAAAGTGAGGTTGGATGATACGGGTCATAAGTAACAATTATTTTAGTAAGCGGTGTTGGTGCTAGACGAAACGGTAAACTACTTAACCTTGTCACTGATGGACAATCGGACGGACATGATCAGAGCTCCGATAAGATAATTAACTTCAGGCCATCCGGCATATCGGGCGAAGCTAGACAGCCACAGTCGGTCATTTTCCCGAAGGATCACTTCTTGGGTTATGTTGAGATCATGGTTCCGAGAGAACACCCAGCCTGTCCGTTCCCACGATCTGTAGTAAAATAATCCTCAGGGCTACCATCTGAGCCGAGTGCCAACTTGGATCAGCCAGAATATGCAAGTGAAACCTCCGTGGCAGGTGTTTGGAGACCACGTGACGACTCTGATGGCGAGATGCTTAGTCACAGCACTCCAAGGGACATTTTGACGCCATTTTCCTAGACGCGCAGCTCCCCATCTCCACACGACTACATAAGCGTCCCCAGACCTAGGGCTTCTCTGAGGCTTGAGCCGGTGACCTTTCATATAGATCCCTGGCTGCTACCTCTGCAGGCTGACGGCGCAGGTCCCGATGGGCTCTGTTGGGCGCTGTTCAGGAAAACTTGGGTGGCCACAATGCAAGATCTGCATTGGCCACAAATAGTGACTGATATTGGTAGCTAAATTAAAGAATGAAATTAACTAATTTGTTTATGATACTAGCCACCAGAAGCGGTCCAAATATGACAATTAGTTACTCACCCCCTGTACTCAAGTAAAGCTACAGCGGTTTAATAAGATCCACAGCGGTGCATACAGTATGGGAAGAAAAGACACCAAGCTAATATATTAGATAGTTAAACATATATGAAGAGCCGAAAGATACCAACCTTTGAACCAGTTTTATGGCGAGAACATGTGACCTCACTTTGCCGTTTTGTTTGATTAGCTATCACCATGTCTGACGAAGTTATGTGAATTTCTGGATCGGTATTATGAGAAATATTTATTAATCGTCCAAATTCTTAATGTCTGAGGACATTTCTGATGTTCTGCGAAAGAAGGCCATTTAAGTATGGATTATTCATTACACTACCAAATTCTGCTGTGTTTGTCTACAATTTATTATTTCTGAACACTATATCGTATACTTTATCAAGTTGGGGTATCGTAAAATTAATAAGGTCAACAGCGGTCAGACAAATACGATGGTAAGGTTAACAGCAAGGGAAGGTAAGGTAAACAGCGGTTTATTTTTCTGTGTTTAGTGCATTTAAAGCAATTCCAAATTTCTATTCATGTCCTGTCTTGTAAGTATTTGGAAGTCTAAATGATTGTACTCACTTATCCTTCATATAAATTGATGAAAGTTCTGTAATTCCTAGCGTTTTAAGTTGTGGAAGTTTATTTCAGGAACATATTCGTATAAGCAGTAGCATACACATGTACTACAGAGTAGTCAGTATGCACTTTGTATTGGTAAACCGCTTAGATCGGCTAAGCTTGCCCAGGAAACGTGAGAGTAGGTTAACTGACCGCCGTCATATGACTGAAATACTGTTGGTCCAAACAAACAAAACATACCGCAGACAAGATTCCAAAGAAACTGTACTGAAATATGCATATGCATGTATGGGTCGACAATATTTGATATATTATGTTGTTTTTTTAATGCAGCAGTAGTCAATGCAAGCTTATTAACTAACGTAGAGCAATAAGCGAATAATTGCGGTGTGTGTGTTTCAGCCTATCATGAAAATGTCCCTGTATTACATTATGTTGATGATGACATTTTGTATCTACACTCAGCAATAAACAGCGATGTTCTTTACTTAAAACCTCACCGTAAATGTCATGATACTCATATTATACAAACAACTTGATTGTTAACGATATATTTGCTGGAAAATACTAAACAAACAAGTAATAAGCGAATAATTGCGGTGTGTGTGTTTCAGCCTATCATGAAAATGTCGCTGTATTACATTATGTTGATGGTGACATTTTTTGTATCTACACTCAGCAATAAATGTGATGTTCTTTACTGAAAACCTCACAGTAAATGTCATTATACCCATATTATACAAACAACTTGATTGTTAACGATATATTTGCTGGAAAATACTAAACAAAAATGCATATTTGGCCACTCGCACAATTAAGACAGTATCTAATTGTGCAGCTTATTTCGGGATAACAAATACTTGAAATCACCTTGTATGCACTCATATTGACAACTTATAGATACTAATGTTCCGTTGTTCATTTTTGGACGTTTGGTACAGCATCATCATGTTTTTTATCCGTTAAAGTGCATTATTTACCATAAAAATATCGCCAATAGCCACTTTTATCCTGAAAAGTTCGCCTGATCCTACACCGTGGCTCTGCTCTGTACGTAAAAGATATATACAGTAGTTTGGGTGTGTAAATCAGTAAGTGGTCCGACTGTATTTTGCGAAGTCCTAGTATAATTGGTATTTTTTTTAGTACTTTAGTAGTAAGTGGTTGCTTTTAATACATTAATACCCGCAGTTGCTAGAATACAATTATTGGCTCCTTCATTTAATTTAGTGGAAATATTTACTGTTGTAATATCCTGGGCTGAACTGGTTGAAATGTTATATATATTATTGAAGTACTTAATTCCTAATACTCTCCAATGTTTTGTCCATTAATATGCCTATGGATCCGTGTTTGTTTGGGAGCTATCTTGACTGTGAACATTGTCGTATTGCGGGGGCATCTCTGTCTGACACATTTCTAGTTTTCTACATTAACACACTTCTCTACATGTATGTATGTTTGTCAACGCAGTAAGCAGTGGTAACACTTGTATATTTCCATGTCTGGTAAACCTGAAGAATAATTAAACATGTTTTCAACATCTTCAAATCTCAAAAATCAACAACAGGATTCCCTGTAATTAACAATTTGATCCTAAATATACTTATCAACTCCAACAATTTAACCGCAATCGTACTTATCAACTGTCTTTCATTTTTGCATTCGTACTTATCAATGGCGATTTACAGAGATTTTGGGGAACGAAGAAATCGGTAAATTGATTTTATATAGTGATTGGTACGGAGAAATCGGTAAATTGATTTTGTATAGTAGATTTTCGCACCTATGGCAGAAAGGTGTTAGTCAATTATTGTAAATTAAATGGTGATGGTGAACATTGTAACAATAAGATATAATTCATTTGATTGCTTTATTACCTTTTTCCGGAACTTCATTATAATATCAAAAAAAACACATGTAGCATATAAAATGGTATATACAGGAAAGTACATCATATTTACATAAGCATTTTTATAACTAACTTACCTTCTCCCAGAACTTTATTTAGTAAAATACCATCAGCACAAACATATGTATTCATGACAAAGTAATATTTAGAGTAAAAATATATACTATTTACACAAATATGTATAGCTTGAACACAATTACCTGACACTGCCCTTTATGGAGAATATATTCTCCCAGGCATCCAAACTCGTCGCGGCGGTTACCTCCCTTATCGGTTTACGGTAACCATCTGGAAGGATTACTTGTTTGTAACTTTTATTATTTAATATAACTCAGTGCAATTTTCGACCTAATTGGACTTTTAATATATCGTTTAAAGTCAATAATGAAAACAGAACAAGAAAATAACTCATTCAAACCATGAATAATATCTAGAAGATTTAAATCGATCATCATCACGTGGTTTGTTATGACGGCAGGAATTTGATTAGAGCTATGTTCGGAACCAGTCAAATCTCTGCGCGGAGGTCTGCCAGACATTTTTCAAGGCTCCATGCAACGCGCGGTACTTCTTTCTTCCAATCTTCGACAGCATGTTGTCGGACACCAACCTAATCTGGAGGTCGATTGTTGGTGACTCCTTCCGCAGTAGGGTTGTGAGCTTGAATAACCCAAGGTTGTGATGTGCGGCACGTGTGTTGAGACGCCGATGCCAACCTAAAACATCAAATAATAAAACAAAGACTACCGTGCGATAGGGTTTAAACACTCGATAATTTATTATTAAGGTTATAGAAAAAAATATAACACCTATTATTATTATTAAAAATACAAATTACCTTCGAGATGGTTGTTGGTCCTTATGATGTACAAACTTCTTTAATTATGGCAAACTGATAACAAACAATCACGGACACTATTAACTCACATAACTAATAAGCCGAGAAGTCAATATTAATTAAATACATTTTAATTAATTAACAACATTGCATAGGTGTTATCAACACATTAAATTGACAATCTACTATACACAAATAATTTACCGATTTCTCCGTACCAATCACTATATAAAATCATTTTACCGATTTCGTCATTTACCGAAATCTCCAACACCCTCAATGGCCGCTGTAGACCTTATTAATTTTACCATACCCCACCTTCAGAAAGTATCCGATATAGAGTTCATACATCATTAACTGTAGACAAACAAAGCTAAATTGGGTAGTGTAATGATCAATTTATACTTAAATGGCCTCTTTTCGCGAAGAAAACATCAGAAATATTCCAAGACCATAATAATAAGGACGATTAATGAATATTTTTCATAATCCGGATACACTAATCCACATAACTCAAGTGTTTTTTTAGGGCCAATATGGGGCCGAAATTCGGCCCCATTCTCCTGCTAAAAAAGTATATATTTTTCCCATATATTTGCCTTAAAATTCCCTTCAGAAGGTAAGCTTTATTTTCAAAATCGGACAAAAATTGACTAAGATAGAGGCATTTTCGTAAAAAATCCCAGCAATCTTTCATCAAGCCAATTTAGTGCATAATCTTAGTTATCATTTCTAGCAAAACAGTTGTTTAATTTTTTTATAACAAAGTAGAATAATAGTATGTAATAATGCTTTTCTAAAAGAATATAATTCCCCTTTTGCTGAAAAATTCCCCATTTGAAGGGCCCCGCCACCTTTCCCCCAAAGGTGAAAAAAAAACACTGTAACTTTGTCAAACATGGTGATAGCTTCCCAAACAAAACGGCAAAGTGAGGTCACATGTTTTCGCTATAAAACTGGTTCAAAGTTTGGTAACTTTCAGCTCTATATCTATGTTTGAATATCAAATATATTAGCTTGGTGTCTTTTCTTCCCATAATCTGTGAACCGCTGTTTGCCTTATCAAACCGCTGTAGCTTTACTCGCGTACAGGGGGTGTTACTGATTGTAATTAGCCAATATATCATACAAGGTGCACAAATTGTGATGGCCAAACCAGATAATGATTATCGGTTTTAAAATAGACTTTCAAATTTTCCACCTAAATGGACAACAATTTCCGCAAATTTCCACGGACGAAAATTGCAAAAATGTGCTGCTCCCAGCGCCAGTAAAGTAGATCACCTTGTATATGGTCCTCAGCAAGTGGCAGGAGCACACGACTTCTGAGATTCCAACTGGTTTTCGGGACAACAAGATGACAAATATCTCCGCTGGATGAAAGCTGCAAAACGACTGGTTTTGACTCAGTGGTGTTCGTTCTCGGGTCAGTATAAAACGCAGCTTTTAGCGCAGCCTGCACTATGCAGCCTGCGTTTTAGGGGTATAAAACGCAGCCGTGCAGCCAATATAGATATCGTGGGAAAACGCGGCCAATATAGAGATAGAAGGAAAACGCATCTTACATATAGGAGACATAGACGAACAGTTGAAAACCAATTAGCGATTTATGTACTATTGTAATATTTTTTGTAGGGAACATCAGCCTTAAAATCCGACACAATTTTGAAATAAATGCTTAATAATTGGCAGTTTATATTGTGTATATAAAATAAATTATTTTCGAAGTTAAATCGTTAAACGAGTTTGTTTTCATATTAGCCATCATTACAGTTTGAAACTGTATTTATACGATACCATAATTATATTTATTATAAATTTACTACTTAATAGTATGATGATTTTTAAGGGTAATGGAATTTTTAAATAATGTTTTCGTTTTAATTATTAAAAAATATTAAAAACATTTGCGTCAGTTATATAGATGGGACATTTGTTTATTTAAATATATTAGTCTTACTCTGCGTAGTTTATGTAATGGTATGGTATGCTTTAGATCGTATAATTAATGTGCCCTGTTAGGCGTAATTTGTTACGGACCGATAATAAGGCACTAATTAGCAGTCACTTTTGATTTTTTCCGTAACCCTCAGACCTATTAACACTTGCTTTTTAATATTTTTGAACAGAACAGAACAGAACAAGACTTTTATTTTCACCCAAGTATATAACATATACAAGTAGGGCAATATAACAAAGCAAACTTGTTAGTAAATTAGTAACTTCCGATAATTTTTACATTAACACAATTGTATAGATGATATACGGGGGGTATTTAAATAATAAGATACATAGCCGGAACATATGATAATAATAATAATAATAATAATAATAATAATAATAATAATGATAGCAATAATATGAGATCTATAATCAAAATCAAAATACCAAAATCTTAATGAAATTATCAAAATCACAATCATTATCATATCATATTCAAAATCATCATACTAATCATACTAATCATAATAATGATAATCGTCATAGTTATCATAATCATCATAATCGTGGCATTTAAGAAACAAATAATAATACAGTTCTATAAGAGCATTTTAATACTAGCGCTGGTAAAAATAATTAGTGGTTTGTGACCATAGTTGTGCGGTGATGTATTTTCTTTTGCACACGGCGTTTCGGATTGAGAAATTGAAACGACTACGCGTTTTAAAAGGTTTATATTTTGCGTCAGAAATTTAATTCATTCTCAATACTTAAAAGACATTTTGTTGCGAAAGACTGTTTGCGTTAGCGTTTATGGTGTTGGAGCTAGCTTTGTAACGGTTTCAATCAACAACAGTTATTTTTGTCGTGATTTACGCTTGAGTGCACCTGCACGCGAGGGCGATGTTGACAACAAAGGCAAGATGGAGGACCTATTATGTGAGGTAATTACTCTAATCACCTTTGCATTGCAGGATTACAATGGTTATCTGCGAGGTTGACATTAAATCACTGATTGGGCAAAAGCAAATTATAATTTGTGTGCTGGATAAGTTTAAATGACAGTAACAAAAGTATAATTATTAATTTATTAAGGGTTGGGTTCTCTTAAAGGTCAGATTACACCAAAACGGAAGTCACATCCTCAGGGTTACATGCTGTCAGTTAGATAATAAACACATAGGGTTCAGTGTATAATGCATATGATTTTTAAAATACAGTTTAAATGATATGTTTTGGTATCAATTTAACGGTATATATGTAAGAAATAAGAAAAAAAGACAGTTTTAGGGATTACTTTATCTTAAATGGTTCCCAGCTTCATAACTTTTGGCCCATGTATTCATGCTCAAAATGGCAGCCCCCGTGCCTGTCAAAACCGGCGTGTTTATTCTAAGGTAAGTATTTAGAGTTACAACGTACAGAAATTTTTGACATGCTGTTTTTTCAAAAGGTTATGGCCTTACCTTTCCAACAATGTATGGTGATATATTGGGAAGTCGCTTGGTCATGGTGAAAATTGAGCTCAAACATTGAATATTTTATATGTAACAATGAAGGAATTTATGTGCGCATGCGTAACCAAATACCCTAAGGTTACAATATACTAATTCCAATCCTTATGTAATTTACTGTAAATGCGATAACTTTAACCAAAAATAAATGCAACATTTTGCACATAGGGACCCTCATAATCATACTTTTCTTAAAGAGCATTCTAAGCTGAATTGATTTAAGCAATAAAAAAGGTATGTCATGTATAATTTTTAGCGGCTACTTTCTAGTTGAATGTAACCCGCCTCAGAGCAAGTGTCATACTGTAGTCTCCAATCTTAAAACATATCAGTGATTTATGTGTGCATACCAATGCTTACCCAACCAACATCTCCACAAAAGAATATCAAAGAAAGTGTCTCAACATAAAAACATGTCTTCGAGTTAAACTTGTTGATTTATTTAGAGAGTACAGCCCTACATGACTTATTTATTTAGAGTGTTGTGACCGTAAGCACCGGCCACACACCACTAAATCCTTAATTATTAAACTGTATTTTTAAAGTGACGGCGGCTACTTGACCGCATGTATAAGTTACCCCTACTCATATTTGTCTGTCTGTTTTTCTGTTCACGTTCTGAACAGACTTTATTTTGAGAGTTTGTAAAATCGCGGTTGCTTTCTATCATGCACATTTTAGAATTCGTTCAAATAACATTTTCATCTGAAACCCATCAACTACCTTAAACAATGTACTTTTTTTTTTTTTACAATGGGTGTCATTATGCAGAATTGTAGAATATATATTGTTTATGTTTGCTAATGTTTTTATCTAGTTAACATTAAGATAAATACAACTAAACTAACATAAATGCAACTATGTCAGCCAATAACCGCAAATATGAAATAGTCATTTACACAATGTGTTTCTAAAATATTGATTTCATTGTTAAACTTAATTATGACAATGTTAAAGAAGCTTATACTTTTTTCTCTTCTAACTAGACAAGAAAATCTATTTGTGTCTAAAACAAACGTTTTTAAGTAACATTATGTGTTTAAATTACTATAATCACAATTGTATATTCCACCACTGTCCCCGGAAAGAACTATAATCGAATTTAACTTGATTTAGTTACCAATTTATTTCTGTATACTTTTATAATTAAGTAAATCTGTTAACCTGTTGAAAATGCATATTTGCTCTAATAACAAATATTTGTGTATTTGTGTATTTGCTATTTTGTACAGTCTTACGACCAACAGCTATTGTGTTGCATATATTATGTCTGTTATTTTCATGTAACGCGACAGAAATAAAGATATTGTGTGTGTGTGTGGTACTTTTTTTTGATTTTTGAAATGTGTTTATAGTGCACAATTCGTGTATGGGCCTTTTCACAGCAACTACTAGCCCTGCTTCAATAAAACTTTATGGGAAGCTTCATTGCCAAGAGGTATGCATGTTACCAGGACGTTCCGCTTCATTGATTTTTCTTGGAGATACGGGACTTTGAAGACGACATCATTTCATATCTATTTCTCAGGAACTGTTATATGAAATTCAATGACGCTTGATGGAAAACTAAACAAGAGATGTTTGTAAAACATGTATGCCCCCCGACTTGCAGCCAAGTTATGAATATGTGCAATTGTTAAGAATTTTTTTTTAATATGCAATCCCAAGCGAGGTCTCGATATATGGTATCTATGTATGAATTTTCATTAAAATATCTCGATGTGTTCTCAAGTTATTGAGCAGAAACCGTTTTTCTATTTTTAGTAATGGTGACCTTGACCTCGACCCGCCCAACCCATATGAAATCCCAAGAGAGGTCTCAATATAAGGTATCTATGTATGAAGTTTCATTAAAATATCTCGATGCGTTCTCAAGTTATTGAGCGGAATACGTTTTCTATCTTAGCAACGTTGACTATGACCCCACCCACCCCATATGCAATCCCAAGCGAGGTCTCGATATAAGGTATATATGTATGAGGGTTCATTAAAATATCTCGATGCGTTGACACGTTATTGTGCTGAAACATTTTTTTTTCTATTTTTAGTAACGGTGACCTTGACCGCACCCACCCATATGCTATCCCAAGCGAGGTCTGAATATAAGGTATCTATGTACGAGCTTTCATTAAAATATCTCGATGCGTTCTCAAGATATTGAGCGGAGACCGTTTTTCTATTTTTAGTAATGATGACCTTCACCATGAACCCACCTACCCCATATGCAATCCCAAGCGAGGTCTCAATATAAGGTATCTATGTTTGTAGTTTCATTAAAATATCTCGATGCGTTCTCAAGTTATTGAGCGAGAACCGTTTTTCTATTTTTAGTAACGGTGACCTTGACCACATCCACCCCATGTCAGGGTTGTCAGCACCTGGGGGTAAAAAATTGCCATGACTTTTCCCTGACTAAATCCAGTTTTTCACTGACCAAAACCACCCATTTTCAACGGCCTTCTCCTACCCTTGTAGCGTCCACATCTTCAGGACGGGAAGTCCATGAACAAATCATACTTAAGTCACACTAGGACATTTACAAAAACTGTTAAGATAAAGATTTTTGACTAAAAATAAGCGTATTGTGTATTTATTAGGGATGGGACCGAATACTGAAATCAATATTCGAATATTCGTTTTAGGTATTCGAATATTGGTTTTGTAAATACTACTATAGGCCTTCCCCAAAACTAGGTTACTTCCCTTGCGTAATCACGAGTGATGTCCCCTGTTCACTTCCGGCGACGTTTATTTTATTTATTTATTTATTTTTTACAGAACAGAATTTTATTACACATAGACATTACAGTTTCTAGTGTTTAACAATAATACATTATACATTATAGTAAGTGATCATTAATTTTAATATTTCTAGAACAGGATGAACTTGACAAGATAAAAATGAAACTTGCATTTTCACACATAAGAATAATACATTTAGTTAAAATGGAACTGTTTTCGTATGTCCATTGAAGTAAACAACAATTATATAACAATAACAAAATGAATATCATATTAATTAAACAGTAGTGGTATAGAATATGTTTAAAGATATACATCAATATGCACATATATACAAACATCTATTATTAATTGGTCATCATAATATTTTGGCGAATACTTAATGCCTCTGATATGTACTTGCTTAAGCTAAACATTTCACTTTTATTCTGTGTATTTAGCAATTGCGTGAGTTTAAACATACTAGGCCTGATTCTGTAATAATTTTAAATATATTTTTTCTCTTATTTGAACGAATGTAGTACATTTCAACAAGAAGTGGAATTTATCTTCCACTTCATTATTTTGACATAATTGACAAAGCCGCATATTTCTATCTACCTGATCGTATCTACCAGTTTGTACTCTCAGATTATGTTCTCAAAGACGTAATTTTGTAATCGCTGTTCTCAAATTTCTTGATACGACTGTTTCTAAATATGATTCAAATGAAAATGTTCTTTTTATTGCTTTATACACAATCAAAACTCTATTATAAGTTACGTCACGTTGCCACTCTTGTAAGTATTCATAAATAACTTGTTGCTTAAACAAAGACAAAACATTACTTTAATTGATTTGTGAGTTATTAGCCTAAACATAATTAAATCCATATATAGAAAGTAGGTCCTTAACCTTTCCAAACCAATATATCTTGTTATCATTTACATCAGTCAGACTATATTCCATGATTGATCGCAGTATTATATTGTCACTTTTAATAAGTTTAAACCAATATTTGATAATGCGTACATATCTGCTAACATATAACGGGTATCTACCAAGTTCGCCGTATACGGCAACATTTGAAGTTGATTTTCTGACACCAAGAATAGCCTTGCATAATTTTAGGTGTAATTTTTCTAACTCGCTAGACTTAGAGAAACCCCATATTTCGCATGAGTATGTAGTAACTGGCGAAACAAAAGCATCAAATAACTGCAAAGCTAACTTTGGTTTACAATCATATGTTTTCTAATTTGATAACAATGTGTTTAGTGCCTTTAAACCTTTACCACGTAAAGTATTAGTATTAAGATTAAAATGTCCAATATAATTCAGTGTTACGCCTAGGTAGATAAAATCGTTAACCATGTCTAGGTATTCATTTCTATACATCCACAGCTCATTACGTTTTGTGCCTCCTTGTTTACGGAAAACAACAATTTTGGTTTTTGCTATATTGACTTGTAAGCCCCATGTACTACAATAGTCATATAGACAATTTAGAGACATTTTTAAATCTTCAGGCGTTTCACCAATTACAACCATGTCATCTGCAAAAAGCAATAAAATCAAACATATATCTTGAAGATTAATTCCAGCACTATGTCTGTTTTGCAGAAACATTTCTAAATCATCTACGAAAAGTGAAAATAGTATCGATGACATTATCTCCCGCTGTCTTAAACCTACTGTTATATTAAAGTAATCTGAATAGGTATTACAATGCTTTACACATGATTTGACAGATGATACGTGCTGCGTATAATACGTAACATTTTACCATCCAAATTGGACTTATATAACTTCAACCATGCATATAGTGCGTTTAAATATATAGAATCGAAGCAACGTTTCATATCAATAAAACAGCAATACAAACGTTTATTCATATTTACATATTTTTGAATAACTAAATGAAGGATAAAAACTGCATCTATAGTTGATCTGCCTTTTCTAAAACCAAACTGAGCGTCAGAAATAAAATCATTACTTTCGCACCATATTGATATTCTTGGGTTTAGTACACATGTAAATAACTTTGCAAAATTGCTTAACAATGTGATACCGCTATAATTGCTAACGTCTGATTTGTCACCCTTTTTATGTAGGGGGATTATAATTCCTTTGGTCCAACATACAGGGAAATTCCCAGTGTTAAAGATTATATTGAAAATCGTTGTGATATACCCAGCCAAAATATCACAAGCTTCTATAAAGTATTTTAACAATTTATCTTCTCCTGGCGATTTACATTTCTTTAGAAGAGCAATAACTTTAATAACTTAATTACATGTTATTTGGTTATCTAGATCCCCTAATGCATTGGTGAAATTATCAAATTCGTGATTCAAATTAAAATCTTCTGCATCAGCATTTGTTGTATAATAATATCAGAAAACATTCGCTCAAAATGATTCTTAAAATCATAAAGTGGCACATGGCTATTATTACATGTTGTATTTTGGGATCTAAAGTACCTCCAAAAGTATTTTGGTTTATTTTGTTTAAGATCTTCAAACTGTTTACAGCGTTTCAAATTGAATGCCTTACGCTTCTTTTTTGAAATTAATTTATAATTTTTTTCCAACCGATACATTTCTATTCTATCAGTATCACGATGTGAATTAAAATAGATACAAGGCATCTTTATACAATCTTTTCGCTTCCCTACATTCTTGGTCAAACCATTTATCGCCGTCTGAAATAATATGTTTTTCGAATTGTGGATATTTTTAACACGTTTGATAAATAAGGGATCAGCAACATCTCTTACAATATTTGTGAAATTATTTACTATGTTATTAACATGTGTTTCCCTTTGCTCAGTATAATTCAGAAATTAAATGTTAAAATCAGAGGCTCTCCTAACTAAACCATCACGAAAATGTTGCTTTTCATCATCACTCCATTTTACGTACTCTCTTATATATGGCTCTTCTATAATAACCCGCCTGTTACATATCATATTGAAAGACAGTGGGGCATGATCACTAAAATTATTAAAATCTTCTACAGTTAAATTGTCTACGACATTAAAAGAATGTTCGCTGAGTACCAAGTAATAAATTACGCTTGCGCTATTTGTATTACAGCATGTATATTTACCAATACTGAAGTCTGAACCCAATCTCCCGTTTGCGATTCTCAATGCCGTAGCCTTACATAAATGTAGTAAATTATTTCCTTGAGAGTTACTTCCCTTGTCCATTTAATATCTCGGTAACGCGTTATCAGACAAATAATATTCAGGGTCAATATCACGTATATTTGAATCACAAACAATAGTATCACTTTTACAAGCTGTTCTAGCATTAAAATCACCAGCTAACAGAATAGTGCCCACAGCCTGATAATGATTTATATCGTTACCAAGTGATTCAAACAGGTCCGTCTCTATCAAGTTAGCAATCGGCGAAGAACTACCCCACATATATACGGTTGCAAGGTATATGTCTTCATTATTGCTAAAGTAACGTTTATCTATGTTAAGCCATATGATAGTATCATGTGTATTTTTAACAACAGATATTCCACTGCTAATGCTTTTGCGCTTGTATATTACTACTATAGTAGTGCTATATTTACTGGCAATACGGCAGTAAACGAGGTATGGAAAGCTGGATTTATAAATGTGAATGCAGATAATGGAATAGTTACTGCAACTCGCCCAATAACTTTACATCCTGGTGACAGCAGAACAGTAACATATTTGTCCCAGAGTTGTCTGAATTGATAACCCCGGAAAAACTGCCAGGATACCTGTAAGCGTATGTAACGTTACAACAAGACCCATCAAAATTAACGCAAAACATACTTTATTATCGAACTCGTCCAAGATTGTATGGTCATATACAAACTGTGCAAGTTTGGTCAAGATGGAATAAAAAATGAAGTCTTTATCGCGATAACGGTCCAAATTGTTGACGGCATACGGACGACGCCGGAGAGGTCCCCTATACCAATAGCTCACCGAGCACTTCGTGCTCAGGTGAGCTAAAAAGTTGTTGAAGTCATTATGAACCACGATGTTTGTTTACATTTTAACAATTTAGATTTTAACAAACGGTTTATTTTCAGTTTCTAAGTTGTTTAAACGACGCTATAAGAGGTTGTTGTATATAGCTTCGATGTTTTAATATGGAAAATAAAACCATATTTAGACTGTGTTTGACATTTGCACCACACCTGAGGCTTATATGACCGAAAACAATCTGGTTTATGCATATTTCGGCATCCATTAATAGGTTTATACCCATGTGTGCACAGAGTAATAGGTATACACGCGAAGATACTCTCGTCGTCTGTTTGTTTCCACATTATGAAAAAAAATTGTTTCTGTCATTTCATACATGAATTATATACAGTATTTGATAAATGTATATGTCCATGTGTGTTCAAATGATTTCTACTAATTTAATTAATTATGTTTACAGATATCCTAAATTGCACGGGAGAACCTGCGTCCGGGCACAGGTACTTTAACAGCGTCCGAGTCAACATGCACAAACATTTCACTGAGATTAGAACCCCGCTGGGACAAAATGAGGATTAAGAACATTTTCAGTGTATACATAGTGTATTGAGAATGTGACGCATAAACCGTTGTATTAGAAACGGGATTCGGGCAAAACATATTCACAAGTCCGCATTTAAATCGTCTAGTTAATCATAAAAAAAACATTCTCTAAGTATCTGTTTTTCAGTTTAAATATTATTCAAAGTTAAATATACAAATAATTTGCTGGTATTTATATTATTTTTGTCATCACCGAGTGACCAGTTTACATAAACCTGCAATGAAACTCCAAACGACCTATGCTTGCACATTATAAGGCTAAAACAAAGCAGCACTGAAACAGACCCAACTGTACATTATGGCGTAACATGTCGATGGCAGGAGCACATTTTCCTTCTAAGAGCAGATGTGTCTGTTACTGTTAGTAATCGCCATGTGTACGTTTATATTATACATGCGGTGATAATATACTACGTAGATGTCAGGGTCGCTTATGCGGCGGCCAAACATTCCCGATTTTGGCTCCCGATTGTATTCCGACTATACAAATTCGGCTGTTTCACTCGAGTGTTACGGGACGAACTTAACGATCGTGAGTGTTCGGCCAATCTTACCGGACATATTCCGATATTCCTGATCCGCCCCGTAGTGTCTCGATAGCGTTCCGACTATGCTACGAATCGTATCAGGATCGGACTGAGAACGGGATAAACACGGCTGGAAACGGCCCAATTGGGACGCTTCCGGAACGATAACGGGAGGATCGGGAATGATCGGGACACGTAAGCCCCGACGCACAGAATCTCGTTTCGACATTTGATTCGGGTCGCTGTCGGATCAAGGACGGCAGTAAAAATCGGGAATATGTGACTGAGACTTAAGGTGTCAAACCACTTCCGGGACGACCGCTCGAGGTATCCAAACTGATCCTATGGACCCAGAACGTTTGTTCGCGAGTTGTTGTGCATCTTTGACACGATTTGATGCGCAAATAGTCACTTTGGGTTCGTATGGGGTGTACTAACGTAGGACCACTCGAGTGGGCAGCGAATATTGAATATTGCATCGGTCTGATCAAAGATTTAAATGTATTGACTACGTCTCTGCACTGACCTGCTAATACAAAATATCTTTAAAAAATCGATCTACCTGTGATAAAGAATGAAACTTCGCTCTAATCTGCAAAACTCAATAAAAATGCTGGTGTGGTGTTGATACCAGGTCGGGACATAAAAGATAGAAAGACTAACAATACCCACCACCTTTATTCATAGTAGCGAAAACAGTAAGTATAGTACACAACCAATGCATGCAGTTTTAAAAATTAAATAACAAAGTAATTTTCAAAAGAAATACTACAACGTACCATCAATTCACTAATGAATTTGAAAACGCAAGGAAGTCAAAATATGAAAATATGGTTATAGATATATGTCTACGATAAAAAATTCATACTACAATAAAACATTGTTATTTTATACAGATGTACCTGTACATAATATTCTGTATACGATATACATGTACTAAAATACTTTCTCTAAAATCATTCTTTGAAACTCAAAAAAACAAAGATAACAATCTAAGAATCTATTTTAGAAGTAGATAAGAATGTTTGGGGTTAGTGTTGATTATATGATTGGTGTTTAATGCAAGGGAGACAACTCCTACTTTCATGTTCTGCATAGTTCATTTGGTTGTGTGAGAGTTACCCTACTTGGATAGGGAGCTCTTCAGTTTAGAGATTTGGTGCCAAAGAATAAAATATACATTATTCAAGTTTACAGTGTTTTCTCAATTAAACAGTTACATTTATTACATAACATATCAACAAATGCTTAAAAGATGTTATTTCTACAACACTGGGAAATCAATAACATTAACATACGTCATAATTTTTATTTTTTTATTCATTACACAGATGTTAAACTCTAGAAATGTAAAATACTAATAGCAAGTACAACATAAATTATATTCATGGATTAACATATTTACAACATCTGCTATCAGTTATTATTATGTAGTTTCTATTCTTAGGGAAATATATGCAGTTTTAGATATACATGTTTTGTTTCTGTAATCATAACCTATGTCTATTCAATATATTGTATCTTTTAATATCAAACATTTAACGTTTTGAATTTATACATTTTATTTCAAGGTGAAGGATTGTAGTACCGGTAATGTGAAATTTTGTTAAGGAAACAAAATTGCTGAAACAGAATATTATGAAACATCAAAACCATTACAAGTAATATACATAATATTTCAAGTGCATATATGTAAATTGGTATACAAGTATACAAACAACCAATCCCTAGTGTAACATTCGCAGAAAAATGAATAATTCATACATCTCAACAATTTACGCATGATAAAAATGCCACAACTGAGCGTGTTATTTATTTTGCAATATAATTTAATTGACGAAGTATGTTTGCTTACGGAAAATACAATGTACAAGTTAACAAAATATAAGAAAGAAGATCTTATTAAAGTTTTAATTACTCATGACAAGAATCATTACAACTGTTAAATTCATTCAAAGCCCCATTCTTAGTGACAGATAACAAAAAGAACAACTTCACCATGTAAAAATGCAAACATTTCACTAAAAATAATTACAATTTAGCCAATGTTTACTAGGGACTAGACAACAGGTAGTAATTTCAAACCCAGTTACCCATTACCCGTCGGTACCCAGCAATGCAATCATAATTTGCGGAATCAATATAAAAACTTGGTGATTTCATTTTATGCAAAATTGTTGACAGAACTGCGGTTGATGACAAACCCAATTTTTTGACAGTACGGTATTCAATTTACATGTTAGAGTAAATTAATGATAAATACAATTACTTGCTTATTTGAAAATTGCTAAACTAGCACTCTGTTATTGGTATAAGCACGTAACTGGGTTCAGCCTGCAGTTTTGTGCACCATGTAATGTACTAAAACTATAAATGACATGGCTGACTTAGACCTTTGTACAGTTTATGTCATTGTAGGCCAAACAGGGTCTATTTTGGAACAAAGTTGTTATCTTTTTATCATTTATAAAAGATTTTGAACAAATATTTAAACAAACTATCATAACAGACCGTCTAGAGAAATGATCTGAGAGTTACAAGGCCATCCCACCACTTCACAGTCTGGATACTGTTGGATAAAATTCAGCACAAATTTACAATGTTTAAATGAACATAAATATGTTGATTCTAATATATTTGTGTGTTTTTTTTTATGATTCCATAATGACAAATCCAGGGAAAATGTACCCGTTTACCTTCCCAACCTGCGGATACCTGTCCAGACCCTATAGTTTAGTAATTAAACAGTAAGAACTAACACTAATAGCTATAACTAAAGCAAGCACACTAACAACAACCAAGATTTAACAACAACCGAGATTAAACAACAACCGAGATTAGATATGTAACATACAAACAGTTGGTAAAGCAAAAACACAATTACATGTATACTGTATTCAGGTATTTTGATTTTATCTTTTACAATTACATACATGACATGTAAATCAACTCATTAGGAACAATGTCTTACAAACATATGTATAGTTCTCTCTACTTTGGCATTACAGTCATTCTTTTCCAGTTGTGTGTGTGTGTGTGTGTGCGTGCGTGTGATGCAATTATAAACAGGAGATGTAAACCAACAGCATAGGAACAATAGTAGTGGACATTATTTGATATAATAAAACAATATAGTAGACATACTTATTAAAGATACTGAACTTCAGATGGGCATGAAAATGTGTTTTTTTGTAGTTATGCCTGAACGGTAAAACATATGTAAAACCATCACTATTTGTATAGAACACGATCAAATACTGTCACAAACTGTATATTTAATTGAACAAGAGGGCCATGATGGCCCTAGGTCGCTCAACTGAGTTTAAGGCATCATAATGGCTTATAACAAGATGGCCAAATGGCACTAAACCACTTACATGAGTATAAAGATTTGGGCCTTGCAGTTTGAGAAGATTTGAATAGTCTATATAAACCGTGTGACCCACAGGGCATGGCCACGTTTTACTCCAGGGGCATGATTTGAACAATATTTGTAGAGGGCCACTATACAATTTCATGCCAAATATGAAACCTCTGGGCCTTGCGGTTTCAGAGGAGATTTTCAAAGCCCACTTTCCCCATGAGACTATAGAAACCATGTGACTCAGGGGTGTGGTTTCTTTTTACTCCAGGAGCACCATTTGGACAATATTTGTAGAGGACCACTATACAATGTTACATACAAAATATGAAACCTCTGGGCCTTGCAGTTTCAGACAAGATTTGTAAAGTCCACTTTCCATATAAGTCTATACAAATTATGTGAATCTGGGGCGTGGCTAGGTTTGACCCCAGTGGCATCACTTGAACAATCTTTGTAGAAGACCAATATAAGATGTTACATACCAATTACAAAACCTCTGGGCCTTAAGCTTTCAGAGAAGAAACTTTTTAAAGTCATTTTTTTTGTAATTTAAGTCTATACAAATCATTCGACCCCCGGGGTGTGGCCTCGTTTTACCGAAGGGAAATTATTTGAACATTCTTGTAGAGGACAATGTTACATACCAAATACAAAACCTTTGGGCCTTGCAGTTTCAGAGAAGATTTTTAAGGTCCACTTGCCAAATATAAGTCTATAAAAACCATGTGACCCCCATGGCATGGCCAGGATTGACCCCAGGGTCATAATTTCAACAATCCTTGTAAAGGATTACGAGACAATGTTACATACCAAATACAAAACCTCTGGGCCTTGCAGTTTCAGAGAAATGTTTTAGTAATTTTGCTATTTAACTCTATATTAATTATGTGACCCCTTGGACGTGGCCACTTTTTACCCCAGGGGCATTATTTGTAGAGGATCACTATACAATGTTACATACAAAATATGAAACCTCTGGGCCTTGCAGTTTCAGAGAAATTTTTTAAAGTCCACTTGCCATACAAGTCTAAGAAACCATGTGACCCCCAGGGCATAACCAGGTTTGATCCCAGGGGCATAATTTAAGTAATCTTTGTAGAGGATCACTTTACAATGTTGCATACAAGATATGAAACCTTGGGACATTGCACTTTCAGAGGAGAAGATTTTTAAAGTCATTTTGCTATTAAGTATATAAACCAGTTTTGACCCCAGGATCATCAATTGAACCATCTTTGTAGAGGACCACAATATAATGTTACATACGAAACACTAATTCACTGGGCCTTGCAGTTTCAGATAAATATTTTGAAGTCATTTTGTTATTTAAGTCTATATAAACTATGTGACCCCCTGGGCATGGCCAGTTTTGACCCCAGGGGCATCATTTGAAAAATCTTTGTAGAGGACCACTATAAAATGTTACATACTAAATATAAAACCACTGGGCCTCAGTGTTTCAGAGGAGAAGTTTTAAAAGTCATTCTGTTACTTAAGTCTATATAAACAAAGTGACCCCTGGGGCATGGCCAGTTTTGACCCCAGGGGCATCATTTCAACAATATTTGTAGAGGACCCCTGTACAATGTTACCAACCAAATACCAAACCTCTGGGCCCTGCGATTTCAGAGATTTTTTAAGTCATTTCGCTACTTAAGTCTACATAAACAATGTGACACCCAGGGCGTAGCCAGTTTTGACAGCAGGCGCATCATTTGAACAATATTTGTAGAGGACCACTATGCAATGTTACATACCAAATATGAAACCACTGGGCCTTGCGGTTTCAGAGGAGATTTTTGAAGTAATTTTGCTATTTAAGTCTACATAAACAATGTGACCCCCTGGGCATCATTTGAACAACCTTTGTAGAGGACTACTAGAGGATGCCACATACCAAATATGAAACCACTAGGCTGTGCAGTTTCAGAGGAGAAGATTTTTGCAGTACTTTTGCTATTTAAGTCTATATAAACCATGTGAACCCCGGGGCGTGGCCAGTTTTGACCCCAGGGGCATCATTTAAACAATCTTTGAAGAGGACCCCTATACAATGTTACCAACTAAATACCAAACCTCTGGGCCTTGCAGTTTCAGAGAAGATTTTCAAAGTCATTTAGCTATTGAAGTCTACATAAACAATGTGACACCCAGGGCGTGGCCAGTTTTGATCCCAGGGCCATCATTTAAACAATCTTTGTAGAGGACCACTATGCAATGTTACATACCAAATATGAAACCTCTGGGTCTTGCGGTTTCAGAGGAGAAGATATTTGAAGTGTTTTGCTATTTAAGTCTATTTAAACAGTGACACCCGGGGCGTGGGCGTGGCCAGTTTTGACCCCAGGGGCATCATTTGAACAATCTTTGTAGAGGACCATTATGCAATGCTACATACCAAATATGAAACCTATGGGCCCTGCGGTTTCAGAGGAGAAGATTTTTAAAGTCATTTTGCTATAAAAGTCTATGTAAACCATGTGACACCCTGGGCGTGGCAAGTTTTGACCCCAGGGGCATCATTTGAACAATCTTTGTAGAGGACCACTAGAGAATGCAAAAATACCAAATATGAAAGCTCTCAGCAATGCAGTTTCAGAGAAGATTCTTTAAGCTTTCACTTTTTAAACCTATTTTTAGCCCTGGTGACCTACATATGCAGCCGACCAAAACGATTTGAACAATTTTGAAAGAGAGTCACCCTAGGATCATTCCTGTGAAGTTTGGTGAAAATCTGCCCAGCGGATTAGGAGGAGATGTTTAAATGAAAATGTTGACACGACGCACGAAAGGTGATCACAAAAACTCAGGTGAGCTAAAAATAGAAGTTGAGTTAGCTCGCACTTTCCGTGCACCAGCTATTCCCGATTTAAAAATATAGCGGCTTCCCACTCGACACAACTAAACAGTCACCTGATTATCCTAAATATAAACAGCGCTATTTTTAAATTACTTGATGGACTATAGCGTCTGCAGACGCTATAGATTTAAGAACGATAAAGAGGACAAAAACTTTGTAAAATCATTGATTTTTAGGTAAATGATAACATATGTGTCTAATTTTTTAATGTGTTCTGATTATGTAAGAAAATCGTGTATTTTGTGACAATTTTCTTTCATTTTTAAGGTTGGCCCATCTAGAGTTCAGTCCCTTTAAGATGAAACAAAGCTTAAGATATACGTTTGCCTGTATGCCAACATACTTTTTCCAATATTTCGGTATGAAAACATGCATGTGTAATTCAAATAATCATAGCTGGCATTTCAAGCAGAAATTTTTATAAATTATAGAAAATACAACAATTTCCATTTGCTGTGTTATAACTTTTGTTGAGTGCACAATCAACAGCAAACCAACACATTTATAACATTAATTTCTATTATATAAGTTTTGACAGTTTGGTATAAAAAAAAATATTGTAAATATTTTATTAAGAAATTAACAGATGTACTTTTAGGTTCATTTAATTGTCATTGGCAGTCAATACAACAAATGTATTAATCGTAAAGAAAACTATTGAATTTGTTTTTAAGAGGGACTGTACGATTTTGTACGAAAATATAGCAATCATCATAATGAACTAGAACTCCGCGGATGTGTCGCAAGATGGGGCATAACTCTAGTACGATAAGAGCAATTATGCAAAAAACCAAACTTGACCTTCCTTTTATGCCTACCAACACTTCCGTAAAGTTTCATAATGATTGCACAAAAGCTTCTCAAGTTAGTGTCTGCACATGCGGTACTGTTGGCATAAAATATATTAAAACGAAAGCATTGATAAATGTTATATTGTAACATGTTTTGGGTCCAATAAAAGTTGTTTTTTTTGACACCTCCCACGTAGCAATTGTCATGTTTCAATGTTTTTCCTCTGCTACAGAATATATCAAGAATATATTAAAATTTATTAATTTTTTCGATTTGAAATGCAATTTTTACGTTTATGTATCACTTATTTCTACAAAATGCATAACTGCGCATTCAATTTACCCTTTGTTCTTAGTTAATATTACACCCCATACAGCATGCTCTTTAAAGTGCTTCGTCGCATGCACAGATATTATTGTCATAATTCAAAACCAAATGTAGTCGTTGCTGTAGATAAACAGGTCTGTATTAATATAATTTTTTTTTCCAATAAATGAAATAGATTTTTGTCTACAGTGACATTTTTTTATGTTATATATGACTGTATTTTATTAATGGGCAACGTCAGCGACTCAAAATAGGGGTACCGTATGCAAACCCAGCGTGTTTTTTTTCACCTCTGGGCGAAAGGTGGCAGGGCCCTTCAGATGGGGAATTTTACGGCAAAAGGGGATTTATTTTTGTAGAAAAGCATTATTACGTTAATATTCTAGTTCATTAGAAAACATTAATCAATTGCTTAGCTACAAATGATAACTTAGATTATGCACTAACTTGCTTTGATGAAAAATCGCTTGGTTCGTGTACAAAAATTCCTCTTAGTCAATTTTTGTCCAATTTTGGACATTTTCTTTTCAAAATGAAGCTAACATTCTACGGGGAATTTAAAGGCAAATATGTGAGAAAAAAAATAAGCAGGGCAAAGGGGCCGAATTTCGGCTCAAAATTGGCCCTTAAACACACTGAAAAAGTCCCTCTTTAACACATTTCTCAATATTTATCTTTACAATTCATTTTTTTCTCATAATGTATTCTCTTCATAAACATGAATAGCTGAATAATAAATGAGGCGCGTCGTGGGAAAACCGGTCTTAATGCATGTGCGCAAAGTGTCGTCCTGGATTAGTCTGTGTAGTCCGCACAGGCTAATCCAGGATGGCACTTTCCGCTTTTATGGTATTTTCTGTTTCAAGGAAGTCTCTTCTAAACATAAATCCACTGTAGGCAGAAAGTGCCATCCTGGATAAGCCTGTGCAGACTGCACAGGCTAATCCGGGACGACGCTTTACGCACATGCATTAAGACCGGTTTTCCCATGACGAGCCTCAAATATATTTACAATACTGCTGTTTCATTTTCAATACTGAAATCATATTTACTTAATAACTTCTCAATATTTTTATACAAAAATGCAATTAACATTTACAGGGATAATCCCCACAATACAATAATAAACACTTAGTCAAATGTATTATTTCTCTTAAAGAACGACAGTTTTTTAACAATACAAACAAGTTAACTTATGTAGTTTACAAGTTACAAGACTTTTGAATATAAAAATCTATGCAAAAAGGGGGCATAACTCTCTTAAAATACACAACAGAGTTATGGGGAATGTTGCTCCTGATGCTGGAATTAACGACAAAGGTATATTCCCAGTTTCAAGTGAATAACTTATGTAGTTTTGTAGTTACAAGACTTTTGAATATAAACTTGAAACAAGTTCAGCGAAGATGCCGACTCCGGATCGAGTAGGAAAGCTCACCTATTCTTCAAACAGTCGAGCTAAAAATAAAGTATCTATTGCATGCCTAACACAATTGTTGTCAGTATACAGTCATTTTTTCCAAGAACACTATTCAATATTCCACTCTGTCCGAGATCTTATGGTTATAGACAATCTGTGCAAGATTGTCATGATGGATGAAACATGATTATCCGTAAGTCCATTTTTTGCGTTCCATCACAAACAAGGGGCAAGAAATCTTAGTGTTAGTGGCCTCATCTGACCCAATTCTGGCGTTGCTGAGATCTTATGGCCATACACAAATTATGCAAGTTTGGATGAAAAATGAAGTTTCTGTCTTGGCAAAAAGCTATTTTTTGTGTGAAAAGGGTTCCTGGTACGATCAGGCTCATTATAGATACCAGCCAATCTTTTATGGTCAACACAATCTGTGCAAGTTGCGTGATAACTGAATAAAAATTAAAGTCGTGATCTGGTGCACAAGGAAGATATTGACGGCAATGGTATATTGTGACGCAAGAAAGGTCCCCTAAACCCATTCCTGTATGAACACTAGGTTCTCAGGTGAGTTGTTAATCGGAAGATTAGGAAAATGCCATGGTATTATAAAAATGACTGCAACGTAAAATAATAACAATAAAATGGCCAAAACAATTACAAAGCCATTTCCATGTTTAGCAGTGGATTCACCTTCATTTTTTTTATATATCATCATTGTCGTATGGAGCTTCACATCCGTATACATTTAATTTGATAATTTGAATGTTTTGATTCCCAGTGGCCTTAACTGTAACAATGTAATCATTACATGTTACTCTGCCAATGGTTAAATTCCAGCTCCTATCCTCGCTCGTGAAATTGTATAACGCAACGAAATGTTGCATAATGTAACAAAACTTTTGATGGGACATGTCACAGACACCAATCTCAGACCTCCCGATGCTTACAGAATAATCAGTGTTTGGGAGTAATAGCAAGGGGATTGTGACCAGTTCTCCTTTTTTGCAGGTGATCGTCCTATCATTGTTTGCTGGGTTTGGTCTAGACACAGAAGCTGTTTCATTTCTAATTTTAGAAATACCATTTGATTCTTGAGTACATTCTTTTATCTCTAATTTGACACTCTGAATTGACCATTTTCCAGTGCCAATAATAGAAACATTTGTATCAGAGCATGATATAGGGATCATGTTCAAACTCCATTCAGTACCTTCTCCACTGAAACTGTATGCCCCACTGTATTTTTTATCACTCAAGTGACACTGACTTGAAATGAGCATATCACAGACACCAATTTCAGTACCTCCAACGCTTATAAAGTAATCTTGCTTAAGGTCTAACGATAAAGGGATTGTGACCTTTTCTCCTATTTTGCTGATGATCATTTTTGGCAACACTGGGTATGGACTCACCGGAAGAAACATAAAAAACAACAAAATAATCATAGAACAAAAAAATATACTTTGGGAGATGTTAGATTGACTGTCTGTTTGTCTTTTAGTCTGATTTTCTGTCCTATCCACAACCGGTGTATGACCTACATGGTAGTCTTCTGTCTTGTCCATAACCTGTGTTTGACCTACAGGGTAGTCTTCTGTCTTGTATGCAACTTGTGTAGTTTTTACAGAGTGGTCTTCTGCCTTGTCCACATCCACTGTATGGCCAACAGGGTAGTTTTCTGCCTTGTCCAAAACCTTTGTATTGCCTATTGTTTTCACTGACAGTATCTTTCCAGAGAGTATTGCAGGTTCACTGCTGTCCTTAATCACTGGAAGCATCTCACAAGACAGGAGTGCAGGTTCGCTGTTTTGCTTGTTCACTAATAGTATCTTGCCAGAGGGTATTGCAGGTTCGCTGTTGTCCTTGTTCACTGATAGCATCTCCCCAGAGGGTATTGCACGTTCACAGTTTTGTTTGTTCACTGATAGTATCTCGCCAGAGGGGATTAAAGATTCGCCATTTTGCTTGTTCACTGATAGCATCTCACCAGAGAGGATTGTAATTTCACGGTTTTGCTTGTTCACTGGTATAATCTCCCCAGAGGGGAGTGCAGGTTCGCTGTTTTCCTTGTTCATTGATAGCATCTCATCAGAGGGGATTGCAGGTTGGCTGTTTTCCTTGTTCACTAATAGCATCTCACCAGAGGGGATTGAAGTTTCACTGTTTTCCTTGTTCACTGGTAACATCTCCCCAGAGGGGAGTGCAGGTTCACTATTCTCCTTCTTTACTGGTAGAATCTCGCCTGAGGGAAGTGCAGCTTTGCTGTTTTCCTTGTCCACTGTTAACATCTCACCAGAGGGGATTGCTGGTTTACTGTTTTCAATGTTCACTGATAGAATCTCACCAATGGGGGATTTTACCACTTCTTCACTGGTAAAATCTCACCCATGGGAATTAAAGGTTCGCTGTTTTGCTTGCTCACTGATAACATCTCGCCAGAGAGAATTAATGGTTCGTTGTTTTCCTTGTTCACCGGTATAATTTCATCAGAGGAGATTGCAGGTTTACTGTTTTCCTTGTTCACTGACAGCATCACATCAGAGGAGATTGCAGGTTTGCTGTATTCCTTGTTCACTAATAGCATCTCACCAGAGGGGATTGAAGTTTCACTGTTTTCCTTGTTCACTGGTAACATCTCCCCAGAGGGGGTTGCAGGTTCGCTTTTTTCCTTCTTTACTGGTAGAATCTCGCCAGAGGGAAGTGCAGCTTTGCTGTTTTCCTTGTCCACTGGTAACATCTCAGCAGAGAGGATTGAAGGTTTGCTGTTTTCCATGTTCACTGGTAGAATCTCGCCTGAGGGGAGTGCAGCTTCGCTGTTTTCCTTGTTCACTGGTAACATCTCACCAGAAGGGATTGCTGGTTCACTGTTTTCCATGTTCACTGATAGAATCTCACCAGTGTGGAGTGCATGTTCCCTGTTTTCCTTCTTCACTGGTAAAATCTCACCCGTGGGGATTAAAGGTTCGCTGTTTTGCTTGCTCACTGATAACATCTCGCCAGAGAGAATTAATGGTTCGTTGTTTTCCTTGTTTACTGGTATAATTTCATTAGAGGGGATTGCAGGTTTGCTGTTTTCCTTTTTCACTGATAGCATGTCATCAGAGGGGATTGCTGGTTCGCTGTTTTTCATGTTCAATGATAGACTCTCACCAAAGGGGAGTGCATGTTCGCTGTTTTCCATGTTCGCTGGTAAAATCTCACCAGAGGGGATTGCTGGGTCGCTGTATTCCATTTTTACTAATAAAATATCGCCAGAGGGGAATGCAGGTTCGCTGCTTTCCTTGTTCACTGGCAACATCTCACCAGAGGGGATATCTGGTTGGCTGTTTTCCTTGTTCACTGATAGAATCTCATCAGAGGGGCGTGCAGGTTCGCTGTTTTCCTTGTTCACAGGTAACATCTCACCAGAGGGGATTGCTGGTTTGCTGTTTCCCATGTTCACTGATACAATCTCACTCGAGAGTTTAGCATGTTCACTGTTTTCCTTGTTCACTGGTAACATCTCACCACAGGGGGTTGCTGGTTCGCTTTTTTCCATGTTCACTGATATAATCAAACCAGTGGGGATTGACTGTGCGCTGTTTTTCTTGTTCACTGGTAACATCTCACCAGAGGGGAATGCTGGTTGGCTGTTTTCCATGTTCACTGATAAAATGTCACCAGAGGGGAGTTCATGTTCGCTGTTTTCATTTTTCACTGGTAACAGCTCACCAGAAGGGATTGCTGATTCGCTGTTTTCAATGTTCACTGATAGAATCTCACCAGAGGGTAGTACAGGTTCGTAGTTTTTTTTGTTTTCTGGTAACATCTCACCGGAGGAGATTGCAGGTTTGCTGTTTTCCTTGTTCACTGATAGCATCTCAACAGAGGGGATTGCAGGTATGCTGTTTTCCTTGTTCACTGATAGTATATCATCAGATGGGATTGCAGGTTTGCTGTTTTTCTTGTTGACTAATAGCATCTCATCAGAGGGGATTGCAGCTTTGCTGTTTTCCTTGTTCACTGATAGCATCTCATCAGAGGGGATTGCAGGTTTGGTTTTTTCCTTGTTCACTAATAGCATCTCACCAGAGGGGATTGAGGTTTCGCTGTTTTGCTTGTTCACTGGTATAATCTCCCCAGAGGGAAGTGCAGGTTCGCTGTTTTCTTTGTTTACTGATAGAATCTCCGAAGAGTGTAGTGCAGGTTTGATGTTTTCCTTGTTGACTGGTAGCATCTCACCAGAGAGCATTGCTGAGTGGCTGTATTGCATTTTTACTGATAAAATAACGCCAGAGGGGAATGCAGGTTTGCTGTTTTCCTTGTTCACTGGCAACATCTCACCAGAGGTGATATCTGGTTGGCTGTTTTTTTTGTTCACTGATACAATCTCACTAGAGAGTATTGCATGTTCGCTGTTTTCCTTGGTCACTGGTAACATCTCACCTGAGGGGATTGCTGGTTCGCTGTTTTCCATGTTTACTGATAGAATCTCACCAAAGGGGAGTGCAAGTTCGCTGTTTTCCATGTTCACTGGTAAAATCTCACTAAAGGGGATTGCTTGCTCGCTGTTTTTGTTGTTTACTGGTAGAATCTCACCAGAGGGGAGTGCATGTTCACTGTTTCCTTTGTTCACTGGTAACATCTCGCCAGAGAGGATTGCTGGTTCGCTGTTTTCCATGTTCACTGATAGAATCTCACCAGAGGGGAGTGGTTCGTGGCTTTCCTTGTTCACTGGTAACGTCTCACCAGAGGGGATTGCAGGTTCGCTGTTTTTCTTGATCACTGGTAACATCTCACCAGAGGAGAATGCTGGTTTGCTGCTTTCCATGTTCACTGATATAATCTCACCAGAGGAGAGTGCATGTTCGCTGTTTTCATTTGTCACTGGTAACATCTCACCAGAGGGGATTGCTTGTTCGCTGTTTTCCATGTTTTTCTGATAGAATCTCACCAAAGGGGAGTGCATGTTTGCTGTTTTCCATGTTCACTGGTAAAATCTCACTAGAGGGGATTGCTGGTTCGCTGTTTTTGTTGTTCACTGGCAGACTCTCGCCAGAGGGGAGTGCAGGTTCGCTGTTTTCCCTGTTCACTGGTAACATTTTGCAAGAGGGTAGTGCGGGTTCGCTGTTTTTGTTCTTTACTGAAAGAATCTCACCAGAGGGCAGAGCAGGTTCGCTGTTTTTTTTGTTCACTGGTAACATCTCTCCAGAGGGGATTGCTGGTTGGCTGTTTTCCATGTTCACTGATAGAATCTCACCAGAGGGGAGTGCATGTTCACTGTTTCCATTGTTCACTGGTAACACCTCGCCAGAGGGGATTGCTGATTCGCTGTTTTGTATGTTCACCGATAGAATCTCACCAGAGGGAAGTGCAGGTTCGCGGTTTTCTCTGTTCACTGGTAACGTCTCACCAGAGGGGATTGCAGGTTCGCTGTTTTTCTTGATCACTGGTAACATCTCACCAGAGGAGAATGCTGGTTTGCTGCTTTCCATGTTCACTGATATAATCTCACCAGAGGAGAGTGCATGTTCGCTGTTTTCATTTGTCACTGGTAACATCTCACCAGAGGGGATTGCTTGTTCGCTGTTTTCCATGTTTACTGATAGAATCTCACCAAAGGGGAGTGCATGTTTGCTGTTTTCCATGTTCACTGGTAAAATCTCACTAGAGGGGATTGCTGGTTCGCTGTTTTTGTTGTTCACTGGCAGACTCTCGCCAGAGGGGAGTGCAGGTTCGCTGTTTTCCCTGTTCACTGGTAACATTTTGCAAGAGGGTAGTGCGGGTTCGCTGTTTTTGTTCTTTACTGAAAGAATCTCACCAGAGGGCAGAGCAGGTTCGCTGTTTTTTTTTGTTCACTGGTAACATCTCTCCAGAGGGGATTGCTGGTTGGCTGTTTTCCATGTTCACTGATAGAATCTCACCAGAGGGGAGTGCATGTTCACTGTTTCCATTGTTCACTGGTAACACCTCGCCAGAGGGGATTGCTGATTCGCTGTTTTGCATGTTCACCGATAGAATCTCACCAGAGGGAAGTGCAGGTTCGCGGTTTTCTCTGTTCACTGGTAACGTCTCACCAGAGGGAATTGCTGGTTCGCTGTTTTGCATGTTCACTGATAGAATCTCACCAGAGGGGAGTGCAGGTTCGCGGTTTTCCTTGTTCACTGGTAACGTCTCGCCAGAGGGGATTGCTGGTTCGCTGTTTTTCATGTTCACTGATAGAATCTCACCAGAGGGGAGTGCAGGTTCGCTGTTTTCCATTTTCACTGGTATAATCACACCAGAAGGGATTGCTGGTACGCAGTTTTTGTTCACTGGTATAATCTCGCCAGATGGGAGTGCAGGTTCGCTGTTTTCCATGTTCACTGGTAGTATCTCGCCAGAGGGGAGTGCTGGTTCGCTGTTTTGCATGTTCACTGGTAACACCTCGCCAGAGGGGATTGCTGGTTCGCTGTTTTGCATGTTCACTGATAGAATCTCACCAGAGGGAAGTGCAGGTTCGCTGTTTTCCGTGTTCACTGGTAGTATCTCGCCAGAGGGGAGTGCAAGTTCGCTGTTTTTGTTCTTCACTAATAGAATCTCACCAGAGGGGAGTGCATGTTCACTGTTTCCATTGTTCACTGGTAACATCTCGCCAGAGGGGATTGCTGGTTCGCTGTTTTCCATGTTCACTGATAGAATCTCACCAGAGGTGAGTGCAGGTTGGCGGTTTTCCTTGTTCACTGGTAACGTCTCACCAGAGGGGACTGCTGGTTCGCTGTTTTCCATGTTCACTGATAGAATCTCACCAGAGGGGATTTCATGTTCGCTGTTTTTCTTGTTTACTGGTAACATCTCACTAGAGCGGAATGCTGGTTTGCTGCTTTCCATGATGTTCACTGATAGAATCTCACCAGAGGGGAGTGCATGTTCGCTGTTTTCATTTTTCACTGGTAACATCTGACCAGAGGGGATAGCTGGTTCGCTGTTTTCCATGTTTAATGATAGAATCTCACCAAAGGGGAGTGCATGTTCGCTGTTTTCCATGTTCACTGCTAAAATCTCACTAGAGGGGATTGCCGGTTCGCTGTTTTTGTTGTTCACTGGTAGAATCTCGCCAGAGGGGAGTGCAGGTTCGCTGTTTTCCCTGTTCACTGGTAACATTTTGCAAGAGGGGAGTGCGGGTTCGCTGTTTTTGTGCTTTACTGAAAGAATCTCACCAGAGGGCAGAGCAGGTTCGCCGTTTTCCTTGTTCACTGTTAAAATCTCACCAGAAGGGATTGCTGGTTCGCTGTTTTTGTTCACTGATAGAATCTCGCCAGAGGGGAGTGCAGGTTCGCTGTTTTCCTTGTTCACTTATAGTATCTCGCCAGAGGGGCGTGCAAGTTCGCTGTCTTTGTTCTTCACTAAGAGAATCTCACCAGAGGGGAGTGCATGTTCACTGTTTCCATTGTTCACTGGTAACACCTCGCCAGAGGGGATTGCTGGTTCGCTGTTTTTCATGTTCACTGATAGAATCTCACCAGAGGGGAGTGGTTCGCTGTTTTCCATGTTCACTGATAGAATCTCACCAGAGGGGAGTGGTTCGCTGTTTTCCATGTTCACTGATAGAATCTCACCAGAGGGGAGTGCAGGTTCGCTGTTTTCCATTTGCACTGGTATAATCTCACCCGAAGGGATTGCTGGTACGCAGTTTTTGTTCACTGGTATAAAATCTCGCCAGATGGGAGTGCAGGTTCGCTGTTTTCCATGTTCACTGGTAGAATCTCACCAGAGGGGAGTGCAGGTTCGCTGTTTTCCTTGTTCACTGGTAGTATCTCGCCAGAGGGAAGTGCAAGTTCGCTGTTTTTGTTCTTCACTAATAGAATCTCACCAGAGGGCAGAGTAGGTTCACTGTTGTCCTTGTTCACTGGTAACATTTCACCAGAGGGGATTGCTGGTTCGCTGTTTTCCTTGTTCACTGAAAAGGTGTCACCAGAGGGGCTAGCATTTTTTCTATTGTGCTCATAAGTTGGCAGGTTGCCATCAGAGAGGTGATCTGAGGGATGAGCTATTTTAGCTGCAGAGTCAGTTAATCTCTCTCCTATTCCGCTTGGATCATCGTCCTGGGCACATTCGCCTACAGTTTCACTCTGTACAGGTTGTGTCTGGTGTCGTCTCAATCCTGCCATTTTATTCTGTAAGTCTTGGTTGTTGATATCGTGCTCAGTGAGCTTTGGAAAATTTGTCCTTACATGTCTGAAAATATAACACAAAAACTAATGTAACTTTAATTATTCCTTATATAAGATAAATACTTTCACAAGAAACATTGCAATTCCATGAGACCCAATTTTTTTTAATGCAATGCCTAAAAGGTAGTAGTACTATAACTAGAACTCTGTGAGTCGGATGTGTCGCCTGACGCCGGATAGCTTACGTGAATCAAAATGAAGAAGCAAAAACTCCAAAAGTATGTGATGCAGAGTAACGGTTCTTGTGCACTGCACTTCTCCTCAATGAGATCTATCTACCGATGAAGTTTCATGTTGATAGCTTTAATAGTCTGTTATGCTCCAGAAAATCAAAAGAGGACGCCGCCGCCGAACTGCCGCAACAAAAAATAACACCTATATGTTGCCTATTCAGGCGACACAATAAAACTAGAAATACGGCAATGCAACTTCAATCTTATCTAATCTGAATCTCGACCTGATTGAGTATGTATATAGCGAGGTTGAAGCCAAACAATTTGAATAACAATTTACTGCAACAGTTGAAATGACAATCCATGTCATGGTTGCCATGTGCAATAAACAGTAGAATACATGTATAATGCCTGTCACAGAAGCATGTAAATGTCTATTCCTAAAGTTTCATCACAATATCTCATTCAAAGTTATTGATATGAAACCTTTTTTTCTATTTTTAGTAAACAGTGAACTTCATCTTGGCTCCAGTAACCCCATAATCAATCCAAGCCGTTGCCTTGATATAAGCTACCTACACAACAACTTTTATGAAAATATGTTAAGCCAAACTAAAGTTATATGATGACAGTTTAAAAAAAAATACTTTTAGTAACATTGACCTTGACCGCAGCAACCCCTGAAACAATCCCAATTGAGGACTCGCAAAGTATATAGGTATTGAGGTTCACTATAATATCTCAATTCGTTCCCGTTATTGAGCAGAAACAATTGTCCTATTTTAATAACTAGTGAACTTCACCTCACCCACCCCAAAGCCATTACCACGCGAGGTGTCACAATTAGTTATTTGTGTATGAAGTTTCATTACTGATAGCATAATTTGTTTTCTAGTTATTGAGCAGAAACAGTTAGTAATGGTGACATTCACTAACCCCAACCAACCCATATCAAATCCAAAGTGGGGTCTTAATACAAGGTATCGATATATAAAATATCTCAGATGGTTCTCGAGCTATTGAGCAAAAACTGTTTTTTTTTCTATGTTTAGTAATGGTGACCTTGACCCAATCCAACCCATATGCAATCCCAAGCGAGCTCTTGATATAAGTTATCTATAAATTCAGTTTTATTGAACTATCTTAATTCACTTTCAAGTTATGGCGATGAAACCTTTTTTTTATGTTGAGTAACATTGACTTTGACCGTGACCTTACGCACCACAAAAACAATCCCAAGCAAAATCTTGATTTAAGGCATGTGAAGTTTTCTTGCAATATCTTAATTGGCTCTCGACATATTGAGTTGAAACAATGGCCCTCCCTTCCGCCCTCTTGGATAAAAACAATCTTTAAAATATCAAGTTTGCTTGGTGACGACTGAATTAAATCTGATTGAAAGAGAAAGACCTATGGAGTAAAAGCTGCTAAAAAGGCCAATTTTAGATAAATCAAGGGCCATAACTCCTTAGTTCCTGTGATGTTATGATTGAGCATCGAAATTGGCTAAGATATTAAAAGCTCAACTTGAGGTCCTCAAGTTTGGTGATGATCTTATACCAACTGTTGGACGTAGAAAAAACAGCTAAAAAGGCTAATTAAGATAATAAAAGGGCCATAACTCCACAGTTCCCAGGGCGATTTGGATAATTATCGAACTTGACCAAGACATTATGCACACAGAGATGTTCATGAAGTTTGGTAAAGATTGGATGAAAACTGTTGGACTTGGAGAGCAGAAACCGCTCAAACAGTCAATTTTATATAAAGCAAGGGCAATAACTCCACAATTCCTGAAACGATTTGGCCAATTATCAAACTTGGCCTAGATAATATTGTTGGGCTTTGTGACAGGAAATGGCTAAAAAGGCCAATGTTAGATAATGCAAGGACCATAACTCCACAATTCATGGAGCGATTTGGTTGATTATCGAACTTGGCCGAGTTATTATGCCTATAAAGATTTTCTGGAAGTTTTGTAAAGATCAGATGAAAACTATTGGACTTAGAGAGTGGAAATAAAAGTGGTCTACCGACCGACCGACTTTAACAAACCAATATACCCGGTCATCTTCGATAGGGGGCATAAAAAGGCAGACTGTAGATGATATATAATGTATGCAGGAACAAATTAGGATGTAATTATATGAAAATCAAGCCACACATTAAGAAGAAAATATCATTTATTTTTAGCACTGGTGGCCATCTTGTGCAGTAAAGCAGAACCGTCTGTGCAGGTTTGGTAGAGGATCATCCAAGAAACATTTGTGTAACGACAGCCAACCTGGTAGTGATGAGAATCAGTCATAAAAATATGTGTTTATTAATCAGAGCCAAAAGTGACTGATTACTCAAATAATCATGACTAAATATGTGGATTGTTATTGTTCAGAATACAAAGGAGTAGGTTCACTAACCACCGAAAATCGCCCACTCTCAAAATATTATTAAAAAGCTTTTACATCGCAATCAATATGTTTTTTATTCACACCAAGCATTGCTTTGTAATTTAAAGCAACGATGACGTCAAAAATGAGAATAGAATACAACCACTATCAACGTCAATTCAGGCCCAAAATGGCGCCAACGTAACGTTAACGTCATATGTAAATGTTCAATGCGTTTTTGTAGAGTTGTAATACATAAATTAGTTTATCCATATATTTTTTAATTTGTCCGTACTGGTTTGGATATTTATAGTTTTTAACTGTTACAATTTATAAGGGACTGTGATAACAATTCGCTTGATTTCCGGACACACATAATTCGGACATCTTGATAACATTACATTGTAACATTTTATAGCCTTTGAATGACATGTGCCGTTGTCAGCTTCTAATATCAATACAAATCAACCATGTCAATTTCATACTATATAGAATATGTATATTTAATGAAATAAGCTCCGTTGAAACGTTTTACCAATATGTATGATATGATAAAATGTTTGAATTACATGTGTACGCATCAACTTTTAAAAATACATTTGAATGCGCGTTGTATAGCTGCGCAACAAAAATTATATTAAACAAAATAAATACTAACTCTGTGAATTCTTATTTATGAATGTTGTAATTATATTTTTATTTTAAACATGTTTAAGCATTCATCCGATAAGCTTTAAAATATATTACTGGCGTTTTATAGAATGTACTGATACTGATAATTTAAAGACATTATGTAAAGGTAAACATTTTGTACAACGCGCTATAATAGTGTTAGAATTTTTAATCACTGTCATTGTTCACTGTCAATAACGATCATTCTCAATACACATGTACACCATAATGTTGTTACATTGTTTTTAATCACTTTCACTGCCACTCGTGTCGTCGATGGCGAATGTTGCAGCATCAGACAGACGTACACTCCAATCACGCACACCATAGCGGTCAGTAGCCTGGTGTCTGGCGAAGGACAAATACCAAATTACTGCGGCGATGTGCGCACACGTGCCAACAACACGGGAGACTGTTCTGCATGTACAGTACCATGAACTGATGACTGTGTCAGAAAATTAGATCCAAAGGGAGTACATTTTATTGCTGCTGTGTCGACTGTGCATCTTCACAGACAGTAGACTTGGGTCAAGAACTTGGATTAAACAATGTCCCTGTAAGTGTTCCTGAATGTAGCTTGAACTTAACCGCAACTGGTAAACACCGAATGTCAGTTCGCTCAACTGCTCGTCACTGAGGCGTGGGAATGCAATGTTGCATTCCTCCACATTTTTCCAAATCTTTATTTTCCTTTCTAATCCAATTTCCTTCACGTACGACCTCAGCTCGTTCGACTTGTCGCTTCGTTTGAGCAATTCAGATGCTAATAATTCGTCCTGTTCACGCTGATTTGGTGCACAAAGTGGTGGAAAATACTTATTAGAAAGAGCACATACAATCCTGACAAAATCGCCGATGCATGGTACTTGACTGTTTTAAGTTTTTTAAAGAAATAAAAGAATAGCTTTGCAATGAGATCCTTTCCTGTGTACAAGTAGTACTTGGTGCTTTTTTGAGAAATATCATTCGAATGCTCCCCAAGTAGGAATCGAACACATGACCTCCCGATTGCAGGACCGACGCCATTATCCATTACATCATGCGACCAACTTAAGTTTAAAAAAAAATCATCAACCAACAAATAAGATATTGCAATATATTTATGTGAGAAGATAGTAATGTTACATAACCATGGCTAAGCGTGCATCAATGACTCCACAAAGGCCATTGCACTTAATTTCGTGACAAGACAACTTGCATTTGCGTCTTTGGTAGATAGCTTTTTCTGACCTTTGCTGAGGAATGCTGGCATCTCCACGTTGATTCCATGGTCGGCTAAGAGAGAGACGGATCACGAAAGCCTCTTTTAACCACGAGGACGTCACCTTCCTTCAAGAAATTCCCGATATCTTCAATGTTTCTCTTTAGCATATGGTTTAAAATTGCAGCATCATTGTTTTTGCTGTCAGCTAGGTATGGGCTTACAATGGTCACAAAGTGACCTGTCGTGGTGACGATTACCATGGGCTTGACCAGCGGTCGACCCTTATGTAGGCTGTATGTTCGACGTTGAAAGCTGAAGTTGTTGGACTTGTTGGTGTAAATGTATGTACCATCAACAACACGTATCAGTTGATCATCTGCAGTTCCAAACAGTGTCTTGGCCAACCGTCGAGTATGTTCATTTATTAATGTCTCTCTAGTTGCATTTTCCAGTCCTAATGACACAAAACTCCTCTTACAAGCCTGCCTTACCGTCGCGACTGTGCGTCGAACACTTGACTTAGTTAGTCCGAATAATGTAGATAGCAGTTGATTTTAAAGTCCTGTATGTAACTTTAAGAGAAACAACCCTATGCTTGTTTTAGGTGACATTTTCGGTGTTTTCTTGACTTTATCTAAAAGATCTGAACACAAATCGTCAAACTGTGTTCTTGTCAGACCAGCTAGAGAAGGGTAGTCACAGTCGTCAAGTGTATCGAAATTCATCGACTTTTTCCGAATAACGCACATTTTCTGAAGACGATCGTTAATTGCAGTTTTTATCATGAATGAGTGATGGACAGCATTGGGCATCTGAGGGCATGAAAAGATTATGGTTTACAAAGGCAGCAAATCGGCCCTCAGTTGACAGGCTAACGAGCTTGGGTCCGTTTCGTTTGCAAACGAAACATCTTGAGTGACTTCGACTCGTCGACGGAATTTTAAGTGTAACCTGTCAAACAATGTGTGTATTAAGTACAATATTATTGCTATATTTTTTAAATAAACCTCAAATGTTTTAATGTTATACATAAAGTTTTCTTCAATTTCTTGTTGGTTCATAATGAACATATTGGTACCGTGAAAACGTTATGTGTAATCTATTTTTAATCTGTTCATTTATATAGTTTCGAGAAAAGTAATAAGCATACAAAAATGTTTATGCAATTTTATAGTTGTTTATCGGCTCATAAGCATCGATTTTGAGTTATGATGCGTATGAATTAAACCAGGAGGGCGTTAGCTTGAGTAGTTTTATATACCACATCAAACGACAAATCGATGTTTATTAGCCGATAAACAACGATAACGCGAACATTAATTCAATTCTAATTAACAGGTCCTGACAACTTTTTTGCCATTATAATGCATACTATTTTATATTTTATATTTTACAGTTTGTGAACTATTGTTTCAGGTTGCTTATTGGTAGTTTACCAACAGTAAATTGTGTTCTTTGTCTGCGTGTCATGCTAGAAATATTATTGTCCCATTACATAACTAAACAAAATATCTGTTATAAAACAATATGTATATTAATACGCATTCTCGTATCAACTTCGGAACTGCAGTTTTTCGAAACTCGCTTTTCAGAGTAAAAGTTATAAAGAGTTGTAATCGATTCGCACACATTCAAAAGGTAACATGATACAAAATAGTAATTAATAATGCTTTTTACTGATTATTCAAAACGAGAGGTACGTCTGTTAGGTGTTCTTTACATGTTAAGCTGAAACTTCGCATATTATGACGGTTGTCTCCTATATTATATGATTATTCCAAAGTTTATTTTAATGTGTCATACTGCGAATTCAGCCATCATTTGTTATATTTCAGCGACAAAAAAAACCAGCGGTAACACAGCAATTGTTAAAACGATCATAGAATAATAGGGATAAACGTTCGTATTTTAAAACAATAAAATATAAAGAAATATTAAACAGCTTTCTTTTGTCTCTTGATGTTCAATGCAATTGGATAATTAACCATCAGTTCATATATTGATAGCCACTCTTATAATAGACTTGTACTTTTATACATTTATCTAAAACTCACTCACAGACGGTGGACTCGTGAACTGATGCTTAGAAGTTGACGCTTGAGGTACATAGTTGGGATCATCTGTGTCCTGCGTCGAGCCAGAAGAAACTGACAGTGTATTCCTACAGAATGTAATTCAGCACCCAGCACACACTACATCTGTATCAGAAGGCTGAATGGACAACTTCTTTAGATGTTTTCTCAATTTTTTAGATACTGTCCGACGTTTGCTATGTTTCATATGCTTGTTGCAAACAATGCATTGATAGTGCTTAGCCATTCTGCAATTTGTTTTTTTTTTATAGGTATAAAAAAAAGTGTGTCAGACCGTATCAGACCTCTATCCGCCAGCATGCTACACCAGCGCTCTACCTTTGTGTTATCTCATCAGCATGTTTTAAGTGGATCAATAAGTCGACAATTCCTAAGCATCTAAAAATAGAGTTTAGGTGCAGACAATGTTTTTTATTGATTTCTTTTTGAAAAGATTATATATAAAATGGAAATGTGTAAATGAAATTATGTTGTATTTTTTTTACATTATGACAAATTAATTTATTTAAAAATCACAAATGTTTACATATAGTATACTTATATTTTAAACACTATTATGCAGTTGCACGAATTCCCGATATGCATTTATTCTGATCATTCTTTAAATGAATAAAATATTGAAAATAAAGTGTTTCTTATACTGTTTACACAGTGTTTAGATTTAAGATTAATAAAAGATAGTTTTAAGGATCAATTACTTGTTTTTGTTGACTCATTCCTGATGAAATATTCGGCAAATATCAACTGTAAACTCGGCTAAATATAGATGTACATGTACAGTAATATGTTTACATCGATTGCTTTGGCAACCGATGTGCTCGTACTCGGTTCATTTCGAACCTGAACATGTATAATAAAAATATGCTAATTGAGATAACATTGTGAAAACGATTTATATTTTAGTGCTCTCTTAAAGCGTTTTCTCTTCAAGGCAAGTAACTGACATGGATTATAATTAAAGTTCATGTTATACGTCAATTAGGCATATGTGGTCCTTTGTGCGTTGCATTAATTGACGAAAGTTAAAATTAAAATATTAGCGCACTCGTGTACCACTGCGTAATCTCTATCATTTTGTTCAGTTTTGCATTCAGAATTTAAAATTAAATCTTGCATAGTGGTACAAATCTGCGCTCATAGTACGTTTTTCATATAAAACATCAATAATTGGCAAAAAAAGCTGATTTTGCCTAACCCTAGGGTGGTATAAATTCACGTACATCTTAGAATTAAGGCCCTAAACATACTAAATTGGTGTTTTTAGAACGTCAAAAGGTTAAGGATGATAAAAAACAAACACAAATAGAAAAACATTCGGATTTATTTTTCTTCATTTTTTGGGGCGAAAATGGCCAGTTAGCGAACCTACTCCTTTCATCCAATCATTTAAACGTTTGTCAATTAATTTTTTTATCCTTGGTTTAAAACAAAATGGAATGAATTTTCAGATTTGCTGTTGTTAAAAATTCCCCAAATTATGGAATTTTAACTGTTTAACTAAATAAGTCTACAAGCATTTATTAATATTAACATATATCTACAAAGGCACTAAATAGAGAATATGTAGGGTAAAATGCCTATCATATAAACTAAGTAAAAAAAAATTATAAGAAAGTACATGTACAGATGAATAGAATACATGTTTATGACTTTAAAACAGGCAAGAATTTACTTGGTAACCTATCAAAAAATGTTTAATAGCATTGTATATTGCATTGAATGTACAATGTATTTTATTTATAATATATTTAGCAGTTAAGAAATAATCAAGGCTTGTCACAGGATGTGACGTATGCCCCCGAAGCATTTGCTTGTCAGAAGAAGGCAACACATTGTCATTTACATGTTGGCAAAAATTATGCTTCCTACAGAAAGAGTTATGGTCCTTGCACTCTGCACTTCCTCTCACCATCCTTTATCATCCTCTATCATTATATGAAGTTTCATTTGAATGCCTTCAATACTAATGGAGTTATGCTCCGACCAAAAAAATGTATGCTGCACATAAGGAAATAAAACAAAGGGCAATAACTCCGTGAAGACAGAGTTGTGGTCCTTGTCCTTTTCACTTCCTCTCACTGTCCTCTATCATTATATAAAGTTTCATTTAAATCCCTTCATAACTAATAAGAGTTATGCTCCTCACAAGAAAAAAAAAAAAAAAAAAGATTCACATAATGCAATAAAACAAAAAATAAATCACTGAAGTGGAACATCCTGTTAATATGCACACCTCCTCTTGGAAATGAAGCTTTATGTGAAATTTCATTGAAATCTGGCCAGTATTTGCTGAGAAATAGCCCGGACAAGAATTGTGCACTATATACTATATGTCAGAAATTTTCAAAGTCCCATAACTCCAAGAAAATCATTGAAGCAGAACATCCTGCTAACATGCACACGTCCTGATGGCAATGAAACTTCCCATAAACGTTTATTGAAATCAGGCCAGTAGTTGCTGAGAAATAGCCTAGACAAGAATTTAAGCAGCATATACTAATTTCAGAAATTTTTAAAGTCCCTAAACTCTGCGACAAATCATTGAAGCTCAACGTCCTGGCAACATGCACACCTCCTCTTGGTAATGAAGCTTCCCAACAAGTTTTGTTGAATTCCAGCAAGTATTTGCTGAGAAATAACACTGACAAGAAAGTGAAGAATTGTGCACAATATACTGATTTCAGAAATCTTCATTAAATGTCCCATAACTGTTAGAAAAATTATTGAAGCGGAAAGTCCTGGTAGCATGCAAACCTCCTCATAGTAATGAAGCTTCCCATAAGTTTTGTTGAATTCCAGCGAGTAGTTGCTGAGAAATAGCACGGACAAAAAAGTGAAGAACTGTGTACTATATACTGATTTCAGAAATCTTCAAAGTCCCATAACTCTAAGAAAAATCACTGAACGTCCTGGTAGAATGCACACCTCCTCTTGGTAATGAAGCTTCCCATAAAGTTTCGTTGAATTCCAGTTAGTTGTTGCTGAGAAATAGTGCGGACAGGAAAGTCAAGAATTGTGCACTATATACATGTACTTATTTCAGAAATCTTCAAAGTCCCATTACTCTGAGAAAAATCACTGAAGCGGAACGTCCTGGTGATATGCACACCTCCTCTTGGTAATGAAGCTTCCCATGAAGTTTCGTTGAATTCCAGCCAGTAGTTGCTGAGAAATACTCAGCATAAGAAAGTGTGACGGAAGGACGGACGGACAAAGCGTCGACTATATGCTCACCCGAAATTTTTCGGGGAGCATAAAAATTTGGAGTACTTTGGTAGGGAACCACCCAAAGAACATTACTTTGAAATTAATTCAAAATCAAATGGTTTGTGAGATTTTTAAATTTTGTCATAGAAGGAAAAAAGGCCCAGCCCTCTGTCAGCCATGTTGTTTTTTCAACAAATCGAAATAATTTGAAGTACTTTGGTAGCGGAAAACCCAAAGAACTTTCCTGTGAAATTATTTGGACAGCTAACCAATGGCTGAAAATCAAAACTTACCTTTGCCGGTAATTGCCATTTTCTGACTTCAACCAATGGAAAGGAAACAGATGATGTCCGTCTGGCCTAGAAACAAGAATGCAAAACAAAGCAGTGTATAATGAAAGATTTATTTAGAAAATTCAAGACCATTATGGAGCTACATGAACAACAAGTATCATATTCCTATCTTTATGAGGTAAGCTGTTTGTTTTTACTTTGGTAAAGAGACTGTAAGTGAACATAGTTTTACATACTATATTAACATTAATAATATTACAACAAATGGCCATAATGACCCAACGTTGCTCACCTGAGTACAAACAAAGATGAAGGCCTTACTTTGCAACAGGCCTCAATAAATACTAAAAACCATGCTTATGCTCATACTAAGACACATGAATGATCACTTACCAGTGTACTCTGTAGATATCCCCTGACCTACACATCTCAAATCTGTAACAGCACTGGTGCTGTCCATCTGGGCTAGAACACATTTAAATCAGAAAAGTGTTACTTTATGAAGATACTTCAACAAGCAGGCCCAAGTGACTCTGGGTCACTCATTTTAATTAATCATAATGGTTTGTAAACCTTTAAAGCATGTTCAGAGGTGAAGTAAAAGTTGACAACTGACGTCAATGATGGACCACTGACAGCCAAGTTTTTAGCGTATCCAAATAATTTGAAGAAATTTGGCAGATTATTGTCACCAAACATTTTTTTGAATAATTTCAAAATCCAGCTAGTTTTTATAAATTAATTGCAAGTTTTCATTTAAGCCATATAATGAAAACTACTTGCCTGGCAGCCATATTTTCTGTGTGTGTTTTAAATCATCATAAATTGAAGGACTTTGGTAGAGGGTCACCAAAGGAACAATATTGTGAAATTAGAAATCCAACCAGTGGTTTCTGACAAGATTTTCGAAGTTTTCAATATAGTCATATAAGCCTCGTCCTCTGTCAACCATGTTTTTTAACAATTAAAAAAATTGAAGTACTTTCGTAGGGAACCACCCAAAGCACATTCCTTTGAAATTAATTCGAAATCCAACCAGTGGTTTCTGACAAGAATATTTTCCAATTTTCCAATAAAGTAATAGAAGGAAAAAAGGCCAAGCCCTGTGTCAGCCATGTTTGTTTGAACAAATCAAAACAATTGGAAGTCTTTGGTAGAGGACCACCCAGAGAACTTTCCTGTGAAATTCTTTGGACAGCTAACCAATGGCTAAAAATCAAAACTTACCTTTCCCTGATATTGCCATTATCTGACCTCAACCAGTCACATTGGGATGGAAACAAACGATGTCCGTCTGGGCTACAAACAATAATGCAAAACAAAGCAGTGTATAATGAAAGATTTATTAAGAAAACTCAGGACCATTATGGAGCTACATGAACAACAAGTATCATATTCCTATCTTTATGAGGTAAGCTGTTTGTTTTTACTTTGGTAAAATGACTGAAAGTGAACATCAGTTTTACATACTATATTAACATTATTAACAATAGAGCCATGATGACCCAAAGCTGCTCACCGGAGTACAAACAAAGATGAAGGCCTTACTTTGCAACAGGCCTCAATCAATACTAGAAAGCATACTTATGCTCATACTAATATGACACATGAATGATCACTTACCTGTGTACTCCCCTGTGTACACATTTAAATCAGAAAAGTGTTACTTTATGAAGACACTTCAACAAGCGGGCCAAAGTGGCTCTGGGTCACTCATTTTAACAAAAGATGTTTGTAAAACATGTTTGCCCCCAGAATTGCAGCAAAATCGTGAATATCTGCAATTGCAATTTTTTAATATTGTATGTGCACATTAACACATGGGGAGGAAATTAAAGTTGATGCTTTAAAAAGTAAATATAAAGCTGAAAGAAAGATAGAGTATAATTATGGATTTATTTTTACAGTCTATTATATAAGGATACCAGTTTTCTGTTTGATTTAAACATCAAATAGGCCAAAACTTCTGAAGATATCCTGCGGAAACAAAATGGTCTACGGAGAAAACAGTTTTCATGTTACAAGCCCCTGTGACCTTGACCTTTGATCTTTTGACCTCAAAACTGATAGGTGTCTTCCTTTCCTCCCGAGTAACTTCCTCCCGAGTAACCAGCATACCAACCTGGATGATCGTAGGTCAAAGCGTATTCTACATATCAAGTGAAAAAAATGGTCTACAGAGGAAACAGTTTTCATGTTACAAGCCTCCTCATCTTGCGTTTGATCTGTTGACCTCAAAATTGATAGGCGTCTTTCTTTCCTCCCAAGTAACCAGCATACGAACTTAAATGATCGTAGGTCAAAGCGTTCTCTAGATATCGTGCGGAAACGAATTTCATGTTACAAGCCCCTGTGACCTTGACCTTTGACCTCAAAATCAATAGGTGTCTTCCTTTCGTCCCAAGGAACCAGCATACCAACTTAAATGATTGTAGGTCAAAGCGCTCTCTAGATATTGCGCAGAAAAAAAGGTCTAAGGACAGACCGACCGACCATCCGACCGACTGACCGACAGGTGCAAACCAAACTATCCCCACTTCTTTGAAGGGGGGCATAATTATTGAGCAGAATCCATTTTTGTATTTTTAGTAACATTAACCTTGACCTTAATCTCACTCACCCCATATGCAATCCCAAGCGTGGTCTAGATATAAGGCATCTATGTATGAATTTTCAATCAAATACCTTGATGCATTCTAAAGTTATTCGGTGAAAACCATTTTTCTATTTTTAGTAATGGTGACCTTGACCCCACCCACCCCATATGAAATCCCAAGCGAGGTCTCAATTTAAGGTATCTATGAGTGAAGTTTCATGAAAATATCTCCCTGCGTTGTCAAGTTATTGAGCGGACACCGTTTTTCTATTTTTAGAAATGGTGACCTTGACCCTACCCACCCCATATGCAATCCAAAGCGAGGTCTCGATATAAGGTATCTATGTATGAAGTTTCATTAAAATATCTCAATGCTTGTAAAGTTATTGCGAAAACCGTTTTTCTATTTTTAGTAACAGTGACCTTGGCCCCACCCACCACATATGCAATCCCAAGAGAGGTCTCAATATAAGGTATCTATGTATGAAGTTTCATTAAAATATCTTGATGCGTTCTTAAGTTTCTATTTTTAGTAACTGTCACCTTGACTTTGACCACACGCACCCCATATGCAATCTCAAGCAAGGCTTCGAAATAAGGTATATATGTATGAAGTTTCATTAAAATATCTCAATGCGTTCTCAAGTTATTGAGAGGAAACCGTTTTTCTATTTTTAGTAACAGGGACCTTGACCCCACCCACCCTATATGCAATCCCAAGTGAGGCCTCGCTATATGGTATCTATGTATGAAGTTTCATTACAATAGCTCAATCGGTTCTCGAGTTACAGCGATAAGGAGTTGTTGCACGCAAACCTTAACCTGACTTCTTCAAGTACAAAAAGGGGCATAATTCTGCTAAATGCTGGTGATAGTTATGGTTCTGGGCCAGTGACCTCATCTAATGACCCTGAAGGCATATTGAATATATGTAGTAGATATAGTGATATGGAGTTGTTGCATGCAAGCTTTAACCTTATTTTCTAAGTACTAAACGGGGCATAATTCTGCTGAATTGCAGGTCTGAGTTATGGGCCTTGGTCAGTGACCTCGCATCATGACCCCAAACACATGTGTGAAGTGTCAATTGAATATCTGTAGTAGTAACAGAGATATGGACTTGTTGCACGCAAACCTGAACCAGAGCATTACGCCGACGCCGACAACGGGTGAGTAGTATAGCTCAAACTATTTGGTTAATAGTCTAGCTAAAAATGGCCCTGCTGCCTGGTGACCATGTTTTTCAGCTGAGCGGAACCATTTGAGCAACTTATGTAGAGAACCACCAAAGGAACATTTCTGTGAAATTATTTAGAAATCCAACCAATGTTTTCTGACATAAAAATTTTCAGACTTTTAATTATATATATTTTGTGAAATTATTTGAAAATCCATCCAGTGCTTTAGATGTCGTTAATTTTTTTTTCATTTAAAGCTCTGGTGGCCATCATGTGCAGCGGACTGGAACCATCTGAGCAACTTTGGTAGAGGACCACTAGTGTTTTATCCAGACCTATTCAGCGTGGCGCAGCGCCATGCCCCTTTATTGATCTGCCCTCTTATCTATCGACTGTATTGCCCTTAATGAGGGCTTTTTGTGATGGCATGTTATGGTATATTAATCTGTGACCAACTGATAAGATCAGCTGCAGTGGCATTCAGCTTACGAGTTTGTGTCCAGATACAATGGAAACATGCTGCTTTTATTTTAACTAGCGGGCCAAGATGGCCCTATGTCGCTCACCTGGGTGTAAAGCATCATAATGGCTTTTAAGAAGATTGTTTAAGATTTCAAAATAGCCATATGAGGAAAATTGTCCCGCCCCCCTGGCGGCCATGTTTTTTTTACAAATCAAAATAATTTCAAGGAATTTGGAAGCGAGTCACCCAAGGAACATTTCTGTGAAATTATTTTGAAATCAAGCCAGTGGTTTCAGACAAGAAGATTTTTTTAAAGTTTTCAATACAGCCATATAAGGTTAACTGCCCCGCCCCCTGGCGCCCATGTTTTTTAATGAATCAAAATGATTTCAAGGAATTTCGTAGAGGGCACCCAAGGTACATTTCTGTGAAATTATTTTGAAATCCAGCCAGTGGTTTCAGACAAGAAGATTTTTAAAGTTTTCAATACAGCCATATAAGGGAAACTACCCCGCCCCCTGGCGGCCATGTTTGTTTAACAAATCAAAATCATGTCAAGGAATTTGGAAGAGGTTCACCCAAGGAACATTTCTGTGAAATTATTTTGAAGTCCAGCCAGTGGTTTCAGACAAGAAGTTTTCAATACAGCCATATAAGGAAAACTGCCCCGCCCCCTGGAGGCGATGTTTTTTAATGAATCAAAATGATTTCAAGGAATTTGGTAAAGTGTCACCCAAGTAACATTTCTGTGAAATTATTTTATGATCCAGCCAGTGGTTTCAGACAAGAAGATTGTTAAAGTTTTCAAAATATAGCCATATAAGGAAAAATGCCCCACCCCCATGCGGCCATGTTTTTTAAAGAATCAAAATGATTATAAGGAATTTGGTAGAGGGTCACCCATGGAGCATTTCTGTGAAAACTATTTTCAAATCCAGCCAGTGGTTTCTGGCTAAATGATTTTTTAAGTTTTCCAGTTTGTAGCTTTTGGTTCAACCAGAGTTTTCGATATATTCTAATAAATTGAAAGAATTTGGTAAAGGACCATCACAGAAACATTCCTGCAACGTTTGATTAAAATCCGCCCAGTGGTTTCAGAGAAGAAGTTGTTTTAAGTAAAAAGAAGATGAACGATGGACGCCAGAGACAGACTGACCACAATAGCTCATCCTTGTGTAATTCGTGCTCAGGTGAACTAAAAATGAGCATAAACTGCTTTTACCAGCCTTGTTTTCATATTCAATCTGTAAGAAATTAATTTTTGTTTTGTCAATATTTATGATTAATGTGATAACAAAGGGCAGAATACATGTAAACGTAGACTCATTGTGGTCTATAAGAACTCTAATTATGGAAAAAATACATGTGTATACAATATTTATTCCAATCATAAATATCCCTGAAAGAACTAAATGCAAAACTATTTGTTTATTTCGGACATGTCTTTAGCTTTAATCATTAATCAAAATATTAGTATCAATATCATCGTTAACAACAACATCTAAACCATAAAGGTGAAAATAAAAATATTTCATATAATAAAAACAAGATGAAAAACAAGACAGTCCAAAGGACAACTATATCCCCCGCGGTGATCCTTCATTAGATTTTAATGGTGATTTAGAAGTATCACACTGACCTTAATCTGGCGCAGTTGGACCAGATATGAAAGTACAGTTTCAGAAATTGAGATATGGAGCTGACACGAAAATGGAGGCTCAAACATTTGACCTTTAAGTGTGGCCTTGACCTTGAGGTGGCAAGACCGCTCTATGGCTTCTGCACATTGCCTCAATGTGATAACCATTTGAGCCAAGTTTAATAAAAATCCTTCCAAGGGCATAGGAAATATAGAGCAGACACACAGATGGAGGCTCAAACATTTGACCTTCAAGTGTGACCTTGACCTTGAGGTGGCGTGACTGCCTCATGCCTTCTGCACATTGCCTCAATGCGATAAACATTTGAGGCAAGTTTAATGAAAATCATTTAAAGGGCACAGGAGATATAGAACGGACATGAAAATAAAGGCTCAAACATTCAACCTTCAAGTGTGACCTTGACCTTGAGTTGGCGTGACTGGCTTATGCTTTCTGCATATGGTTTCAATAAGCATAACATTTGAGCCAAGTTACATGAAAATCCTTCACAGGGTATCGGGGATATGGAGCAGACACGAAAAATGGACATTAAAATGGAGGCTCAAAAATTTAACCTTTAAGTGTGACCTTGACCTTGAGCTGGCGTGAAAGGCCCATGCCTTCTGCACATCGTCTCAATGACCTAAACATTTGAGCCAAGTGTCATGAAAATCCTTCAAAAGGCATAGGAGATATGGAGCGGAGACGAAATGGAGGCCGGAATATTTGACCTTCAAGTGTGACCTTGACCTTGAGCCGGCGTGACTGAGTCATGCCTTCTGCACATCGTCTCAACGACCTAAACATTTGAGCCAAATTTCATAAAAATCCTTCAAAGGGTATAGGAGATATGGAGCGGACACGAAAATGTTACGGACAGACGGACGCACGGACGGACGGACAAAGGGCATTCCTATAAGCCCCCTCCCGCTTCGCGGCGGGGGATTAAAAAAAATATAACCAGGTTATAACTTTTAACTTTATAAGTATATTACCATTAATAAGCATGATTTTGACTTGCCCGCCCATAAACAGTGTTAGTTTGACAGTTGTCAATAAGTTTTCATGTATGATTCGCCCATTTGCACATTAGAAATACTTTCAAATAATGAATACATTTTCTGATTTTTTAATATAGCTTAAGAATAATAAGAAGCAAGAATATTTTAAAATTAAAATTTGTTAATAATTTAAATTAAAACATCATCCAACAAAAACAATGAATCAGTAATATAACATTTCATAAAATGTTTGAAATTTTTCTTCAGGAAAAAAAGAAACAACTAGTAAAAGTTTAAAACCCCTTTTCGCAGTGTCACCAAACACTTAATGCCTTGTTTCCAAGTCAAGAGCCATGCCCCTCTGCCCTTCTAGATTAAACACTAATCACCCATGGAATATTTCTGTGAAGTTTCATCAGTCGGCCTACCAGTTTCATAGATGTCATTTAAAGTAAAAGTTTACACACGCACGACGAACAAACTGTCATGGCATAAGCTCGCTGGCCTTTGGAGTGGAGCTAAAAAATGCAAGTAATAACGTTTCTGAACAGAAATATCATTAAGCATAATTTTGGTACCAAACATGTGAAATTTTGACTTGGCAAATGTTCAACAAAATACCTTAAGCAAAAGTGTCAATTTTCTTTATTGAGTTAGTATATGATTTAAATAAATATTACAGTTATAATTTCTGCATTCAAAGTAGAGGAAATATACAGGGAGATCCCTTTGGACATTTTATACAAATACAAGGCCCATATTTAGTTAGCCTAATGATAAACCAACATTTGTTTACTGGAATGAAGACATAGCATGGGTAGTTTGGGTTGCTTTGGCAAGAGTAGTTATGTTTTTTTTTAGATTTATAAAATGGAGATTACTGCCTGTGATTGACTGGCAAGAAGCAACGGTGGTTTAAGGTCTAGAATGGCAAAATTCAGTCGTAGAATGAAAGATGGATGATTTTAAAATACCTGCATCAGTGCCTTTAGGCAAACACAACAAAAGGCAATTCTTAACAAACATTAATAAAAGCCTACCTAAAGTGCTCATACTGTGGCTCACTCCCAAATACAGGTTCCACATGGTTCCTCCTATGTAAAGCTGACTCCATAAAAACTCCTATTTCTGTAATACAAACAACTTAAGTTAAGATGTCAGAAATCCAGACTGAGAAATTTATATAATACAAGGCTGGTCACAGGATGTGACGTATGCCCCTGAAGCATATACTTGTCAGAGGAAGGCAACAAAATGTCAGTGACATGTTGGCAAAAATGACGCTTGTTACAAAAAGAGTTATAGTCCTTACACTTTGCACTTCCTCTCAACATCCTCTATCAACATATGTGGTTTTATTTTAAATCACTTCAATACTAATGGAGTTATGCACTGCACTAGAAAATTAACTGAAGGGCATTAACTCCATAAATATCAAAGAAAAAGTAATGGTCCTTGTACTCTGCACTTCCTTTCAGTGTCGTCTATCAATATATTTGGTTTTATTTAAAATCTCTTTCATACTAATGGAGTTATGCTCTGCAAAAAAATAATAAACAAAGGGCAATTACTCCATAAATATTGAAAATAGAGCTGTGGTCCTTGTGCTCTGCACTTCCTCTCATTGTCCTCTAGCATTATATGAATTTCATTTCAATCCCTTCATTACTAATGGAGTAATGCTCCCACAAGAAACTTAATGTTTGACAAAAGGAAATAAAGCATAGGGCAAGAGATTTGGTCCTTGTGCTGTACACAACAAAATTAAACAAAGGGCAATAACTCTGTAAATATTGAAGAAAGAGTTATGGTCCTTGTGCTCTGCACTTCCTCTCATTGTCTTCTATCATTATATGAAGTTTCATTTGAATCCCTTCAATACTGTTGGAGTTATGTTCCGCACAAGAAAATTAATGCTTCACATTAGAAAATAAAACAAAGTGCAATAACTCTTTAAATATTGGAGAAAGTGTTGTGGTCCTTTTGCTATGCACTTCCTCTCGTTGTCCTGTATCATTATATGAAGTTTCATTTGAATCCTTTCAATACTAAAGCAGATATGCTCCGCACACAAAAAAACAAACAAAGGGCAATAACTCCATAAATATTGAATAAAAAGTTGTGGTCCTTGTACTCTGCACTTCCTCTCATTGTCCTTTATCATTTTATGAAGTTTCATTTGAATCCCTTTAATACTAATGGAGTTATGCCCCGCACAAGCTAGACTAGAATAACAGAGTGTTCGGTATCCTGACAATCCGGAAATATATGCCTTTATGCAGACATCGTCTTTCAGTAAAGTCAAGCCACAAAATCATGTTAAATAGGCAAAATAATCACTCTTAATGCCCTTCTTTCATATTCTGGTCTTGTGTTTATGAGCAGTGCTAGTACCCCTTTTCCATCGATATTCACTCGATTTTTCGAACTAAAACTGAAAAGTATTTCACTAAGATTGAAACTAAAATAGATTTGATGATGTCATAAGCCAAACAAAGACAAGAAACGGTATCGAAAGACGCTTGTTTCTTAATGGAGATTGTTATGCTTGACCTGTTCTTAGTGCTGTCATTTGTTTATAAAGTGAGATTTTACAGACTTAGCATTTAGAAATTAAAGATAGATATTTTGTTCATATTTAATATGTTTTTAAAACGAGTATGGTCAAACCTATTTCAAGTATGAATTCATAGTGTCATTTAGACGAACGGTATCTAAAGAAGAGCATAATTTCAACATGGATCGTCTTTTTATAGATTTTTCTTGTTTGTTTTGATGCATGTTATGTGAAATATTACAAACTGAACTACATATCCATTGCCCAAACATATAGCTATATTTGACAATGTTTAAACTATGCATTGATTGATTCATGTATTAAGGGGGCAGGAATGACGGACCAAAATGCTTCTTCTTGCCAATGACGCAATATTGGTCCATGCTAGAGTAATGTCGGGTATTATCGACACTTTAAGACGTGAAACAGTTTTTGTCTTATTGTGGATATTACCCTTTAAGAAAAAAAATAATGTAGTGTGAAACTGTTTTGACTTGATATTTTCAATAACGAATGGGAAAATCCTTGTCGACCAATGTCATTAATATGATGGTTTATCTTTTCACTGTCAGGCGGGTAATATCGACACGTTTCAGGTAATATCGACACCCACCATCATCTCAAATATACAAGCACATATACATCATACAATGCCTTTGTTGTCACTTAGTCTTTATAAAGACTAAGACTAAAAACGCAAAATTAATTTTGTTGATGAACTAGTCAAGATAATTATATTTACCAACCCAACAAATTAGGGGTGCAACAATGCGGCAAAACCCGTATTGCAATATATTGTGATACATTAAACCCATACTGCAATACGTATTGAATACATAACGACAAAATTAAAAGACAATACAAGAACACCTATAATTTACATCTAGTACATGTATTTACTCAATTTTACTGTTTGGTATCTTAAATATGGTAACAGTGAACTATGTAACATTGTATTGAAATGATACTCTTGCAGAAAAATAAGCACTGTTAATTATATATTCATTATATTTTGTTTGCAATTAATTCATAATTTTTTTGAATCAATAAAACAAGTGCATTTAATTACCAAGCATTTTTTTTCCAATTTGAACAAACAATAAAATCTGTTATAAACACAGGTAACAACTGTTAAAACTAAGAATATTGACAGTGTGAAGTCATCCATTAGCTGGGCTTCCAAATCTGCAAGCCTTCCTTAGCAGCAATGGTGTGTCGGTTTGACTTCAAAAGTCGTTGATGTGACTGCTGAACTCGGCCATTGTCTAGCAGTGTTCTAGGGGAAATTACTGTCGATAGAGCATTAATGAATTAAGTGTTTAAGGGGAAATGACTATTGATAGAGTATTAATGAATTACGTGTTCTAGGGGAAATGACTATTGATAGAGTATTAATGAATTAAGTGTTCTAGGGGAAATGACAAGGGTATCCAAAAATCAGAATGTTGTTTTGTTGCAATTTATCCACATAAATTGGACATTTAAATCGGGTGATGAAATAAACATGTATTGGAATTAAAATGGTAACTGTGTTATGAGGGAAAACTTATTGAATATTAACATGAATATTTACTTTCAAGTTGAATTAATGTTTCATGTATAAGGTATCGTAATTTACTAATTATTTTCATATTTTGTTAAATGGTGTTTTGTACATAATGTTTCTATAAATATTGCGGTACAGCAAAACCGTATCGTGATACGATATTGCAATTGCATGTATCGCGATATACCGGTATATCGTTGCACCCCTACTACAAATCATGCTGTTGTTATTACAACGAAGTAAAATGCAAACTATTACCCAAATCAAAACTTAATTGATATTATCTTGGTTTCGGACGCGAACTCAACTAAAAGGGTGCCATTTATGTCAGTGTCAGACTCCCGCTTGTGTACGCATGAGTTTCTATTTTAAAAAACGGCAATAAACGCACTATTTTACAAATGATGTTTGCACCAACGCGTCAATAAAATCTAATTGACGACAGTCAACCCGTCATCCAAAGAGAACGCGTGAAATTTCCAATATGCAAATGAACGTATATCGCTAGACGTTTATCACATTGTCCATCAAATTTTAATAAGTAAAGGAGTAAGTAATTTGCAGCACATTTAGTTAGGGATGCGCTTGTTATGAGCATGTTCTAACACCTGATTCCTAAATGAACATCTACATATTTGATAATGCAAATTGGCAACTAGATTACTTTTTTTCTTCATGGAAGCTACGCTAATAGATCTAAGTTAATAATTATAAACAACACTTTATATTGATAGTAACAAAATACAATTAATTCATTATTAAATTAGTTTTAAAATTGTGTATACTTCATTCATTTTGCTCACCCAAATGGAACTTGTCTTTGATTTTTTACTCGCAGGTCGTTCATTACTATAGAAAAGGGGATCACAGGCGGGTCATGTATAAGTCTTATACATGGCTGTATAAATAGTACAAATTAACAACTTTTCGGGAAAGTAACACAAATAGTAAGAGTATAAAAAAACAAAAAAACAAACGACGATGTTTGCTTTAACAGAACACTATATGTATGTAGATAAACATGAGACACCAAGTGACCCATTAGCTTGGTTTGTTTGTTTGGATTTTTCGCCGTATTCAACAGTATTTTAGTCATATAATGGCGGTCAGTTAACCTACTCACACTTTTCCTGGGTAAGCTGGTTTACCAGTACTAAGTGCACATACTTATGCCAGTAGCTGACAACTGTCCTACTTGAATCAGAGGTAGGGGGAGAATGGCCGTAGAAATACTTTCATGACCAATGCCCACACAAGTTATGTGGCGGGGCTGGGAATCAAACCCCCGATCCTCGGATTTGTAGTCCAGCGCTCTACCAACTGAGCTTACCGGCCTGGCGACCCATTAGCTGGTGAGGTTAATATCGACACCCCCTGAATGAATGTTTATCAATAAATGAAATAGTTTAAATATGGTTTATTGAGAAAGAGCAACTATTTCCACCTTAAACTGTCACTCAAAGATCGCCAGTATTGCGAATTGCCAATGCAACGTGACTCCTTCTGAAATAACTATTGTTAGGTCACCCTATAATGCACTTAAATTTCGTGAAAATTTGAATACTCAAAAACAAGTTAGTTTTATTTTCTTCTCTTGGCGTTAAAATTAAAAATCGCAATGAATGTTACTAGTGTTCATCATTGCATGTTCACGTTGAAGTAAGTTAACATAAAGTCAATGACTATCAGACCCAAAACCGGACCGCTAAAGCGTAATTTTTCACGCGTCATTTTCAAACGCTTCAAAGTGTGTCTGCAATTTTTGAAAATGGATCGTTTTTTCTGGTCAAATAAGATATAGCAACCCAGTAGAAAAAGCAAGGCCGATCGTGATAAAAACGTAAACGATCTCTCCAGCTGCAGGGGTTGAAGGAATTCCCCTGGTTCAATGCATAAGACACTGATCTTTTTCACATCATTGTCAATTACTGCCTAAATTAAGATGTTCATTTAAATTAAAGTTTCTGCGGACAATTTATCGTTTCTACTTAGTTGAAAAACTACAAGGAACACAATTATTTGGGATTGCAATACTTTAATACAGTACTAAGCATTTATACATTACAAAATATACACAAGCAAGTTGCAGAAGAATATTTTTAGCCCGTTCATCTGTATTTGCGCGGTACTTAACCTTAAACAAGTTTTTTCAAGCAAAAGCAATTCACCAAACATTTTATTTTTATAATATCCAATTATCTGAAACTTTTTACGAAAGTAACAACGGAAAATTTGTTTAAAAGTTAATTCTTTGTTATGTTGTGGAAGTAGATTTCTAGCCTTGCACATGTAAATAATGGTGCAGTGTAACCTCCCTCTTTTGCCCATTTGGACGATTCGGCATTCATCCTAGGATTCAGTGTAGTCAAACTCCAGTCCTCATAGTGGTCAGACGTGCCCACTTTCTAAGAAGATTTAACACTTGTTACAGTAATTCTAAATGGTAAGGATTACTTGTATTGATTCTTTATACTAGAGAAAACACTTTATTGGTGGCAGCGGTTCTTAATCAAACCCATTCTAGGCAGAAGTTACCTGAAATTAGGTACTTTCTGTGGGCATTTTTTCACGCCGTTTTCGGACAACCACAATTTTCAGAAAATTTCTGGCCAAAATTCGTAACTAGCGAGTGTGCATTGCCACTAGTAGGTTACAGTTTTTTGTGTTGGTAGTTGATCTTAATTGATTTAGACCAACAAAGGTTACCTGACCCTATTTTTATGGAAAAATAAGCCCAGTTTCAGCTTTGAGACATATTGGACCATTCCATTATGAAGAGTGGGTGGGGCAAGGTTAGAAAAAATTGTAACCTACAGAGCTTGACTACAATCCCCTGTAAGTTTATTAATCGGATTATAGGAATGCCCTTTGTCTGTCCGTAACGTTTTCGTGTTCGCTCTATATATCCTATACCCTTTGCAGGATTTTCATGAAACTTGGCTCAAATTTTAGGTCATTGAGACGATGTGCAGAAGGCATGAGTCAGTCACGCCGGCTCAAGGTCAAGGTCACACTTGAAGGTCAAATATTCGAGTCTCCATTTCGTGTCCGCTCCATATCTCCTATACCCTTTGAAGGACTTTCATGAAACTTGGCTCAAATGTTAAGGTCATTGAGACGATGTGCAGAAGGCCAGAGTCAGTCATGCCGGTTCAAGGTCAAGGTCACACTTGAAGGTCAAATATTTGAGCCAAGATTTTGTGTCCGCTCCATATCTCCTATACGCTTTGAAGGATTTTACTGAAACTTGGCTAAAATGTTAAGGCCATTGAGACGATGTGCAGAAGGCATGAGTCAGTCATGCTGACTCAAGGTCAAGGTCACACTTGAAGGTCAAATATTCGAACCTCCATTTTGTGTCCGCTCCATATCTCCTATGCCTTAATATTTTCATGAAACTTGGCTAAAATGTTTAGGTGATTGAGATGATGTGCAGAAGGATGGGCTTTTCACGCCAGGTCAAGGTCAAGGTCACACTTGAAGGTTAAATTTTTGAGCCTCCATTTTCATCTCCGTTTTTCGTGTCCGCTCTGTATCTCATATACCCTTTGAAGGATTTTCATTAGGGATGGGACCGAATACTAAAATCAATATTCAAATATTCGTTTTAGGTATTCAAATATATTCGAATATTCATTTTGTAAATACTACTATATACGGCACTCTGTCCGAATATTTACCTATCTGTAATATGTATACTACGTGTACGTACTTTTTTACCTTGTTTCAGTGGTAAATGAGCGATATAACTTAGTGAGTGTTAGGCGAATATAAAGACATGTAACATATTGATTAATGTATTGTTAATTAATTTGTTAATCGTTCCGTACACAAATTTCTCTTTACATAGATTACACGTTGCCTGGGTTTTGTCTAATGACCGCGTAAAAAACTTCCAAGCACATGATGGTTGCATTGTTTATTAATCAAGACTCTTTTATAATATACGGTGTTGAAAACTGTTGATATAATAATATGGAGAATAACTGACGTATATTAACATTTACCAGATCATGCTAATTCATTTTGATAAGTTTACTAAGAGAGTAATTGTAATTTACTATAAACAAGTTAACTGTATAGATGTCACTTAATGACAATAAACAACAACGTACGCCTTGTGCAAACTGTGAAACCGTTATCACAACATGGCCCAGTTTTATTATTTGTGGATACAATGCGTCATATTCGCACCTCCTACAAACCGTTAATTTGCGGTCTTTGTAAAGACGTGGCACCCCCCCTGCCAATTATCAATTGTCGTTAATTGGACATGTTAGGCATGTGTTGTAAAAACGTTGCACTGCACAGGAAAACGACTGGATTCATGTTAACTTTGCAATCAAACTGGAAAAAAACATTATTTTTTTAAAGAAATTTTGTTCTTGAAATAAATTTGAAAATCTAATATATTTTTTATATTCGAATATTATCCGATATTCGAATATTCGGTCCCATCCCTAATTTTCATGAAACTTGGCTCAAATGTTTTGCTTATTGAGACCATGTGCAGAAGGCATAAGCCAGTCACGCCAACTCAAGGTCAAGGTCTCACTTGAAGGTTGAATCTTTGAGCCTGTATTTTCATGTCCGTTCTATATCTCCTGTGCCCTTTAAAGGATTTTCATGAAACTTGCCTCAAATGTTTATCGCATTCAGGCAATGTGCAGAAAGCATGAGGCAGTCACGCCAGCTCAAGGTGAAGGTCTCACTTAAAGGTCAAATGTTTGAGCCTCCATTCTTTTGTGTCTGCTCCATATCTCCTATGCCCTTTGAATGATTTTTATCAAATTTGGCTCAAATGTTTATCACATTGAGGCAATGTGCAGAAGGCATGGAGCAGTCTTGTAACCTCAAGGTCAAGGTCACACTTAAAGGTAAAATGTTTGAGCCTCCATTTACGTGTCAGCTCCATATCTCTTATACCCTATAAGGAATTTTCATGAAGCTGATTAAGGTCAGTGTGATACTTCAAAGTCACCTTTAAAAATCTAACAAAGGATCATGGCGGGGGATATAGCTGTCTTTTGGACTGCCTTGTTTCATTTTAGTTTGTAGAAAATACGTTTGATTTAGACAATTGTTGCAGATAAATTCTTGTGTATTTTTTAATTAAGTACATGTGAATAAACATCTTCAAATTTATTTCAATTGTATTTGTCACTCAATACTTTTGATTTAAATAACCTGCAATTGACATGGATTGTTTCAAGAAACCTGTTAATTTCTTGACCGAAGAACAATTGCTAGCTATCCCTGGTTTTGGCAGAAAACTGGCATTGACTATTGTTAATGTCAGAAGAAGATATGGCAGTTTGATGACTGAATCTTTGCAGATATTGACACGTTATCGGCTGTTGATGTTCTGCAGTTGTTAGACTTCACGCCTAACTGGGAGCTTGTGCAGATTAGTGCAGGTCACCCGCAACAACTACCACTTGATGTAATGTCAGGTGCTAGAGTACAGATGGCAGACGTCTAAGTTCCACCACACACGCAGATTGCTGATGCTAGTCGCTCAGCTTACCGGTCAACCGGTGCCAATGTTTCCTAGGACCTTGCAGCTCAAGTTGCAGAATGGGAAGATGTACAAGAAGTTTTGCCAACAGCTAGGAAACTGGTTGCCACAAGAAGACAAAAAGGGGATTGCAGTGCGTTTAGCGACTTCTTAACAATTAGCAACAACTGCACTTTGTCAAGAAAAAAAGTTATCAGCGTCGCCGTGAGGACAGTGATGATGACTTGGAATCCGCATCGGGGTTGCCGAAGAAGGCCAGTACACAGTCGAAAGTGTACAGGAAGAGGGCTACACTCCACACACTAACTCAATGCAGTAGTAGGGACGTGTCCTCAGATGAGAGGGAGAAGGTGCAGCCAATGCCACATAGAATGAGGAGTAGTGCTATTGCCTACTCTAATACTTCTATGCCAGGGCCCAAGTTGCTACCCCACCCAGTACTGTATACTTGTGATAATACACGATATACCAGAGAAGTGTGTCCACCACCAGTTTAAAAACCAGAGGGTATTCAGCCTTGCGGGATATACCAAAGAGTTTGGTATATGATGGCAAATCAAGATGGCAGTCATTCCAGATCAAGTTTGAGCAGTATTCCAGTCTTTTCAGTGGACCGCAGAAGACTGCAAGATGTGTTTACTGCACTGCCTGTCGGGTACGGCACTGGACTACTGCTCGGATAATGAAGAGCAATCCTGATTTGCCATACCAAAGTATGCTATTCAAGCTGGAGGGCAGGTTCGGTGCTGAGCTGGCAGAAGCAGCACAAGCCAAGTTCGCCACGACAATGCAGAAGAAGGGCGAATCTATGGAAGACTCGGATGACCATGTTCAAGCACTGGCTAGAGAAGCTTTCCGAGACCTACCGTAGACCTTTTGCAATAAGCAAGTCATTGACAGATTCTGTCAAGGTTTGACAGATGTTGACGCAGGGCGCAGCCCCTTTATGACAACAGGGCCAAGATGGCCCTAGGTCGCTCACCTGAGTGTAAAGCATCATAATGGCTTTTAACAAAAAGATTAAGATTTCAATATACCAATATAAGGAAAACTGTCCCGACCACAGGCGGTTGTAATTTTTTTACAAATCAAAATGATTTCCTGGAATTTGGTAGACGGCCACTCAAGGAACATGTATGTGAAATTATTTCGAAATTTAGCCAGTGGTTTCAGACAAGAAGATTTTAAAAGTTTTCAATATAGCCATATAAAACTGCCACTCCTTCTGGCGGCCTTGTTTTTTAAAAAATCAACATGATTTCAAGGAATTTGATAGGAACATTGATGTGAAATAATTTCAATTCCAGCCAGTGGTTTCAGACAAGAAGATTTTTAAAGTTTTCAATATAGCCATATAAAGAGAACTGCCACGCCCCCTGGCGGCCATGTTTTTTAACAAATCAAAATAATTTCAAAAAGTTTGGTAGAGGGTCACCCAAGGAACATTTCTGTGAAATTATTTTGAAATCCAGCCATTGGTTTCAGACTATAATGTTTGAAAAGTTTTCCACATAGCCATATAAAAAAAACTGCCCCGCCCCCCCCCCAAGCCATGTTTTTTAACAAATCAAAATGATTTCAAGGAATTTGGTAGAGGGTCACCCAAGGACCAATTCTGTGAAATTACTTTAAAATCCAGCCAGTGGTTTCCGACGAGAAGATTTTTTAAGTTTTCATTATAGTTATATACGGAAAACTGGCCCGCCCCCCCTCTGGCGGCCATGTTTTTTAACAAATCAAACTAATTTCAAGGAATTTGGTAGAGGGTCACCCAAGGAGCATTTCTGTGAAATTATTTTAAAATCCAGCCAGTGGTTTCAGACAAGAAGATTTTTAAAGTTTTCAATATAGCCATATAAGGAAAACTATGCCCCCTGGCGGCTATGTTGTTTAACAAATCAAAATGACTTGAAGGAATTTGGTAGAGGGTCACCCAAGGAGCATTTCTGTGAAAACTATGTTCAAATCCAGCCAGTGATTTCTGACAAGAAGATTTTTTAAGTTCTCCAGTTTTTAAGCTTTTGGTTCCCATGACAACCAGAATTTTCAATATATTTTAAAAAATTGAAGGAATTTGGTAAAGGACCATCCCAAGAACATTACTGCCAAGTTTGGTTAAAATCCGCCAAGTGGTTTCAGAGAAGAAGTTGTTTTAAATAAAATGTTGACGCCAGACACAGACTGACCACAATAGCTCACCCTTGAGAACTTCGTGCTCAGGTGAGCTAAAAAGGCACAACACAATCGAAGCAGCCATGAATGACATTAGCTTGTTTGAGCATTCCATGAGTGCGATGCTAGGTCGTCGTACGAAATCTACACCAACGGCAACCAACTAAGATGACAACAATGCCTAGTTGTGTGCTGTGCATCCGAAGTCAGAGAAAGAACCAGCCATGGACTTGAGCACCTTACAAAAAGAGCTGCTCAGTATTTAAGAACAGCTATGTCAGTTAGCTGCCAACAAAAACCGTACTGGAGAAGAGGTAAAGCTCCTCCTAAGTTGGGTGACCAGAAGTGCTATGCCTGTGATGAAACAGGCCATCTCACTGCTAAATGCCCTTACAAAAAGGAGTTTTTAAACTTTAAAGGGTCCAGACAGAGAGCCGAATCTGGGCCCAAGACAGAGTCGGCTCCACAAGCCAGACAGTAAGTAAGTCAAACTTGTCATTAAGTTCAGTTACCAACAAAGCTGTACAGACAAATACAGTCTACAGTCAAGCCAAAGGTTGCGACCCAGATTGAAGACACTTACTCAAACCCTTCATTAGGGGAGTTAAGTACAACGACAAGCTCTGATAATACAGAGTTTGGACAAAGGTCAAGCAATTTGCCAGACAAGGTAAGTATGGCAGACTATGATGAACAGGCCCCAGTAAAGGTATGTATGTTGAAATCAATGTCATCATTCTCTATTCTTGTCCGGGCAGGCGACTTGTGGATCGATGCCATTGTAGACTCTCCTGCGGAGGTTACCATCATCTCTGATAGGGTTTTCTCTAAACTCAAGAACCCTCTAGGTAAGCGTGGAAATGTAAAGCTTGTCACAGCAGGGCGTCAGCTGTCAATAAGAGCATTCATTGCTGAGGCAGTGCATCTTAAAATAGGTACGTATTGTCATAAAGAACCTATCTACGTAGCACCAATAGAACAAGATATGCTATTGGGCATTGACCTACTAATTCTAGGTAATGCAATCCTTAACATTTGCAATGGCATTCTCATCTACGATGACCATGAGATTACCATGAGTGCAGGTAATCTAAATGATCAGCCACTGGTTGCAAGGGTCACAGATCTTCCATGTGGGGGCTGCAAGTACTGTCTAACAGCTGACACCAATGGGGTTCCTTTACCCAGGATGAAGATTATGTGGTTCTGATGGCAGCGCAGAGAAATGAGGTCAGGAACAGTAGCACTATTGAAGATCCAGTACCCGGGGGCAACTGTCATTGGGGGATGCACAAGGGCCACATAGTAAACACCTAAGGTCCTTTCAGAGTAGAGAAGATGACTTAGGTTTACAGAGTGAGCGGTTGCACAAGGTGACAGTGTCATTGGAGGGTGCACAAGGGCCACATAGTAAACAGCTAAGGTCCTCTCAGAGTGGAGAGAATGACTTAGGTTTACAGAGTGAGCAGTTGCACCAAGTGATAAGGAGTGCACAATATGCTGCAGATAGTAGCCAAGTACATGGCAACAATGGAAAGGCAGTGAACCATGACTGGCTACAGGCAGTGGATGAACAGGACAGAACCGCATTGCCAGTAGTTAATGGAAGGTTAAAACCCAGGTGGACAGGCAGGGTTTAAGCCACCGTTACAAGATATGGGATCCAGGAGGCGATGACCTGTTCCTGGCTAATCGGTGCGCTAAAGCGTACTGACTAACTAAAGAGCAGTTTCTGTTGATAGACAAAGTGCTCTATTGACAACATGATGAGGGTGAAGAAAAAGACTTAGTGATTCCAAAGTCTTTAAGAGATGATGCCATGAGATGAATCCATGTGTCAGCAGCATAATGACTGATGACCTATACATCCAAGATGGTTCTCTCTTTTTCTGGGTGGAGGGGGACAGGAGATGAAGGAAGATGTGACCAGAAGAAAAATCAGATTTGAGTAATTTCAGGCTTATTCCAGTATGTTCTGTCTGCTGCCTGAGGTGAATAAAGAAACTTGTCCAGTTTAAGGCTGGCAAGCTAGCAACAAGTATACAACTGAATCCTTGAAGAAAAAGAGGGAGGGATTGTTGTGGAAGTAGATTTCTACAATGGCACATGTAAATAATGGTGAAGTGTAACCTCCATCGTTGGCCCATTTGGATGACTCGGCATTCATCCTAGGATTCAGTGTAGGTTAGATACCAGTTAATCCAATTCCCATAGGGTCCCATTATAAAACGGCAAACTTTCCAAGCATTTTTCTAGCATTTCCTATATTTCAGATTGTGCAAAGCCTGGTATCAATTTAAAGATCAATCTGTCCTGTTCCAAAATTTGCAATAAAAAAGATATGTCAAGTTACTTCTAAGAAAATGCATCTCACTTGAATGCAGGCACCGGTAGAAAACAGGGTTTCGGAAGTCATATTTCAACAAAAGCCCCATACCACAGTAAACACACACCAAAGGTTCACCTTTCAAGTTAGCCTCCAATGAAATGCACCAAAATGTTGCAGACACGCATAGGATAATAGAAATAACCACAAAAGTCATGTCTGAGATACCTAAATGGCTTTTATGCCAGAAGAGAAGAACTCTTTAGTAATAGGCACTACTTTCGAATGGACCACGGAGGGATACACAATGATTTACCGGTATCTAACCTTAAAGGAAAACTCAACATTTTGCTATCATGATAAAAACTCTTCTACACCATTATTAACCTACTTGTGCCACAAATGCAAAATTTCAGGTCGATCCGCTAAATAGAAATGCCCCAAAAACGCATTTGAAAACAACACATGATAAGCCATCTGGCTTGCGCTTCAGTACTTGGATTGTATGGGGAGCATGAACTACAAATCGCACCTAAATCACATAAACCAGTAAAATACCAGTTCATGTAGACTTATTTTAATGCAATGGACAGTAATAAGGTATAAAACGTGTAATATTCGCGTATAACATGATTCGATGTGCTGTGAGCTGCATAAGGCGAGTTTCCGTACTTTGTTTCTATTTTTTTTACCCGAAAAAAAAAACAGGTTTCGCTTAAAAAAGTGTAGATAACGTGTCATTTACCATATTATTCACATTTATTTCCATGAAAAGTAATAAACGCAATAAAATAACACAGTTAGATGGTGATTTTATGTATAAGTGGACCCTAAAGGGCCGGTCCCTGGTTTTCTTAAAGGTTAGAAACCAGTCAATCCAATGCCGATAGTGTCCCATTACAAAACGGCAAACTTTCCAAGCATTTTTCGCGCATTTCCTTTATTTCAGATTGTGCAAGCCTGGTATCAATTTGAAAATCAATCTGCCCTCGTCCAAAATTTGCAATAAGAAAGATATGTTATGTTACTTCTAAGAAAATGCATCTCATTTGAATGCAGGCACCCGTAGAAAACAGGGTATCGGCAGTCATATTTCAACAAAAGCCCCATACCACAGTAAACACACACCAAAGGTTCACCTTTCAAGTTAGCCTCCAATGAAATGCACCAAAATGTTGCAGACACGCATAGGATAATAGAAATAACCACAAAAGGCATGTCTGAGATACCTAAATGGCTTTTATGCCAGAAGAGAAGAGGAACTCTTTAGTAATAGGCACTACTTTCGAATGGACCATGGAGGGATACACAATGATTTACTGGTATCTAACCTGTAGTCAAGCTCCAGTCCTCAGTGGTCAGACGTGCCCACTTTCTAAGATTTAACACTTGGTACAGTTATTCTAAATGGTAAGAATAACTTGTATTGATTCTTTATACTAGGGAAAACACTTTCATTTATTAAATTATTGATGTTTTTCAATGCACTATGAGGCCATCTTGAAAAATTAAGTTGTCTGTAATCTCGCGGTAAATCTTTTGTTTTGAAATAAGTTTGCTCTTAGTTTAGAAACAAATAAAAAAAAAATTGTGGGATTGTTACCTTTTATAAATATTGCAAAACAAAAATTTGTGTCTTTCTTCATATTGTATGAAGCAGACGAAAGTGTATATTGGGTGTACAGTCTACCGGTGTATTAAGCTTTAAAACATTATTAAACATGACTAAAATTATATTTTTATTGTAGAATAGTTCATGATATTTACGATAATAATGTTACCGCTCATAATTAGGCACTTTCGTATCATTTTATATTTTCATAAGTGCAACAGTGACCTCTTTGTTGAACCTAGGATTGGCTGTTTTGTTTTACAACGAATGTACCGATTTGCGCTGCAACTGTAATTATTTCCCTTGTTTCATGATCAGCTGCTGTACTTAACCTTTCGTTTATATGACTTGCCTGAAAGCTATTATTGCCAAAAAAAACACATTGTTTTTGAATATATTTGACTTTGCTTTTTCTATTTTTTTTAGGTATAATCAGGATGATATATTTATATAAACATATACCGATACATTAAAATCAGATACACATAATTATAGATATTAACAATATGACAATATCTCATGTAATCAATTAACAAATCTAATGTATTTCCAGAATTCCATCTGGCTTTTGAAAAGTTGTTGCCACTTTTTTTTCCAGTCTTTAAAATGTCTGTGCACTGGAGAATTTTGAAGTTTGACCATGTTAGATGGAGAAGATGCATTATCAGAATCTTACAAAGGATTATTTATCCTAACCTAATCTAAAATCGCGATGTATCTTGATTCGCGGCCATTTTTGTTTTGACCGGAACCCTCGCGAGAGGTCACGGATCAGTGATTTTAGTGACGTCACATTTACTACGATGCGTACTTGACCGTATTTGCTGTCAAACTTCAAAACATGAGATTTAAACAGGTATTTTATATTATCCTTTACAAAAACACACAAAAAAACATATTTTTTATTGTATTCATTTAAATTACCATGGAAATTAGTTGTTTTTCTGCATACAGAAGGTATTTTTAAACAGTGTAACTGTCGGCTGCAATTATTTACTTTCATCAATGAAAGTCACGTGACGTACAATTTTCGTAGTAAGGCCAAACATATTAAACACTATGTTTTTCAAACACAATCAATTTTGCGATTTTTTTTCAAAACTTGTTTGTTTTAGGCACATCCACAGCCTATTCGTAAATGCATTCAAGGCAGTAAAAGATGATGGAATGTCTGTGCTTAGAGCATCAAAGGTGTACATGGTGCCTGAAAACACACTCAGGGACAGAGTTTTGGGAAAAGTTGACCCAGAAACTGTTGTTATGGTAAAAGTGCCTTGGTTTGATGAATGTGAAGAGGCCCAAATAGTAAATCATTTTAAAACTATGGCTGATTTAGGGTATGGGTACACTCAACAAGAGTGTATAGATGTTGGTTCACAGTTCGCTGTTCAACTAGGTAAAAGAACAGCTGATACACCACTTTCCATGATGTGGATGAAAGGTTTCCTCAAGAGATGGCCAGAAATGAGGGTTGTTAAACCAAGAGCACTAGAACACGTTTGATCCAAAATGGCCAGTGCAAGAGTGGTGTCAAACTTCTATGACAACCTTCAAAAGTGTCTGCAAAAGCATAATCTTCAAGTCAAGCCTCATTTAATATACAATATTGATGAGAAAGGTGTGTCTATAGATCACAAACCGCCGTACATTGTAGCTAGTTCTAAATACCCTGCCCAGGCTGAGACATCCGGTAAGGGTAAGACAGTCACTATCATTGGTGCTGGTAGTGCTAGTGGTGTAGCTATTCCGCCATTCTTCATTTTCCCTGGAAAGCGGATGAACCATGAATTGTTTAAAGGAGCATCTCCAGAGGAAGGCGGAACAATGTCTGAAAGCGGATGGTCAAATCTGCAAGTGTTCACTCAATATTTGACCAAACACGTCATCAAGTTCGAGCCTGGTAGGTGTGACTCAAAAGTTCTGTTGCTTCTAGATGGCTACAAGTCACATGTATCCTTTATTCTTGCAGAGTGGCCAAAGGACAGTGGTATCATTTTGTTTGTTTTACCAGCCCACACAAGTCATTTGCTCCAGCCATTTGACGTTTCATGTTATGGTCCTTTCCAACGGATGTAACATTCGCGGTGTCACAGAATTATCCGTGAAACATCAGCTGCCATTATGCAGTATAATGTTTGTGATATAGTCAGCCAAGTATATCACAAAGCTTTGTCAGCTGAAAACCTTCAAGTGGGATTCCGTAAAACAGGAGTGTTCCCATTGGACAAAAATGCAGTTCCCAGAGAAAGTATGCTGTCCACTGAAGTGTATCAGACAACTCATGTGGACATGATTCAGATGCAACCATTGAAGGAGTGGTAAGAAATGAAACTGAAAAAAGTTTTAGTATTTTTGAAACAGTATAAAACAAGATCAGGTCTGTAAAAAATGAAAATGCAAAGAAACCCAGGAAAACAGTAAGCAGATTAGTGTCTGGAAATGAACTTACCAGTAATGAGGTGATTGAGGCGATAAAAACTCATGAAGAAAATCAGAAACCTACCACAAGGAAATCTATGAAATCAAACAAAGGCAAGACCGCAGTAAGTAAAAGTAAACAAACTGTTTCATCAGTGGCACCGAGTCCAGTAGATGGTCCATCTTGTGTTCGCATGGCTGATGACAGCTCCAGTGACAGCAAAGGAGTTTCTGATGACACTTGCTGTGTGTGCAACAGATTCCAGCCGAAGGAACTGTCTGGCTGCAATCTCTGACATTTGTAAAGTGGGTACAGTGTGATGGTGTGAAGAATGGGATCCCATGCAAGCATTGGACACACAGTTTACTGCACTCCTGTTAGATGCGTCAGAAGGGGTGATACATTTCTATGCCCCCATTGTGATTCCAATTAAAAATAATGTTGAGGCAAAATGACTTGTAAATATGTTAAAACATGTTCTCTACTTTTAAATTTGTTTTTGTTTTAAAAGCTAATTGACATTAAAACCTCATTGGTGATTGCCTTGGCCTTAGCCATGAACTATTTGAATGACGTCATAGGTCGCGACCTTACATTCTGCTGTCAAAATGGCGGACGCCTGATACCTTATTTGGAAAACATTGATGCTGTGGATTTCAGTGAACATGTTGCAAAAAATAAATTTCATGAATTAACTGGAGGATTATTAAACTATTTAATTCAGGTGAGTAACAAATTGCTACAATTGTATTTTGTTGTTCATTTTATTGCAAAATCATCGCGAATCAAGATCATCGAGGATATGTCTGAATACTGATCTAGCCATTTTGACAAGTAAATTTACATTTCAAATTCAACGTTTCAAACCGATTGTTGTAACAAACTGTTTACCTACGGACTTTTGCTTATTCATGAACGTGTTGAAAACACTGCATACTTACTATTATGTTTTGATTTCTAATTATCGTAAGATCTGGTACACAATCTGTTACAAACATGTCACACTTCGACGTTTGCACATTTGCCGGTGTAAACATGAGTATTGCGCATGCTCAGCGGAAGTCAGGTATTATGTACTATGGAACACCAAAACTGCCTTTTGTTGGGAAAAACTTATATGCTTGGTTAGTTGGCATTAGGTTGAGTCAGATTGGCGTTATGTTGAGTCAAGATGGCATTATGTTGGGTCAAACTGGCATAAGGTGGAGTCAAAATAGCATAAGGTTGAGTCAAGCTGGATTTCGGTTGAGTCAATTTAACATTTGGTTGTGTCAATTTGACATTATGTTTGGTAAAATTGGCATAATGTTGGCTGAAAATGGCATTACGTTTAGTCAAGATGGCATTAGGTTGAATCAAATTGGCATTGTGTTGGGTCAAGTTGACATAAGATTGAGTCTATTTGGTGAAAATGGCATTACGTTTAGTCAAGATGGCATTAAGTTGAGTCAAATTGGCATTATGTTGGGTCAAGTTGACATAAGATTGAGTCTATTTGGCATTAGGTTGAGTCAAGTTGGCATTTGTTGGGTCAAAAAGCAATTTGGTTGAGTCAAGTTGGCATAATGTTCGGTCAAGTTGACATTAGGTTGAGTTAAGTTAACACTAGATTGAGTCAAATTGGCCTTATGTTGGGTGAAGTTATCATTAGGTTGAGTCTAGCTGACATAATGTTTGGTCAAGTTGGCATTAGGTTGATTCAGATTGGCATTAGGTTGGGTCAAGTTGACATTATGTTGAGTCAAGTTGACATTGTGTTGGGTCAAGTTTGCTTTAGGTTGAGTCCAGTTTTCATTATGTTGAGTCAAGTTGGTATTAGGTTGGGTCAAATTTGCATTATGTTTGATCAAGTTGACATAAGGTTGAGTCAAGTTGACATTATGTTGGGTCAAGTTGGCACCTGATTGAGTCAATTCGGCATAAGGTTATATCAAACGTATGATATGTTGAGTGGTTTTTACTTTCTGTCAAGTCATTGATGTTTGATGTTGTGTTTCGGTAATAAAATCTTCAGTCAATATAACTTATTGTAGTGTGCTATAGTCCTTACGTTTAGTTCATAGAACAAGTAGGCCAGTGGTAAAACAATTGTCTTCAGTTTACTTTATGTGTTGTTGGGTTTAATAACCGATATTCTCGCTTATCGTAAATAAATGGTTTTGTTCCTCATTCATTTTGTTCAGTCAAAATTAAAAAGTTGTGTGTGGACCCGCAAAGTTGTTAAGCTGAAGACTTTATGTTCGGTTGTCATTCCGTTATGTTAGGTTCCTTCGGATTTCTTCGGTACAGAGTAGCTACTGGGTAGGCCTAAAATGGCGGAACGTCTTTCACGTACGCTGATAGAAATAGGGCATTCTGCTCTGATTGCCAATTTCTGCAATGAAAAAATTGATGACGAAACGGTGTTAAAACTGACCGACACCGAACTAAACCGCCTTGGTTTGAATACCATTGGGGATAGACACAGATTTCGTGAAAAAATGCGAACTGACACAGCCATGGGCATGGCAGACGATGGCCCGGATGTGTTTGGTAGGCCTACATCACACTCACAGGTATGATACATTATGGTCTTGTCATCATTCTGCTAATTCTAGAGCTAGTAAATGTTATTATATTACATATCTATGCTCTAAATTAAAAAATATAGATTTATTTTAGATTACACAATTTTAACAGATTTCAGTTGAATACACATTTATCGAGTAAAGCTTATGTTATGTTTACGTTTTAAGTTAAAACTCTTTTTATATTATTGCCTCAAAACACAGAACAGAACGTTTATTTGGCTTGAGCATATACAGCTCATCACCATGTCAAGCACAAACATAATGCACATGCGCATAAATATGAAAAAAAGAACAACACAACAAAAGACACTTTGAATACTCAATGACGACCAACAGAAAAACAAAATAGTTTATTATTAAAGTTTTATTTAACAAATTAGCAAAAAACATTTAATTCAACAAAATTAACAAACAAGTTAATAAAATAATTCGGATTCTTTATCAAAGGGAAGTAATTATTATGGCCCCTTAGTTTAATCTATGAATACTAAAGTTATTTAAACTTATTAAAATAAATATGTAACATAGGTTAACTATTGTAGATTTTAAAATGTGCCACATACAACTTTAAGTCACAAAAGCTTAATTTATCAAAAACACATTTTACAGTGAGAACACTATTGTAAACTTTACTGTTAGAAGAATAGCCAAAAACCAGTTTTGCACTAATCCTTTTTCCAATAATGACCAGCAAGTATTATCTTGTTTTAAAAGAATATGAGTGGCTGAATTATGGATGAGTGAGTGAATGGTGTGTGAAAGGTGAAAATTATGTGTTCATTCCAAAGTCACATGTGAAGAGAAGAAGTTGATATTGTTGTATACTTGTATATTTGATAACTAGGTTTGGTGCTCTGGTAGGTATTCACTCCCTGACCTGTCCAAATAATTGTATTGTGTTGTATTGCATTTAAATTGACTATAATTAATAAGGTATTTACATTATTTAAATATTACTTTATAATTGTTATATGTTTATTTCAGGTCTCTTTTGTATCTATTAAAATAAATAAAACCCATGCTACAAATACAAACAAAGAATATAAAAACAACAAAAAAACGAACCATGCAAAATGTAACCATTCTAAAAGGGGTTGGTTAGGAACATGCATTTTATAATTCAATCAAATTATTGCAAGAAAATATTGGTCAATGCAGTCCATTACACATCCACTGCCTAGGTGCTCTTAAAGGCTAATGATAATAGTGTAAGTTGACCTCGCAGTATAATACGGCGAATGTTGGTTGTCGCATGTCACTGTTTACTTCCGATTTCTGATTACATGTGCTGGGGAGTTGGAATTCGATAATCTGTGACTATTCGTATGTATCTTTGATTAAAACAAATATGTTTAGTATTATACTGCAGGGTTACTTGTGTGACAGATAGTTGTAACAAATTTTCTATGTTTCTGATTTTCGTTTATCTACATGTTTGTCTTAATTTGTACACATCTTGTAAAAAAAATATAAAAAGTGAACATAACCAAATTCATTTGTTATAAACTTTTCGTAAGAATTGCTGAACATGGGTCATACTGAATGTGCATTGTATTGAAATTCCAACAAGCCCACAAGAGAATGATAGCTGTCATCAGTAACCAATGAAAAGACACGAATCGATGAGCAAGCATCTAGATGATTCAGATGGTTAGTGACATGTCAAGGGTTTGCGAGATTATCAAAACACATGGTTTTATTTTGCTTTTCGTTTTTGTTAGCTCACTGGAGCACAAAGTGCTTAAGGGTGAGCTATTGTGGTCAGTCACCGTTCGGCGTCCGTCGTGCGTCGTGTGGTGTGCGTCGCCCTGCGTCAACATTTTGCTTCAAACAACTTCTTCTCTGAAACTACTGGGCGGATTTTAACCAAACTTGGCAGGAATGTTCCTGGGATGGTCCTTCAATTCATTAGAATATATTGAAAACTGGTTGCCATGGCAACCAAAAGCTTAAAAAAACAGGAAAATTTCAAAAATCTTGTCCAAAACCACTGGCTGGATTTGAAAATAGTTTCCACAGAAATGTTCCTTGGGTGACTCTACCAAATTCCTTAAAATTATTTTGATTTGTTAAAAAACATTGCCACCAGGGAGCGGGGCAGTTTTCCTTATATGGCTATATTGAAAACTTTAAAAATCTTCTTGTCTGAAACCACTGGCTGGATTTCAAAATAATTTCACAGAAATGTTCCTTGGGTGACCCTTTACCAAATTCCTTCAAATTATTTTGATTTGTTAAAAAAAAAGGCTGCCAGGGGGCGGGGCAGTTTTCCTTATATGGCTTAATGGAAACTTCAAAAATCTTCCTGTCTGAAACCACTGGCTGGATTTTAAAATAATTTCACTGAAATGTTCCTCCTTGTGTGAACCTCTACCAAATTCATTGAAATCATTTTGATTTGTTAAAAAACATGGCTGCTAGGGGTTGGGGCAGTTTTCCTTATATGGCTATTATTGAAAACTTAAAAAATCTTCTTGTCTGAAACCACTGGCTGGATTTCAAGATAATTCCACAGAAATGTTCCTTGGGTGACCCTCTACCAAATTCCTTGAAATCATTTTGATTCGTTAAAAAACATGGCCCCTAGGGGGCCGGGCTGTTTTCCATATATGGCTATATTGAAAACTTCAAAAATTGTCTTAACTGTAACCACTGGTTGGATTTCAAAATAATTTCACAGAAATGTTCCTTGGGTCCCCCTCTACTAAATTCTTTCAAATCATTTTGATTTGTTAAAAAACATGGCCCCAGGGGGCTGGGCAGTTTTTCTTATATGGCTAATATTCAAAACTTCAAAAATCTTCTTGTCTGAAACCACTGTCTGGATTTAAATATAATTTCACAGAAATGTTTCTTGGGTGACCCTCTATCAAATTCCTTTAAATCATTTTCATAGAATTTTGATTTTTAAAAACATTTAAGGCCAGATTGGTGGGGAAATTGCACTTTCTATAACATCAACTTTGGCAATCTTCTTCTCAAGAACAGCTTATAAAGTAATTAAAGCTTACATATTTCTGTACAAAAATTACTTGTATTTATTAAAACCATTCATATTTAGAAATAAATAAGAATCCCAAATCATTTACATTGTTAATATAAAACATGCTGTTGTTTTAAACATTTTCCAGTACATCGCCATTGCTTAATAATGTTGAGAGTTTATATTGTTTCCTAAGCAATGTATGCTTCAATCTTCATGAAACTTGCTCAGAACATTTATCTCATTGATATCTTCAGGGGTTTACATAAGGATTTGACTTTCACTTGCCCAGGGGGCAAGTTACTTTGAACATCTGCTTGCCCCCAGTGAAAAAAGGTTGCCCCATCTTTAAGTCAGTGTTTTTTTATATATTTTTAAAGCATACAAATGCATTATTAGATGTATTTCAACAAACATGTATTAAACTTAAGGACTTTTGTATGAATAAAAGCTATCAACAGAAACAATTCTGAATTCACAACTGTTCAATTTTCTGATGATCAGATTTTATCATCTATCTGCTAGATAACATACAATCTCATTGAAATCATCTCCAGTCTGACTCTACTGTATTATACGCTGACTAGATCTGATGACTTCGCATTAGGGGTCACGTTCAGATGACCTTTTCAGGAGCCAATCAAACTGTTGCCTTCAAAATGTTGTGGTATAACTTCGTATATCAATCACAAATACTATGCACAAAATTAACAGGAACATTAGATTTTTACTCGCCTCAGGTACCACTATATCCATTGTTATCCACATGAAAAGTAACTGTACGTGATTGATTCCCGATGATCAGTTGGAAATGCATCATTTAAAAAAAACGTGGCTAAACATTGCTGTGCAAAAGGCAATTTCATTGGACGCAGCAGGGCTGATATTTTATTGTTCGGAAGGTCATTTGATCGTGACCTGTTATACGATGTCTTCGGATCCTAACGATGTTAGGATTTGATTTTAATGAGATTGAATAACATGTAAACTCATGAACAAATTAGTCACAGTTTAAAATAGTAAGACTCTCTTCATAGGCCTGCTTTGCAAGCTTCAAACGTTTTTCATATTCTATGTGTTTTTCAAACTGTTTTTCACACATTCATGAGGTCTGGAAAGTTTGTTTACGTGATTCTTTTTCATATTTTCTTTTTCTTTTTTTCTGATATCTGTTTATTTGATAGATTTTTCTTAATGAAATAATTTACTTTCTTAAAAATTGGAATAACTTTTAACGACTTTGGATCACTATTGTCAGCCATTTTGGAGAAACTGCAGAATAGAACCTGTTTCGAGTGGTTTGATTGGTTGATACCACGCAAATGATCAATCAAAATCAGTTTTACGTAAAGCTGTAAGACATCGATATAAATGCAAAGAAAATAAATAATCGCAAAAGAAAAATATTGGAAATATTCTCTATGATAGTTGGCTTGTCGGGCGGGCAATCTCCTTTGGAAAATCACTTGCCCATGGCGATTTTAACCCGGCACAGGCAAGCGGGTGTCTGCTTAAGTAAACCCCTGATCTTGGACGAGTTTGAAAGTGGGTCACCTCGGGTCAAAAAGTAGGTCAGTAGGTCAAATCTAAGAAAAATCTTGTTAACACTTTAGAGGCTGCATTTTTGGCCGAATCTTCATGATACTTGCTCAGAACATTTGTCTTATTGATATCTTGGACAAGTCAGTGTTTCTTTTAATATTTAGGGGAAGAGGGTCACTGCCCTTTTTTAGGGGAAATTTATGTGAAGGGGGGGAATGAAACAACCAACTTACTTAACAATTTTAATGACCACAATGGAGGTTACTATGCAAACAAGCATAGTTTTAATAAACTGTGACACAATTATTTTGGTCTTTTCAAAGAAAAAAAAAGCATTTTCTCAGGAACTATTCAATTTTTTTTTACCAAATGTTTTTTTCAAATGTCAAAGGGGAATTTTTCTAAAAGCTTGGGGGGGATATATACTTTTTAGGAGGGGGAATGGGGCCGAATAGCGGCAGATATTTAATCCAACAAAAAATGCGAGTTCGAAAGTTGGTCAGCTCAGGTAAAAAATTAGGTCACTAGGTCAAATCAAAGAAAAAGCTTTTAGCCCAATGCATGGTTCTATGACCCACCTATTTAAATATCTTAACAATGGATTACAGTTAGATTTTGTCCCACAAACAAGTTGTTAACAAAGGAGCACATGACAATGTTTGTGGCCAAATCTATTGGTATTCAAATAAAAGGTCAGGCTAAGGAACTATCCATCTTCATAAAACTTGCTCAGAACATTTAGCATATTGAAATATTGGACGAGTTCGAAAGTGGGTCACCTTGGGTCAAAAAGTAGGTCACTAGGTCAAATCAAAGAAAAAGTTAGTTAACACTCTAGAGGCCACATTTTTGGGCCAATCTTCATGACACTTGCTCAGAACATTATCGTATTGATATCTTGAACGAGTTCGAAAGGGGGTCACCTCTGGTCAAAAACTATTTCACTAGGTCAAATCAAAGAAAAAGCTTGTTAACACTCTAGAGGCCACAATTTTGGCCCAATCTTCATGAAACTTCTTAGAACAATTACTTAATGATGAGCCATTGTACTCAGGTGAGCGATATAGGGCCATCATGGCCCTCTTGTTATAAAAAAAGCTTGCAAACATCTGTATGATTGCACTCAGGTGTGCGATTAAGGGCCGTCATGGCCCTCTTATTATAGAATTGCATGTTCCAAGTATATTTTGTCACAAATGAAATTTCCATTCTTTTTTTGAAGGTTGCTTCAAATCTGTTAACAGAGAGGAATCGATTGTTTGGGAGAAGCACTCAAATGGAACTGAGGAAGAAAAAAGCATCAAAACTGGCAGGATGGACAGGGCAATTTTTTTGTTTTGGTTGCACCACAACTGAAAAAATACCAACTAGTAGTGAAACGGAAGTTTTGACAAAAGCAGGATTGGGTTTAAAAAAAGTTAGACTGGAGAATGATGATGATGAATCTGAGGTCATGCAGAAGCTGATGTCCCCTAGCATTGGATTCCCAAAACTTGCTGCAGCTGGAGGGTTGGAGCTTCTAGGATCAGAGCAAAATTGTAGGACCTTAAAAGTATTTGGATGACTGTGAAATTCAAAAGACCTTAAATGTAATGTAGGCTCACAAGTTAAGATTTATAGCAGGCCAATTCAAAATAACCTGTCGTTGCAACCTTTGCCTTTAGATTCAGAGAAAGTTGAAGATGACTATAAAACAGCTTGTGACATGTGTAGCAACTTCATTCCAGTTCGACAAATGAGAGAGCACTTAGAGTTATGTGATGCCAGAGCTGCCAGTGTCACTTGAATATACACCTTTTGTGACAAATACTTTATACACTCAACCAAATGTTGAAGAGTTTGAAACAGAAATAGTTAGTGTAGATAGTGAGACAGGAAGTGTTGCTATCACATTCCCCGGTCAACCAGACAGCATATATGTGGCTCCTGAGATGTACCAAACACAAAACAGTGTTGATTTGCCAGTAGTTGAAAACTTAACTGTACCTGGAATTATTGACAATGTTGTCAAATTCTGACATTACAGATCCTGTGGAAGTTTTAAAGAAACTACAAAATGAGATGGTGACAGGCAGATCATTAGAAATCGAGGACCCCACGGAGTGTTTAGATGGAGAAACAAACTATATTTTAGTTGATAGGTCTAGGCTGCTGGAGTCTGCATTTGATGAGTTGTCTAACCTGACGCCAAAAGAGTTGAGAACAACACTGGAGGTTCAATTTTACGATGAGGTATTTATTTTTATGCCTTTAAATCGCTTTCAGTAAACTTACAATAGAATTTGATTATAATTTATGACAAACGTTTTTTTAAATTCTTGTTTTTAAGGCATAAATTACATGATTTGAAACCTATACTGGCCTATAGAAGACCAAAAAATTTGCAAGACATTCTCACAAAGTCTTCAATTGATAAAAAACCAAAACATAAAGCCGCTAGATGTAACCTAAAGAGATGTTCAGATTGTAAATCTATTGTTCAAAGTTATGTTTTTTCAAGTAACATGTCTGGGGAAACTTTTCATTTGAATTTTAGTGGTGACTGTACTTCAACAAATTTCGTATACATAATTACATGTAAAAAGTGTAACATCCAATACGCTGTACTGATGTGAATTTTTATTGATTGTTTAACATCATTTGCCACAAATATTCCTTGGGTGACCCTCTACTAAGGTTGATTTTTAAGAATTCCGATCCATTATTATGAGAGGCAGCATAGCCAAATTATTTATATCATGTCCTAATATATTTCTGTATCTTCTGTATATTTATGTAGAAAACCAATAGTAAAGAACTACAGCTTTAATCAAATTATAATTTGGTAGAATATATTTGTCCTCGTACCAAGATTTAAAATGCCACTGCTGCCAATGGATGGGGAACGTTTTCTTAAAGTTTTGAAGTGACTTAGTTTATCATAGACTATGGAATTCTTAGAAAATCTTTTTTGTCTGTCAAGATTATTGACTATGCAGTGAAATCCAAATTAGTTGTCTGAATTGAAATGACAGTACATGTACTGGTAACTTTGAAACAATTATAAATGACAATCCATATCTGAACAATGTGGTTCAGTTGGGTAATTTCAATATTGCTATCATGACCCTTTTTACCTTTGTATAATGATATTTCAAATATAAGTATTGCAAAATTACATTGTGTCTATATTTTAGACTGCAGAAGATTACGGTGGTCCAAGGAAATAATTCTTTCGACTGGCCTTAAAATGTATCAAAGAGAAGTATTTCGACAATGGTCTTCGAGATCTGCTTGCAGATGATTATGTAAAAGTGGGCACTGTGTTTGGTAAGTCAGCTTTTATTTAAAGTGAATAACATTCCACATAATGAAAAAGGAAAAGGCGCTTATAAAAAATAAAAATAAAATAAAGACATACTTGAAGGTTTGATTTCTACAATCCTCCTGTTTTAGAAATCATAGAGATCAGAAACCTGGGGTTTTCAGCTGTGTATTCATTATAGCGAACAATGTATGATGACCTAGTTCACATCTAATCTAGCTCTTTTTAAAATTGCATCTAATACAATACAATGACAAATACAATGACAGATCTACAATTAACTTGATGTGAGGAATTGTAGCTTTTTGAAAAACAACATTAAAAAAAAACTAGTTATGGTCATATGTAAATGGTTATATGTTTAATTTTTCCATAGTATTGTTTTGGACATTATTTTTCCATGTTCAGTTATTGCCTTAAGAAAATAAGGCAAATTTTTACAGTCATCAAGATTAGATCAATCTTGTCAGCTCTATAGTTACTTTTTTAACCCAGTTGTCCTAGTTTCAAACATTTCTAAAATACAAAATGTGTTATTGGTAAAATTTCAAAAAAATTGTTAATACCAGTTGTTTTACTGTAATAAGGATACAATTTTATTGTTGATGGCAACAAACATGCTGATACACATTTTTACTACTGATGGGAATGTCGCGCTCAAGAAAAAAAGCATAACTGAGTTATTATCTACATGTATTTCAGCGCACAGCATCTTACAGAATGGTCCAATGCCTAATTTCATTGGTGAAGATGTTCTCAAACAGTTATTCAAAAGTGAAACCCCATCCCCAAGTATCATTAAGCTAAGACGAGGCTTGAACACCCTGGGAATATATGAGGTGATTGTTATGTACTCTTACTAGCAATCAGTAGGCTAGGCTTTATATGATATATTTTATCCCCAAAATTGACAGACAGTGGGGCAATATTGGAATCACTTTATTTGAATGTCTCAAATTGTTGCATGTTGTCATTATACCCCTCGAACAACATAGCTGCAGTATAACATGTGTCACCAAGCTCTTCTTCCTGTGTTTTGTTATTTTGTTTGTCATACATGTGAATGAGTCAGCTCTGTAATTGTGCTAGTTGGGGAACTCGCTTGGCTTATTATACCCCCAACACATAAATTGTGGGGGGGGGGGCTATACTAGATCACTCTGTCGCGTATGTCTGTCCTTACCCATCCCATTTCGTTTCCGCTCTGTAAATCCTATACTCCTTGAAGGATAATGTTTTTCTCCCCTCCTTGGTGAACGCATGCTGGGTCAACCCAGTGATGGGTTCATATTTGTTTTCCAACTTTAATACACTTAACAAAGATACACAACATGTCCAGCTTTTAAGTTTTCTCCTTTATTCCAAATCCAGAACTGTGATTGTTTGTATGAATTGTAACTTGTACATTGTTAAAATCATGAGATAGGAAACTGAACTGATGAAATGTATTCTTGTTAAACTTAAAGGCACAATACACAACCAAATGGCCTAAAGGACGTCACAGTATATTTGTGAAACCTTATGTGTTTCTATCCTAACTCCCAACTTTTAACTATTACATCTTTCTTTCTCTCTCCTCTATATTGCCCTGTTTTTAAATATCAGTAACCAATCAAAATGCACTATATAATTTAGCAACACCCTAGTGACAAATAGTATGCTGAATCCAAAATAACCAGGGCTCTGAAATGCTTAAGTTAATACATTTGAAAGACGTTTAATTGTAAAGTGGCTGTGATAGAAAACAATTTATTGAAATAAAATCTTCTTAAAGTTGTATTATTACATAATATACAGAGTTATTCCCCTTTGACAATATTCCTTGTCCGGCCATTTTCACGATAATGACTGAATGGATTGACTTAAAACTTAGTATATGGATAGTTGGTTGTAAGGCGGAGTGCAGTGTGAAAGAACTATAAATCTAGCTAAAGTATTAATGGAGTTATTCTCCTTAGTCAAATTTCCTTGTCCGGCCAATTTCTCAAAAAGTACTTTGGGATTGACTTCAAACTTGGTTTATGGATAGATGGTTGTTAGGCGAAGTGCAGTGTTAAGGAACTGTAACTCTACCTGCAGTATCTATTATAGAGTTATTCCCCTTTGTCAGTTTTTTACCCAAGCCTGTGACCCATTCGGGGGGGTATTTCTCGCCTTTCCAACGTGATTTTTATTATTTTATTTACTTTTTTTCAGTTATCCATATAGCAATAGCATTAATTCTGTTATACCTCTAAAAATAGCATCGGACGTAATAGCTAAGCTTCATCAATGTAACAAGAATGTTTGTTCTATGCTGTTTGTCATTCTTCATATAGACATACAAATAACCATGAACTTTTTCAATTAACCATTTTTCACAAACAATATGTCTGTGTGACATCATTTCGCTATACTTTACATAAAGCAGATAACATTATTAGAGGTTGTTATAATTATTACACATGTTACTTGTAAGGAAAAATGTAATGGAAATTTGGCTTTTAAATTGTCTTAGCTGTTAACTGTAAATAGATGAAGGAATTTTTAAAAAGCGGCACAGATGTTAACCTTAATGGGATAGTGTGTCACATGTGTGTCACATGCACACTCAAGGTTCATGACTCTAATAAGGTCAAGGTCACAATTAGAAGTCAATGTTAAAATTGGCCTTTTGCTTTTCTTGGCTGTTACTAGTGCATGGATGGGAGATTTTGTAATAAGTTGGCACAAATAGTTGCCTCAACAAAACACATGCAAAATCTAGGTCCAGATCTCAGAGGTCAAGGTCACAATATCTAAGTTAGCAATTTGCTTGACTGGGTGGTAGCTAGTTGATGGATAAAGTGATTTTACAATATCTATGCATTTAAAAGTTTGCATCTATTGAATGGTTTGTTGGGCACAAAATCTATGTTCATAGATCAAAGGTCAAGGTCACAGAGGTCAAAATATGCACTTGTCCAGGCTGTAATTCATGCATTGATGGAGATATTTAAGTTGAATCAAGTTGAATGAGACAGAGTGTAGCATACACAACCTTGGTTAGTAACTCAAAAGTCAAGGTGTTTGCCTCAGTAGGACTGTATGTAGTGGACATGACCCCGGTCCAAAGTCAGTGATGCATCGGGGAGCATCCATCGGTTCAACCGCAATTTTTGTAGTAATAAAGCATTTTTAATACCAGTAATGGCAATGAAAATGATGTGTTCTTTATTTCTACATTTTTTATTAAATCACCTTGCTTTTTTTGTACAATAACACTCATCATTATGTCAAATTTCCTTCATGAAAAATTGCATGTCCATTTTATTTTATTCTACTAAAGAACATGATTTTATTTAGTCCTATAACTTCTCCCTCTCTCAAGGCACCTGTAGGGGACTACAGCCACATCCTATTACAAACTCTTGTTTATTTTTTTATTAATATGTACATATATATCAATATCTTTATTCAAACATGCTTTATATTTCGACAGATTGTGAAGCAAATGCCATCCATGGAGTTCCTGTTCCATGCAACTAGTGTGACACTGACAGTGAAGAAATGAACAACCATTCGGAAGCCTGTGTTTAGTGAGAATGGCTCAAATAATGCTGTTGTAGAAAAGGCAGTGTATGGAAAATTTGTCAAGTATACGAGAGAAGTTGCCAGTGGTAGACGTGAAGGAATATCGCTCAACAGTTTGCTGTCTTTTGTCACTGGTGTTGCAGATGAGCCAGTGTTAGGTTTTTGCATGCAGCCATCAATAACATTCTCGGAGAGCAAGTCTTTAATCCCTACAGCACAAACATGTATTAACAGACTAATTTTACCAAGACCGACACAGACCATGGAACTACCTAAAGATAACAAATTGTTTTAGTTGTATGACTTAGCTTTTGCAAACGAGTTTTTTGGATTAAAGTAGTGCTTAAACATACATAATATTGAGGTGGACTTTCAGTCAAGTTTTGCTCTTTGTGATGCAACGACTACCTTTATGTGAGTGTTGTCTGGTATTGTCATGAATCTATGTATCGTTGTATACAGTATTTTGGAAACAATGAGTGAACTTAATGAAAGATAAATTAAAATTCGCTGAACACTACAACACAGCTAATATGAAGCTCAATTGAAGCCTCTTTGTACTTGCAACCTTAACTTTTTGTGTATTGTTGTAGAATGGTTATTGCTTAAGAAATGGGTCTTAGTTTAGTGTAATTTAAAGGTTATTAGATCACTGTTGGGCATTCAGATGCATAGTAATCTAAGTGCAAAGACCGTAGGCCTCAGTGATTAATTACATCTATACAACCAACAGTGATCTAATAGTTGTAAGATTACACTAGTCCAATATCTATGTACATTCTATCACTTCCAATTAATATGCAATATCTAAAAATTCTGCTATTGATAATGGCACAAATTTGTTTGCACTTCGGTTCGCTCGTGCAGTAATTACATGAACACCATCCTGGTGCACATGAAACCGGAAGTGTCAATGACAGTATCAACTCTTTTTATAGTAATGTACAAATACTGGTCAATATATCATGTTTGAATTGTTATAGAGGAGAAGGAAAAAAACTACCGATTTTTAGAATGTTTAGAACATCCACTGTAATCCCTTTTGCTAGATGCCATGGTAACAACTCGTACTTGTTTGCATCCAGCGATTGGCCAAATGTGTAAAATGTAGTACAATACATATAAATACAATAAAAATAAGCTTGAGACAGTCTTTTAATTGTTTACAAATGAGTTGTTATGTCTAAATAATTATACAAATAGATTGCAACTGTAACAGTTAACACGTGTCCTTGTAACATAACCGTTTACTGCATGTATAAGCATATAGAACTACCTGTGTCAAAAGACGTAGAAAAATTTTGAACATAGAAACTTAAAAAAAGCAACATCTCCTAAACCAACCAAACTTGGTAGAAATGATCCTTAAATTATCACTTTCAAAGGGTACATAAAACTGTTCCCATCTGTTGTAAATTAGATCACTGGATCTAAGAATAGGTTTTTAAATCTATAGCTAAAAATATATTTATGTACGTGGAAACTTTAAAAAAAAAGTTTCCTCCAAATCCAGTGCTTGGAATTCAATTGTTTCGGTCAACTGCGTAATTTGGTCATAATAGCTTAAACATGGAAACTTAAAAAAACATCTTTTTAACCAGTGCATTGAATTTAAATAAATTTGGTAAAAGTGCATTGAATTTAAATAAATTTGGTAAAAATTATCATTAGGTAATCCTTTTCAAAAGTTGTTACGTGACGCAGCATTTTTGGATTCTAATAACTGCAAAAATTGTAGTTTGCAATCAGACTAAAGTCTCTGTGTGCCACAATTACACAAGTACACCCGTAGGTTGAAAGTTAAAACATGTTCCCTGTGTGATTCTTTGTTCATTTGTTGTTGTTATTTGTTCATTTAAGATTTTAACTAAACGTAATAGTGCAATTGGACTTAATTTGTTAGTGATATTATAACCTCATCTGAGCATAGCTCAAAATGACTTACAAGGAATGTGCATTTTAAGCAAGTTGCACATTTTGGAAAGAAAAGCATTTTTACATATGCTAAAATGATTAACATTGTCAATTCATATAACTATATCTCATTTTACTCTTTTTGTGTGTTCACCTTACCATTTTAAAGAGAAGATATGATTAAACAGATGTCTTTTAGAATTTATTATGCTGCATTCCTTATATGGCTTGTGGCAGCCCTTGAAATTTGATACTTTTCATAGCATTTGTACATTTGTTTTTTCAAGTAGGACTGACCAATTCTGATGCATTTGTAACTGCTAAAAAAAATTTACTCAGCTTGATGTCAGTTCACAGCAGTCTTGATAGACGAGGGACATTTTTTAATTTCGTAAAGTTGTCAGGTATTGCTTGTATAGAAACTGTTACCACCAATTCAAACTTTTGAGTTTAAATAGACACATTGTTAGAAAAGACTGGCAGTGACTTTTCATTTCAATATTTCACTATTTTGATAATTCACAATATCAACATTTTATGATTTCAATATTTCACAGTTTTGTCCAAACATTTCTAGATTTCAGAATTTCAACGTTTTTATGAGTTTTCGTTCCGTCCGGGTTCGTCTGTCTGTTTGTCTGTAGCAAAACTTTAACATTGGCTATGATTTTTAAACGACTCGAGAGAGAAACTTTATATTTGATGTACACGTTCCTTGGGTTGAGCCCTTTTAAATGATGTCAAGGATAACTCTACTGCATTCAAATCAGAGTTATTGCCATTTGTTCAAAAACATAAAACTGGCTATAATTTATTAACAATTTAGTTCTTTGAAACTATTTCATGTAACAATAACTCAGATCTTTATTTTGGAGTTATTGTCCTTTGTTTAATGTCAAAATGCTGCCAGGGGCATAGGGTTTCACAAACACATCTTGTTTGCTTTTTAAGAAAACACCAAATCTGTTCAGAATTAATGAATACTAGTAACAGGTATCTTATTCTAAAATTACAAATTTTCCTCATACGTAATTTTGTAATGTTCATTTGAAAATAGATTCCTCATTGAAATTAATTCGAAAACTATCACACATTTTAATACATTTCGAATCTAAAACCAAACATAAGAAGGATATTTATATGTTTTTCTGTACCAATAGATCCAAATAGAGTAAATCGCTTTATTTACATGTATAAATATTGACAGCATGGATCAACCAACTTAAAAATACCCCTTGTATGATACAAGAGGCATATCAAACATCATATATGTTTCAGGACTCCAGTATTTCATGTTAAATGTGTACTGAAAACTGTTGACAATTATTCTTTGGTTCAAAGTTAGTTAGAGTTATTTACTATGTTGAAACAAAGTTCTTAAATCATAACGTTGTTCTGTTGTTATTATGACCATTCTTACTTGTGTATTGATATCCCCTATCTACAGTAAGACAGATAGTATATTGTTTTGGCGCTGTCAGTACATTCGTTCATTCATTACACTTGTTAGCTCACCTGAGCACCAAGTGCTCATGGTGAGCTTTTGTGATAGTCCTCTGTCCGTCGTCCACATTTTCTTCAAACGACTTCTCCTATACCGCCTGGCAAAATTTGATGAAACTTCACAGGAATGATCCTTGGGTAACTCTACCAAAATAGTTGAAATATTCTGCTCGGCTGAATAACTAGGTCACAGGCCCAAATAAGGCGTTTTGAAAATGCAAACTTTAAAAATCTCCAAAACCACTAGGTCTAGAGTTGTGATATTTGGTATGTCGCATCATCTAGACGTCCTCTACAAAGATTGCTAAAATCATGTCCCTTGGTGTCAAAAATGGCCCCACCCCGGGGTCAGAATTTTCTATAGAATTATATAGGAAAACCTTCAAACGACTTCTCCTATATTGCTTGGCCAAATTTGATGAAACTTCACAGGAATAATCTTTGGGTGACCCTCTACCAAAATGGCAAAAATCATTCAGCTCGGCTGAATTACTTGGTCAAAGGGCCAAATAAGTGGTTTTGAAAATGTAAAAATTAAAAATCTCCAAAACCTCAAGGTCTAGAGTTTTCATATTTGGTATGTAGCATCATCTAGAGGTCCTCTACAAAGATTGCTAACATCATGCCCCTGTGGTTAAAAATGGCCCCGCCCCAGGATCAAAATTTTCCATAGAATTAAATAGGAAAACCTTCAAATAACTTCCCCCCCTCATACTTCTTGGCCAAAATTGATGAAACTTTACAGGAGACCCTCTACCAACATAGCTAAAATTGAAACCGCTCAGTTGAATAATTAGGTCACAGGGCCAAGAAAGGGCTTTGAAAAAGCAAACTTTAAAACTTTTCTTTTCTGAAACCTGAAACTCTATAGCCTTCATATTTGGTATATAGCATAGCATAAGCCATAGCACAAAGATTGCTAAAATCATGATGCCGCTGGGGTCAAAAATGCACCCTTCCCCCAATGTTATGAAACTTCACAGGATGCTCAGCCTCAGGTGAGCATCCTAGGGTCCTCTTGTTCTGCTCCCTAAACAAAAATTTGGGTGAGCATATAGTTGTCGCTTTGTCCATCTGTCAGTGTGCGTCCCGTGTCCGGTATATGACTTTGTCATTCCCATATTGCTTTTGAAAGTAGTTAGCAGAACCATTCTCTGCCTGTAGCGGATGTGTCATGCGAATGACCATTTTTGTGTCGCAGAACACTTTCACTGGATCGACTACATACTATACAGTTTTTGTCATAAACTGAAGTGGTGCCCAAAATGATTATACAGTTTTTGTCATAAACTGAAGTGGTGCCCAAAATGATTACTTTAGACCTTGACCTTTGTTCTACAGATCTATGGCCGTTCGATCTTTGAAGCTATATTTTGTAGAGCAATACGCAATTATTGCATTTTTGTGTCGTAAATTTCTTTAAAAAAAAAATTGCTTAACTTTGTATGTAATTTGTAAGTTAACAGAGAGATGAAAAAAAATTGTGAAATTGCTATGATGCATGTCTGTTGTACATTTCACCAAAATTGACAGAAAAAGATTGTTTCCCGATTTGGATCCATATCTCTGTAGCGGTTTGTTAGATTAAAAAGAAACTTTGTAGAGAGAAGTAATATGGACATTTTATCTTTGTTTTTGCCTTTTGATGATTTTTTTATCCCGGGGGCATTTTGTTTTTGTTCAGGCCGAGTGTCTTTTTTTTGTCGCTGTGTGACTATTTTTAACAAAGGAAAGTAATAACACAATGTATCGTTCGTAGGGATGTCCGTCCGTCTGTATTAAAATTTTAACATTGGCTATGATTGTTTAATGACTTAAGATAGAAAGTTTATATTTGGTGTACATGTTCCTTGGGTTGAGCCCTTTCAAATGATGTCAAGAAGGATAACTCTTTTGCCTTCGTATGAGAATTATTGCCCTTGTTTAATTTCAAAACGCTGCTGGGGACATAGTGTTTCACAAACACATCTTTTTTCTGTTAGAATCCATTGATTTAAATGAAATAGGATATAGACATTTTTTGTTGGATTTTGATGAAATTCGGTAGAGAAATGACATAAATATGTTGCACATTGATTGGTATGACACATTACCTAACAGAGTTACTGACCTATGAAAATATTTTTCTATAAGTTTGTCCATTTCAAGGAACTTGTATTTTGCTTGGTGCCATTCGTGCTTGCATACTTTAGGTAAACTTCCTTATGGTTCTATGTCCACAATCATGTTGTAATGATCATTAGTAATTTTTTATATAACTTGCGTTTGGTTAGACACTCATAATGCTTATTAAGTCGCCTCATAAGATTGTTAAGATTATATCTCCTTGGTGGCATTGTTCCTTATTCAAGGCATTATTAGCTTGTGTCTTATAGCTCATTTCTCTATTATCTTTTTTTTCTTAATTTAAACTAGAAAACTAAATACAAAGAATATAGTAAATAAAATTATCATAAACTTCCACATTTATTACGCATTATTTTATTAGTTTCACACATGTTTCGTTCACTCAAATATTTCATGGTTTTTACAAATCATGTTTTATTAAAAAGTTTCAAGTCAAAATAAGTTACATCATCGATTGTATGCCACACCACACATTTAATTATTCGACAAATTCAAGATAGAGATTGCCCTTTCATAAATATCGATTCCATGGTTATTGCTGGTCCAGTTATTTGGACAAGGTGACTCGAGTTGCTCTTTGCAATGATCACTGATATGAACTTCGGGACTGGTAAATATTGGTCGACTGTCGTATTCGAGGACAACATTTTCACCCTCTCCGTCGAAAATGGCTAGTGAACCTTCTGGAACAGGAACTGGATTATTGGCCATGCCAGCCGTCCAAAGTCGGATTGGGGATGCTTTCACAGTTCGCAGCCTGTGTGTACTCCAAGCTTCACACCACGTGGCAAGACATTGGTTTATTCTTCCCATGTAAACATAATGCAGGGCAAAGATGTGCAGAGGATCCATTATATCTAAAACACCCTCATCCTCCATGAAATAAAACAACTCTGAGTAAAATCCCAGCACTCCATCGTAGACGTCTCTCCAAACGCGTTCAATCCGTTGATTATGCACGCTTTTGCCGGCTACAACACTTCCAATGCCCCTCTGTTGAAGCATAAAATCTGCAATTTTAACATTTTCCATTCCCTTATCTGTTCTGATTCGAAGAGGTGTGCCGAGTTTTTGAATGGCCCCTCTAAAAAGTTGTAGTAAGGTCTCTGACTTGTTATTACCTAATGCCTTGATATACATTATCATTCTACTAAATCCATCAATACCAGCTGCTATAACAATATTCCATCGAATCAATTTGTGGTTTGTGTCCAGGTGCCGCACATGATTTGGGCCTTGAACTTGATAAACGCGTCTATGAAGGCGTCTACGCGTTCTGCTACTTATTCCATTTTTATCATGAGATTGAAGAATATCACGAAGGCGCCATCTTCGTACCTGCAATATAAAGGTAACAATTTTAATAGTCTCATTTCAATTGTATGAATATATTAATTAAATGTACCTGATAGGAAAAAGAACCATGATTTGAACCCACAACATCTGGATTATGGTGTACAGTTAGGGTCAAAAGCCATATTTACTCTCAGTAGAGTTAAATACTAATAAATTAGTAGTTAATACTAATTTACTTGTTGAATAAGTGGTAAAATACTAATTAAATAGTATTTAACTACTTGCTTATTAGTATTTATATATATCACTTATTAATCAATTAATAGTTAACTACTAATATGACAAGTGAATTAGTATTTAACTACTAATTGATATGTAATTGACTACATATTAATTTGTACTTAACTACAAATAATGACTTTTGACCCTGACCATACTGTTCATCAAAGTGTACCCCCCCCCCCCACACACACACACAAGTTAGCCAATTTTAAGAAACTTCATATAGATATTAATATTTTGGTGGTGTTCTGCAAATCGTTCCTGTCCATTGTAGAATTAGGTGAAGACAACTAAAATAGATTTAAGGTTTCAATATGCCTGACATCTAAGCCACTCGGCCCGTTTCGATGAAACTTCACACACATATTGTTTGGGTGCTGGTCTACTTAAGTTATATAAATCGTTTCAGTCACTGGATAATTCGGCCAGGGGAGCTAAAACTAGATTTTTGGTCCAAAAGATTTGGAAAACAAATCATTAAACGCAATCTCATCTTTACCAATCTGGCCAGATGGTCTTTGGGTGGTGCTCTACCAACAATAAACAATAACATATATAACAATCATTCCGGTCAGTGGAATAATTAGGACATGATAGCTACAGTTAGAATTCAGGTCAACAATATCTCCTCCTCATTTTTTTTATGAACAATTAGACAAATTTGATAAAACATGAATTATCATTTGATTGTGGTCTACAGAAAGAATGCAATATGTTCCGGCCAGTTGCATAATTAGTTCACGAGAATGCAAATCTTTAAACAACATCTCTCTTAGGGCGATGCCAGTATTCAGGTGAGCGATATAGGACCATCTCGATCCTCTTGTTTAGTTCAAAACTTAACTGGATGATTTTAAAGCAAACTACTAAGGAAACAAGCGGCAATACTATTACAATGTGTTTTGTAAATTAGTCTCTATAAAATTACATACACGAATATTCTTCTGCCGAAGTATTTCTCTGAGCATTTTTTCTCCACATCTTGGGTATTGCTTGATAAGCTTCATAACAGTTTCAGTGCGCAGTTCGTCGCTGACATCTGTAAAATTGTACTTTTGCAGACCATAAGCCGTCATACGCCTATATACTGTCCTCTCAGAAATGGCAAATAAAGCCGAAATTTCTTTAACAGTAAAACCTGTTAACATGTCCAACATGTCCTCCAGTATTCTCTTTGGAATAGTAAAACATTGTGGTTCAGCTGTCGAATCCGACTTTGGAGGTTTGCGGCTGCCAAACTGCACACATGCAGTCCTAAGTTTCATAATGTCATGCCTATTTTCAATTCCTAAACAGTTAAACTCATACATTGACAAATCGCAGATGATATCTGGCGTAATTTTTTTCCCTTTTGAATGCATCAATATATCTGTGTAATCCAAGATTTAGCAAAATGGTATCCATATTTTTTACACCTCCTATTTCTTATTCTGAGTGGTTCCAGATGATACAACCTTTTTATGAGCATCTTGAAAAAACAGGCAACAAAATGGAAAACCAACCAAACACAGAGCACAAATCACTGAGAATATTTTAATAGCAAAGCATAAAGGTATCACAACTTATCAGCTGTTTTCTTCAAATACACAAAAAGCACATTTTGACCCAACAACATATTGCGTTGACGAAACATGAATATGGCATTACCAATTAGAATGATGTCTCCAGCGATTGGTTAGGTTTAAGCACTGAATAACTTATATTTATAACTCAAGAAAATTGGTTGTGAACCGAACAGCACGCCGTTTCAGCAGGACAAAATGATGGTATCATTCAACAGGACGTGTTGACGAATAAACATAATAACTACATAACCAAGTAACGTATAATATTACCTGAACATGATGAGTGTACCAGTGAACGAAACGTTTTACGGAATGGACATATTAATGTCGACAATGAACTGTTCTCTTTTGCAACAAAACGTAATGACTAAAGTACCCAACAACATGTTACAAGAACAGAAAATAATCAAAAACACACTCAATAATACATTACTTCAGCTTAACAACTTTGCAGTCCACACAACACTTTACAATCACGACTGAACAAAATGAACGAGGGAAAAAGCACCATTTTTATGATAAGTTAATATAATGCTTATTAAACCCAACAACAAATAACGTACACTGATGACAATTGCTTTACCACTGGCTTGTTTGTTCTATGAACCGAACATAAGAACCATGCCACTCAACAGTGCATTATATTGAACGAAGGTATTATTACCGGAACGCAACATTAAAATACACTGACTTTACATAAAGTAAATACCACTAAACATATCATACCTTTGGCTTAACATAATGCCAACCCAGCATAATGACAACTTAACTCAACCAAATTGCTTTTTGACCCAACAAAACGCCAACTTGACTCAACCTAATGTCATCTAGACTCAACTTAATGCCAAATAGACCCAATCATATGTCAACTGAACCCAACATTATGCCATTTTGACTCAACTTGATGCCATAGTAACTAAACATAATGCCATCTTGACCCAACATTATGTCAAATTGACTAAACATAATGCCAATTTGACCCAACACAATGCTAACTTGACACAACATAATACCAACCTGACTCAACTTGACTCAACAGAATGAAAACTGGACTCAACATAAAGCAAACTTGACCCAACATAATGTCAACTTGACTCATAATAATGCCAGCTTGACTCAACCAAATGCCAACTAACCAAACATATCAGTTTCTCTCAACAAAAGGCAGTTTTGGCGTTCCATAATTTACATTGGTTTCACACAGATCAGTGAAGGATGACCTAATTTTAGTTTTCATGGCGATTAGAGCGGTAAATAATCTTACTTATGTTTGAACATTGCACTTTTGATCCATTTTAACTAATCCTAAAATATCCCCATTCATATATTAAGTTTTTATTAATTTCCGATTGATGCAAAAAGTTGACAGTTCGTCTGCTTTACACACCATACATACCACAGTAGTCACGTAATGTTTAATTGTTTATGTACAGTCGTAGTATACTGTTCAACATACAAATGGTGTCTTTATTTTAAGCAATCATTACACACACAAAAACTTTTATTGACTTTTGAATTAACCTTTAGAGTTTTTAAGACATCTATAAATACAATTCTTGTAGCCAAAAGGTTCCACGAGAGGCTGTTATCGACAGTATAGCGCAAATGACCTCACAGATGCCTATAATGCTGTCTGGAGAAGGGCATACCTGTTGAGAGTGCTGCCAAGATGTATGCTGTGCCCATTCGCACATTAAAAGACTGGGTCCAGGGCAGGGTATCAATAGACACAGTAGGATCTGAGCCCTCAACTGTTTTCTTCCATGAACAAGAGGCATTCTTAGCCAACCATCTAAAGACCATGGCTGAAGTGGGAACGGGTACTCCATACAAGAAACCATTAACCTGGCTTCTGACTATGCTAGTCATCTAGGTTTAAGAACAGCGACACAGTCATTAGGTTTTGATTGGTTTTATGCATTCTTGTCAAGATTGCCAGATTTGAAGTTGGTCAAGCCCAGGAGTCTGGAGATAGCCAGAGCAAAATCAGCCACTAAAAGTAAAATTGACACTTATTTCAAAGAAATTCAAAACATCTTGGAAAAATATGATTTAGTAAATAAACCAGAACGCATCTTTAACATAGATGAAAAAGGATTAAACTGTGAACATAAACCTCAAAAGATTGTAGGTGGTAAATTGTACAAAGCTCGGGCAACCACAACTGGGAAATCAAAAAATGTCACCTTGATCGGATGTGTAAACGGTGTGGGCCAACAAGTACCCCCGTATTTTGTATTTCCAGGCAAGCGGATGCTGGACTCGTTACTGCAAGGAGCTTCACCAGGTGCCACTGGCACTATATCAGAATCTGGAAGATCAAATTCACTTGTATTTGAGAAATACATGAAAGAACATTTGATCAAATATCTTCCCTCTAGAAATGATGGACATGTACTTATTCTTTATGATGGACATAAAAGTCATTGTACTTCATGTTTTGCCACCCCATTGTAGCCACATACTGCAACCCTTAGATGTCAGTTGCTATGGTCCGCTTGAGCAGGCGTGGAACTCGGCTTGTCAGAAGTCATTACAGGATTTTGATAATGCATCGCCTGTTCCCAGCACCTCTGGCATTCAGCGAACAAGAAAACAGCCACCTATTGAGCATTTGGATAGCTCTGACTCAGATGACAGTGACATTCCTGACTCTGACAAGTGCATAATGTGCGAAAAGTTCTACCCTGCTAACAATAACAAAACTATCTCACATTAACATTGTCGAGTGGAGTTGCTGTGATTTGTGCCATGGATGGGTAAATCTGGCTTTCTGTTCACCCATTAAAGTATTGAGATTAGGTGATACCTTCCCTTGTCCTGGGTGTAAATCAGAAGACGAATGAAATAGTGTTCAACACATGTAAATACAACTGTAAATATGTTTAAGTTTATATACAAAAAATATCAACACAGTTTAAATACACTTTAAATAGTTTGAGGTTTTATTTTGACAGTGCTGCTAAACTTGTTTGAACAGTATAGTGCAGTGGATTGTGAGTGGAGTGCGACCGTCGAAAATACCCCACGTGACTTGCAGAACATAACCGGTGAGTGTCGGCCATTTAAGCAGCATACATTGGTTTTGTGTGTTTAACCTACATTAATATTGCTATTTGTTTGAGAAACATTGCATCGTCGAAAATACCCGACACGAGGATATAGTTATAGTTCAAACAATAAACACCCTAAATGAGTAACACAAATATACACACGCATATGTTTTAATCATATTTATTCAATAATATAAACGATAACATGTATTTTTAATTATGACATCAAAGAAATTACACAAAACACGCAAATATAAACATTGATTGTCAAATAAATAAATGCGTTTACAAGAGGGACTACTCAAGCAGACTTATACCTGGGTTACGTTCCACTGCGTCATTAACTGCATCAAATTTTGCGATGTGAACAATACGAGTTTAAAGAAAGTAATGATTGTTTTTGCATCTTTAATTCTCGAAAAGTTCTCAATTTATTTTCATACTTACCTTCAAACGTTACCAAACTAATTATGTGCTAATACCTATTTAAAATCAAAATAACAACATAACACAGATCCTTTTTATTCCGAAACAATGGAACAATCAGCAGCAATTAGCAACCGCGGATATATGACCCCAATCCCGCAAAAGTGTGACAAACGATCAAAAATCGCTAATGTGGTATCATTACTGGTCCTCTTTGACACGCGACTAGTGGGTTTTGTTGTCATAGGGACCGATAAAGGGATTAACGATCTGAAGTTAATTGTTGGCCCTATGTAAGTTTTATGGTACACTAACATCGATTTTTGTGATTGACCGGGACAAACTGCATCTCACCGGGACGCCGGGACAGACCTCGCAAAACCGGGAAAATCCCGGTGAGACCGGTATGTACGGCATGTATGTCTTGAGCTCTACCATAATTGCTTTCATTTTATTTTTTTATAAATAAAATCATTCATATATATATATATATATATATACGTATATATATATATACGTAAGAGTGAATGAAAATCTACAAACAAATTGTGGTCCACTAAATTGTTTTATGGTCCAGTTGATTTAGCTGGTTTGGTGGACCGACGGTCCACTGCTTTCAAAACTTGTTCGTGAAGACTGCCCGCTGAAGAAAAAAAACATACATTATTCTGGCATATTTGTATATTTCTAGTGCATGAATTATGATCTATTATTATTATTATTATTATTATTATACAGCTTTAATAGATAATGTTTTATATTACAATGATGTGTTTATCAAATAATTAAAACATGATTTAAATGAGATGTTGTTAAATAAAAAGCAAAAAAAATTATTAAAAAATGAAAACAAACAATAAATTATTTGTAATAATACAATATAACTAATAATAAATACTTATTTGTAAAATTACAATCTAATAATAATAATAACAGATCTAATAATAATTATTATTAATTTATTATTATAATTATTATTATCTAATAATAATAAAAGATATATTATAATAATAATTATTATATTAGTAATTTATTATTATAATTATTATTATGTCATTGTAAAAATATAATATTATATTATTGCCTTATCCAGTTTTGTATTTAATTGATTTTGAAATAATAAGACTTTGCTTTATTAACACTTAAGGCAAATATTAAACTAATTATCATTATCATTTATAAGCAGTATAAACGTTACCATTTTTATTGACTATTACATTTGTGAAATTATTCCTCTACGCATTGGTTGTATGCATTGACAATCTCTTCATCAAAAAGACGCAAATGTGTTAAGAAATGAAAAAAATTCCTTAAATTTCAGTATTAGGTCTAAGTGTTTGTTTACAATCGACGACCTTTCCAATATGGCGGACGCGCTGACGCATCCTATTGGATGTGATGCGGCATCTAGTTTTCTATAGATCTATGGGTTTATATAGAGATCAATGGGTTTATATATCTATGGGTGTAGGTCTAATTACCCCAAAACGGAAGTCACATCCTCAGGGTTACAGGCTGTCAGTTAGATAATAAGCACATGTGGTTGAGTGCAGGATGCATATAATTTGTAAAATACAGTTTAAATGATATGTTTTGGTATCATTTTAAAGGTATATATGTAAGCAGTCAGAAAAAAGGCTGTTTTGTGCACTACTTTTTGTATAGTGGTTCCCAGCTTCATGACTTTTGGCCCATGTATTCATGCGCAAAATGGCAGCCTCCATGCCCGTCAAAACCGGTGTGTTTTTTCTAAGGTAAATATTTTGAGTTACAACACATAGAATTTTTTTGACATGCTGTTTTTTCAAAAGGTTATGTCCTCATCTTTCCAACAATGTTTTGTGATATATTGGAAAGTAGCTTGGTCATGGTGAAAAGTGAGATCAAATTTTGAATATTTTATATGTAACAAAGAATGAATTTATTTGCGTATGCGTAACCTGTAGACATAACGGAATGAACCGGAAATGTAAAATGGGCTGTTGTCGGTTTGGATAAGTGACTCGAAGTGATTAAAATAAGATACATTTTTGTTTTCAGTCGTTTGTACAGAAATTTGATTTGTTATTCTTAAACAGATGCATATACAGAATTATGTATCTCTTAGGTGGTTTGTCTTGTGTTAAATTCAACACTTAATGTGCTACAAAATACATAATACAAAACATTACATTTACTTTTGTAACGACAATGGCCCAGTCTAACTGTTTCTCTGTGTTAGTATGTACATGTCAGCTAGGCATATACACAACAAATTATGATAATGTGTATTTGATTATTAGAAAATCGCGTGGTCAGTAAATTATTATTGTTGTAGTATATTTATGGCTATCTGATTCTCATTGCGCATGCGTGATTGACCATTACCAACAACATGGTGTTAGAATAAAACTTATTTCACAAAGGACTCAGGAATCATGTTCAAAATGGACTTAAGTGGCATTCCACCGCCAGTGTTTAATTGGAACTCCTCAAATCTACCAGAAGAATGGGAAAAGTTTAAATTACATACATAATTAATTTTTAAAGGACGGCTTAAATCAAGAAGTGAAGAAGAACATGTCTCATATTTGCTGCTCTGGATTGGAGATCAAGTGAAAAAAAACCCAAGCGCTTGATTGAAGAAAGTTAATTGTTAATGAATGCAGAACATAAGTGAATCCTTCGTGCTCAGATGTTCTAAACACGGGACGTTTTCATTTACAAACTATGTCTACTCTACCGTAAATATATTAAATGCTCTTAAAATGTATCAGAGCAGGCTAGGGGCAATAGGTTTGGGTCAGTTGTGTTGGGAATGGGGTGAGATGTAGCCGCACATGCTGTACAGGTATACATTTGGTATGGTAAAATCAATACCCATCAATGTGATATTTGATTGCTCACAAGATCCATCAGATGGAAGCTTTTAACGTTTTAGGACAGTTTTAATGTGTACCGTTGTTCTATCATATTGTTGATATGGAAACGGTGTGCATATCTCACATTGTGTAGAATATCGATTTTTGAATGACTCGTGATCAAAGAAATGATTTTTTTTATTTCTATGATCACTCGTGAATTAAAATCGATAATCTCCTGAAACCAACAAATACAACATGTATCCTTTATGTAATTTCATATTTTTATAATATGCTAATGCCCCCTGAGGTCATTTCCTTATGCACAGTCCTATTAATGTATTTATAGAGCTGCATATCTGTGATACATTCCTTTAGAAATTTCTAATTAATGATGTTCGCGCCAAAATCTCAATTCTTAGAGAACAGTTATCTCAGAAAATGTTAAATACTGTCAGAGTTCTTGTCTCTTTTATATCCGTTTTTCTTAAGCACTTATAAATATTTCCCGTGCGGGGGGGGGGGGGGCCGCGGGCATATACGGGACTTAAGACTGAAAGCGATTCCCGACTGGCGGGAATTTGACACATCGAATCATTCCGGGTCCCGAGTAGTAGACTTTGGTCGGATTTTACAACACGGTAATATTATGAAATTTAGACCCGAGCTTTTGCACACAACTCAAAGATGGCATTTCCCATTGTGGGGTTTGAGACAAAAATGTGTGGCTCTAGGGTGGGGAATCAGACCCCCCAAAATGAAATTAGTCAAATAACCCTAGGGTAGCCTGCCGCTCCCCCTCTTTAAGAAAAATCGGAGTTGAAATTAATATTGAGATGTAATTTTTTTGTCCTAGGGTGGGGAATTAGACCCCCAAAAATTAAATTAGTCAAATGTCCCTGGGTCAGCCTGTCGCTCCCCCTCTTTAAAAAAGACAATCGGAGTTGAAATTAATATTGAGATGTAATTTCTTGGTCCTAAATATAATACAAGTGGACCAAGATGATCGGTTACGTGGCTTCTCGGACGCCAGATTTTTCGGTCCCTACTAAAGAGACTTCTCGGACACTAGATTTTTCGGACATCAATGATTATTAATATCTGTGCCGTGAATAAACCGATCACATACCGCCCCATGTTTTCACCAGTGATACAAGAATAACCAAAATACTAGTAATTTACGTAAACATAATTGATACAAGAAAATTAGTCAAGCAAATTTAATAAATTAACATTGTCAGAAAATAATAGCGGGAATGAATGAATTAAATTATTATATATTATACAAGTGTACATAGTTATGTAATATAATATACTTGGTATCATTATTATTGCAAATAGTATATTCATGCTACGCAAATGAAGTTGACGTAACATGAATAACATTTCGACGTATTACGAGACTTCTTTAACCACATTTTACCTTTAGAAAGAACATTATAAATTGAATAACGTCTACTGGAGAAGTTGATAGAAAGGTGCAATTATAAATATATAAAACGTATCCACAATTCAAATATAAATTAACATGCACAATAAGTTTATAAATAGTACTTCCCCATTTATTGAAATTCTCGGGTTTGTGATTCGCCGGACGCTAATTGATGCGTGTGTATTAACACAGCTCTACCGCGCGCTATTTTAAGAATGGTTCACACTATTTCTGGAGTGTGTTGCGCTCGCTAGAATTAATTCATGGGGACCCAAGTCGGTTACAACGTAAATAATATTTTTACACAATGATAAAATAATAGGAAATATAAGCTCCATCAAATTTGCTATTATTGATTTTTTTATTTATCAGAAAAATACCAAATTTACCACTTTATATTTTATGCTTGTCACAAGAAACCTTAACACTATTGACAGGCAGACGTGACGCGAGCTCAACAGGTAACATTTTACGTTGTGGCCGACTGTGGTTCCCGTGAATTGTAGCATTGTAATTGCTATTTATTGAGCGCGCCGATTATGCACCTATCAATATTTTTCCCCAGGGAGGGGGGGGGGGGGGAGCGGCGGGCAATCCCAGGGGAATTTGACCAATTATATTTTTGGGGATCTAATTCCCCACCCTAGAGCCAAGCATTTTTGTCTAAATCCCCCCGAATGAGATATGCTTAATTGGTGTATCAAATGGCCCGGGGACAAATATTACCAGGATCTAAAATCCGAACAGTCTATTTCCCGGGACCCGGAATCATTCGGCGTGTCAAATTGTCGGTAATTGTTTATAGTCTTAAGTCCCGGATATGCCCGCCGCTCCCCCCCCCCCCCCCCCCCCCATTATGTAGGCTACAAGAATAGTGATTTCATTATTTGAATCAATATAACATTCTGATCATGACATACAATGAGTAAAATTGTTGTTCATAATTATATTCAGTTCTAGTGTGTCGAAGATACTTTTATAACTTTATTTTAAAGGGACCTGTTCACAGATTGACGAATTGACTTTTTAAAAAACTTTTTGTCACCGATTCCAAAAATAAAACTGCATAATGGAGCAAAATTACACTACGGACCTAGAAATATACTGTAAAAACCGTTTCGTTTATGAGTAATCATCAGTTGAAATTGACGAAATTATAAAGCGTTTGTAACGCTAAACGATGGGAAATTTTGGAGTATTTCTGTTGTTTTCGTTGAAACTGTTGACATCACGTGGAACACTTACATAAATTAAATAATTCAGAGTGAAATATATAGGTCGAAATGGCCGAGTGGTTAAGGCAATAAGCTTTTAATCCTGAGGTCCCGGGTTCGAACACCGGTGGGACCAATTTTTTCTTCTAAATACTTTTCTTGTTATTATACTTAGCTTTTTAGTTCCGATGCTTAAATCTGTCAAGTTAAGACATTTAATTGCATACTACAAAAAATGCGAAAATCTGTGAACAAGTCCCTTTAACCGTTTATGTAAACAATTATGTACATTTTAATCCCCAAAAGTATGCAACAGTAAGTATGCAACAGTTATTGATATACATTAAAACATTGTTGTAAGTTTGCATTCACTAAAATAAGAAAATTTGCCCAATTCCATTGGCGTTCAATTTTCCCGCTGCATAATTATCGCAAGAAATCTAGGTCAAAAGTGATTTTAGACAGCTACGCCGAAAAAATACTGGAATAATTGCCATCGCATACCATTTAGTATTGTTATAGTAAGTTAGTAAGTAATTCTTTTATTACCGTGACATGTGCATACAACTGAGTAAACAAGCATATACAAAGCAAAAATGTAAATTGAGCACCCGGCCCAGTGGACCTATATGTCACCATCAATAAATGTGTGATTAAATTTCGTTCCATATAAATATTTACAAAATACTTTATCATAAGCATGATATGGGCAATAATGAATATAAAAATGGATATTGATACAAACAAATATTCATATATCACTATGAAATAATGGGATAATAACAAGTATTATTTATAAGTAAATGGTATTTCGCCTATGTAAATACGCTTTCACAATGAATTTGGCTGTTATCCTGGGGTGCAATGTTAATAACATTTTTAGTGTTTCATCACAGTTATCTGTTGACAGTAACGCTATAGTGTTACTTATAGTGCTGGTCCTAATGTCATCGTGCAGAGAGCACTCAAGCAAGAAGTGTGATTCACTTTCAACTGTTTCAGAGTCACAAAATCGACATAGCCTGTCTTCGGGGGATTCACCCATGTATCGTCCTGTTTCAATGCGTAACGGAAGTATTCCCCCTCGGAACTGGCATAGAACAGATCTTTCGTATTTAGATAGATTCAATTTGACATACTCTTCGCATTTAAATTCGCTCTTAAATGTTCTATATGTCCTGAGCTTTGGTGCCGCTTGTATATCACGGGACCATATTGCTGCGTAGTAACTACGTATGTGCGCTTCGGTGTCTTTGAGGTTAACTTTTACTTTGTTTGTGAAATGATCGTTGAGTCCCAACGTGCACATTATAGTTTTAACCTCACTTGGCCAATTATTGTCACACTCAATATTATGCAGGAATACTTTCTTCGTGAGTCTTGTGTCGTCCATGTCGATAAGCCTATTCCAGAACCTCAGGGCACACTGCCACCGCCTGTAGACACTTGGTATCCAGCCCGTGTCACCGTGGATCACTAGCGTAGGGGCGAACCTGTGGACGCCCAGGAAGTAGCGGAGTGCTTTGTTCTGTATGTTGTCAATGCACTGAAACTGCTTTAGTCCCCAAACTGCAGCACTATAGTCCAGTATCGGTGTAACACAACTTTTAAAAAGTTTCTCAAATGCCTGAAATCCGAATTCTTTCAAATTATGGATTTTGCTGATGATCGCTCCAAGCGCCCGTCCACCGCCCTTCGCAAGTGACTCCGCGTTAAATGTGTAATTGTTCTTTTCATGAAAAATCACTCCAAGATACTTATATTGTTCTACAGTCTCTAGGGTGTTTTCTCCAACTTTAAACACAAAGTCAGACCGGGGTGTGCGTCCTCGCCGGAAGTGCATACATTTAGATTTTCGATGTATTGATCAGGACCCTCCAGCGCTTTCACCAGCTATGGAGTGCATCCAGCATCGCCTGCAGTTTGTGTTCCGCGTCCGCCACGAGCACAATGTCGTCTGCGTATAGGAGGAGTGATATCCGAACCTCGCCCATGCTAATACCAAGGTCGAGGTCATTTATTTCACCGATGAGGTCGTTAGCGAATATCGAGAACAGAGTCGTCGACAGACTGCAGCCTTGTTCGACCCCAGTTTTGCAATCGAACCAGTCCTTTGGCTTGTTATTTATTCTCACACTTGCATACGAGCTTGCGTAAATGTTTATAATTGAATTGTACATTTTATCATCAATCTTATATAGCAAGAGTTTATAAAGTAGCATATCCCTGTCGATATAATCAAAGCACTTTTTCAAGTCTATGCTCGCGGTGAAGACATTTGCGTTGTTTTTAATGATGCTATCCAATGTAAATATGTGCTTCTCACAGGACCGCTTCGGCCTAAACCCATTTTGTTCTTCTCCCAAAACCGAATTAGACTCTAGATGTGACGAAAGCCTCGTATTTATCAATGATGTGTATACTTTACTAACGCATGACAATAGACTTACACCCCCATAGTTCAAGGGGACACGTTTGTCCGAATTTGAGTCCTTCAGTATGGGCAAATAATGGCCTGCCGCCACAAAGCGGGGATAATACCAGTGTCCAGAACAAGTTGGAAAAGTTCCTTTAAAACGTCAATTATGGAGGCTGTTTTAGCACGTCGTATGGTATGTTGTCAATGCCACATGCTGACCCTGATTGAGCTTTCATTATCACTTTAGAAAGTTCAACAATAGATATGTTCTTATTCAGTGTTTCATTAGATTCATATAAGGGGTCATCCATTTGCATTTCAATTAACTGTTTATGTAACTTACACCTGTCGAAATGAGTTTCATCAAAGTCATTATTGTCATCGCAATTGTACAAGTTTTCGAAATCTGATTTCCAGCGTTCAAACACCGTGTTCGATCTCGTCTGTGATTATGCTGCCGTTATGGTCAACAATTTCCACAGGAATTGACCTGTCTTTTCGGGGTCCCAAATATTGGATTTTCCGCCAGAATTCTGTGGGATTGCTCGCCGTAAATTCCTCTATTTCAATTGCACGGGCGTATCTGTATGCCCTTTCTGTCCTGCGTAGGGTTTTATCGAAAACATTTCTTGAGCGGGCGTAGTCGTCACGTAGCGTTCGTTTTCTGCGAGTCTTGACATTTTAGGAACTGTTTCTCTCTATCCCTCATTTCCTTCCATAAACCAGTTAATTCATCGTTCCAATACGGCTTCTTATTTTTAAATCTTTTCGTCGATCTTTTTGTTGCGTTATATATTGTAAGTTTGTCGCACATTTCGTTTAAAATGACCGTGCACAAATTGTCATATGTAGTGTCTATTTCCGTCTGTGTCTCTCGACACGATAGTATCGACTTGATAATGTTTAACAACGCTGATCTTGTGAGATCATTTTCCATGAAGTCCGTCTGGATTGTCTCAGTTTAAACCGCTTATTACTGTAATTGTCATTGCTAGTTGATCCGCTGTAATCCGAAGGCTCGCTATGACCTATATCTATCTGTGTCACTAGGACAGAGTGATCGGGGAGGCGTGATCGGCTACCCAGGAGTCCGAGCAATCGGTGTTCCTCCACAATGTCCTGCATCGTAATTACGTCAAAGGAGGTGCATAAACTCAGCATATCCTGTGGAATGCATAAGTAGTCAACGACCGATCTGCCTCTTCCAGAAATACATGTGAAATTATCGTTAGCGAATCTACCATTTAACACACAAAAACGGGATTCATTTAGAAATTGAAATTTATATTTGACAAAATTAACAAATGACGGCATTAGTTTGTAGCAACAACGTATTATAAATGGTACTAAGATACACATTTGTGCAAATGTTCCCCAGAAGAATAATTTATAGAATTTTCCAGCAAGTGCTGGAGATAGTTAATCTAGTGCAAAACATTCAATTTCAACTATCTGGTGCGTTGCCATTAAATGGGCCATTTTAAATTGTATATCATTCTCATATCTCACGGATTCGTTATTGTGTATCATTAACTATACAGTTAGATTTGACTTTATTGTACGTAGAAATTACGAGTATTTGCAGTTGGACAATCATTATCGTTTATTAGAAATAAGTTGTTAAGAAACGCATAGTGAACTATTTCTCTCGATAAAATAATTAAATTCAGTGCTATTGATAACAGATCAAGAAGTTAAAATACCTTACTGATTGCACTAATCCATGTATATACATTGAATATACATATCCAAACTGTAGCATTGCTAGTGTACACGTGAATAGTGCACCAACCAGAAATAATATTACATTTCAAATTATTTCTAGTCAAGGCATTTGGAAGGTCAATGTCTCCATTGCGAATTTGCGACTATCTATAAATCAAATATGTCTTCGAAATCAAGCACCCTCACTGTTCACTTGTTTTTAAGCTCACCTGAGCACGAAGTCGTCCGTCATCGTCAACAATTTACTTTAAAAATATCTAAAACCGCTGGGAATAAACCAAACTTGGTATGAATGTTCCTTGGGTGGTCCTGTACCAAAATACTTGAAATTATGTTGATTCGTCAAAAAACATGGCCGCCATGGCGCAGAATCTTATTTTCCTTATGGCTATATAGAAAACTAAAAATCTTGCGAGTAGCCACTGGTTGACTTTCGAAATAATTAAACACACACGTTCCTTGGGTGACCCTCTACCATTAGACTTGCAAATATTTTCATGCTTTAAAAAACATGGCCGCCAGGGGGAGGGAGGGGCGGGACCTTTTTCCTTAGGCTTATATATCTATATTGAATCTTTGTCAATAAACAATGGAGCGATTTCGAAATAATTTCCCACAAATGAACCTTGGTTGACCCTCTACCAAATACTTCAAATTATTTTGATACATGAAAACTATAGCGGCCATGGGGCGGGGCCTTTTTCCTTATAAGTCTATATTGAAAACTTTAAAAATCTTTGTCCGAAATAACTGGGTGGATTTAAAAATAAGATCACCCAAATGTTTCTTGGGTGACCCTCTACCAAAATACCTCAAAATATTTTGATATGTTAAAAAACAATGGCCGCTACGGGGCGGGATCTTTTTCCTTATATGGCTATATTGAAAACTTTAAAAAAATTATGGTCAGTAACCACTGGTTGGATTTCGAAAAATTTCACAGAAATGTTCCTTTATTGACCCTCTAACAAATTTTTTCAATTTATTATTTGTTAAAAACATGGCTGCTAGGGACAGGGTAGTTTATTATAGTTCAACTATTATTATATAACCACTATCTGAATTTTGAAATGATTCCATAGAAACGTGTCAATACGATTCATTAAACTCAGGTGAGCGACCCAAGACCAGCTTGTACTTGACTGAACAATCACTTTTCAAAGGCTGCATACCTTGACAGCGAAAAGAACGTGGAACTCGGTTTGTGTCTGATCAAGTAATAGAGGCTCGTGTTTTGTACAATTATAAAAGTATTTGTACGAGCGATTTATACCCATTTCTATTGCCAAAATCATTAAAATTGGTTTGGCCATGTTTTAAATTACAAATTATAAGCCTCAAACTGATCATTTATGTACGAGTATGTGCTCGCTTCATGTGTGCCATATTTTGCATTTGAAAGTTTTATTTTATTTAGTAAACTAGTTTTGAATAAAAGATACTGTATTTCAGGTTTAAATTTTGACCAGAGTGCTTTACTTCACTTGTGTGCAATTTGACCTTGTTTTCGACTAAAACCGCGTACAACTTATAAATTTTTATTAAACAAGCGGGCCACAAGGCCCTAGGTCGCTCACCTGATAATTTTGCCTGGTGACCTAGTTGTTGACCTCGCGTGACCTAGTTTCGCACTCGTCCTACATATGATTGGGACAAATGTTCTGAGCAAGTTTTTTTTCTCAATTTGGCCTGATAACCTAGTTTTTCACCCCATGTGGAAATGATTCTTAACAACTCGAGTCAAATAAGACATAATACTTTTATTATGAAATGACTTCTGCATTTAAAATACAAACGAAAGTGAACATGATAATGCGACACAAAACCAGACATGATCAGTTAATAAAAATCTATTTTTATACACCAAATAAAATTACTGCAATGATCCCGTTCTGGGAAGTACAAAGCAATTTTTGTTTCTTAAGTGATATCAAATCTACCAAAATATAAATAAAACACCGACACAGGCTATTGTCAGATGTACGATACCTTGTCACTGAACCCAGCAATGTCACAAAAACGAAAATTTTACAGAACTTTACCCATCTCTTGAAAACTTGCAAGTCAAAAACCACACAATATCAAACACACAATTTGCTTTTCTTCTCTTTTGTCTCCGTATTTTTGGTATTCAATACCCCAAACATCACAGATTACAAAGTGTTGTTTTGTTTGATGATTCTTTTTCCAAATAAATTCTGTTTGTTCATCGACCTTCAACTGCAAATACAAACATAATAAATGATTATATTTTGAGCACATCATACATTTTGTTGACAGTGGCAAATTATTTATAAAATTCATATTTCTATACCAGCGTGCCAATTACATTGTGTTATGAGAATTGAATGTACCATAATATTGCTGGTAGTACAAACAATGATAAAGACAAATGGTGCAAAGCTGTACAAAATCTTAAGGCAACTGTGCCATTCTTACAATTACCTTTCTTCAGGTATTTAAAGATTTTTTTTAGAAATGTCTTTAAATAAATATGAAAAAATTCTTGCTGAAATCTTAGAAAACATAAATCCAAGTCAGAAATATCTAGAATGCTTCAGAATACGGACCATGGACCAGTGTGTACAACTTACTGTAGGATGAGATGTCGATTTCATCTGGAAGTTCGGAGATGTTGACCTCAAATCTCTCTTGCACATCGTTGAGGACCTTTGCATCCGTCTCGTCGGATACAAACGTGATGGCCAGACCCTTTGTACCAAATCTGCCTGCTCTGGCAACCTGCAAGAACAGGGATTGAATGATTGTTGTTCAGTTTAACCACCAGGCTTCTAAGTAATTGTCAGCGGCGTAGCTTCCTTAGGCCATATAGGCTGCAGCCTACAGAATTTTTTTTGAAAATGTGAAAAAAATAAACATGCGAAATCTGCAATGAAACTCTAAAGCTTCTGGTTGGGGTGCGGGGAAGTGTCACTGGTTCACAGCTCTAACATAACTCTAACAGCAGAGTTTAAAAAAAGATAATGTCAACAATCATAGTGTCTTTAAACCTATACATGCGCCCCAATGTTTCTTACATCTATAGGTTTTTAGTAAACTGATATTATTATAAAAGGTTTGTTAATAAATCGATCAATCAAAGTGCATGCAGATACTGTTGTGTGATTTGACTCATGCAACGGTGTTCATGATAATAAATCAAAATGATGTAATGCTACTAGATATAAACCCAAAATCCTCTCCAACACCTACTGAAAAAAGGCCGGGGCAACCCACACCCTCATACACCCTGGACAAATTATAAAGTGGCCTACAAATATTTTGGGACCAAGCTACGCCCCTGATTGTGTGGTATTTGGTGAACCTGTACTGTTAGTTGGCCATTCAAGCTACATAGGATATGGGTATTTGGTCATTTTTCTAAAACATGCTTTAAACTTTTTCCAACATTTTTCAGAAGTTTATGTGACCAAAGCTCAGCAACATAACAGACTTCTTGTTACAGGTATTTGGTCATGTTTACCAAGTTAATCAGCTATTTTTACAAAACATGCAATTTAACAAAGCTTTTCAGCAGTGTACATGACTAATGCCCAGTTGCAGAACAGATTCCTTGTACAACATATTAACCCATACATACCCTGTGAAGGTAGGTGTCTGAATCATCGGGCATGTCGTAGTTGAAGACGATGTTCACTCTCTCAATGTCCATTCCGCGACCAAACAGGTTGGTGGCCACCAAGATACGCTTCTGGAAATCCTTGAACTGCTGGTAGCGCGACAACCTGCAACGGCAGAACATGACAATGAAAACAATACTATTACTTAGATTTGTGTAAGTCAGAAACCTTTCCAGGGAAAAAACTACCATGAGCCCCTCAAACGGTTCACCAACTTGGTTCTTTCAAACAGATTCCGCAAATTCAAGCATTCTTTGTATATCAAGCACTCAAAAGGAGGTAATAAGCTAAAGGGAGTAAAGAACGCCTGCAGATTGCGTAAGATGGATGGACCACTGTCGGCTAGTATACTAGTACACTGCACACTGGTTGGACAGTGTGTGGAGACCAGCATATTGATGTATGCCACAGTTTGACACCCACTGTGAGAACAGAGTCACAGAGGCAAGACATGGGCAACTGTTGTACTGTCAGACCATACAGACATTGTCTGCTTGTATTGGTTGGTAAATTAGTACAATGTATCCTCAATACACTGTGTGGAGACCAACACATCTATATATGCCGCAGTTTGACACCAACCAGTAACTAGATATTACAGAGGCAACACATGGGCAACATGCTGTTGTTTTTTTTAGTTTGTTAAAGACCTTCAAAGTACCTGAATATTTGTTGGTAAATTAGTACAATGTATCCTCAATACACCGTGTGGAGACCAACGCATCTATATATGCCGCAGTTTGACACCATTCAGTAACTAGATATTACAGAGGCAACACATGGGCAATATAAGATAATTTTCATGTACACAAGTTTTTCACGATTTTTTTCAAGAATATTTGTCAGTAAATTAGTACAAAGTATGCTCTATACACTGTGTGGAGACCAACACATCCATCTATAATGCCGCAGTTTGACACCAACCAGTAACTAGATATTACAGAGGGAACCCATGGGCAAGATGCAGTTTTTATTTATTTTGTTCAAGGTGTTAGAAGTATCTGAATATTTGTTGGTAAATTAGTACAATGTATCCTCAATACACTGTGTGGAGACCAACACATCTATATATGCCGCAGTTTGACACCAACCAGTAACTAGATATTACAGCAGCAACACATGGGCAATATATGATCATTTTCATGTACACAGGTTTTTTCCAATAGTTTTTTTCAAGAATATCTGTTGGTAAATTAGTACAATGTATCCTCAATACACTGTGTGGAGACCAGCACATCTATATATGCCGCAGTTTGACACGAACTGGTAACTAGATATTACGGAGGCAACACATGGGCAATATATGATCATTTTCATGTACACAAGTTTTTGCAATTTTTTTTCTCAAGAATATATGTTGGTAAATGAGTAAAATGTATCCTCAATACAGTGTGTGGAGACCAACACATCTCTCTGTGCCGCAGTTTTACACCAACTGGTAACTTGATATAACATCTAGGTAACACAATGGGCAATGTGCAATTGTTTTTTACAAGAAGTAGAAATCTGGAATATCTGTTGGTAAATTAGTACAATGTATCCTCAATACACCGTGTGGAGACCAACACATCTCTCTATGCCACAGTTTGACACCAACTGGTAACTAGGTATTACAGAGGCAACACATGGGCAATACATAATAATTTGTATTTTCTTTGTACAAAATATATTAAAACGTCTGCATTATCCAGGGATTATCCTACAGGGCGACATGGGCGAAATCGTCGCCCTATGGTGTCTGACTTCGCCCTGTGATATGATGAAAGCAAAATCAAAATCGCTGAAAATTTTCAAGTACTAATGCTTATTCCTCTAATCTTATGCCCACTACTGTCATGGTTTATCTGATTGTGGAGATAACGATGCTACAATTATTCATAATCGATCTGTAGACAGCGCGAGAAAGGTTGTTACACATCACTGACCTGGCATTGTGTTAATCGATCAACCAATCTGCTAAGGTTATTCCAATTGCAATTTGCTTTCAAAGTATATCTGTTATTAGCAAATGCTGTCGGGAACCAAGAAAGCGAGTGCACACTGGGCGATATGATCAACCGGTTTACACTAGAATTTACAGTCATTCAGAGTTATTATTACCGTTTTACGTACTGTAAAAGAACTTAAATTCAGGCTATGAATATTTGCTGTTTGCTTAATTGCGATGTTTGACCTTAGAACTGACAATTAATTTAAAATTAAAACAAAAAGATACACTTATCAATTATTTTCCATTTCCGCAATTAACACAATGGTAGCAAATACCGCGTGTGAAAAGTAACAGATAATCCATTTCCCATTATGTACAACACGGGATACAGTACAACGTTATTTCATTCTCCTGTGGTTTCTTTGTTCTGACGCCGACTAACGGCGGGAAAATTATGTTGCACAATTTCCAAGTGCAGCTTGCTGACAACCAAGTGGTGTACAATACCGGTACTCGTCTATCTGAGCGATGTATAACATGTAGCGTTATTAGGAGAAATATCAAGGGCGTTAATAATTTACATTGTAACATTTACTCTTTATATCGTGACATTATTTTAAGGAAACGAGTGACTGCCTTATGAAGTGTAAGTATCAATTGTCATAAACATAAACATGAGTGCTTGTTTTTTGAAAATACTGTTTCTAATGCCAATAAAACTTATTAAGCTATTTAGTGTTTATCATTCATAACTACAGGTTGTAGTCTGCGAATTAATTAATTATACATAATTCAATTGATTGATTGGCTAAATAGCTGCTTTATGCGCCAGTGTCAGTTATCGATAAACTTCTCCCTGAATTCTGCAAAAGAAGAAGTCACTTCTCCCTAAAATGTTGGGCTAGGATGATCCCTGATTATCTGTTGGTGAAAAGATTTTTAGGTCAACTGTTTCTGGAATATGGCCCAGAGTGAACCCATTAGGTGAAATTGACACAAAAATTATTTGTAAACGTAGAATTTCACCAGCTACACATGTACCGTCTTCAACAATGATTTTTTTGAAAGTGCAAATGTCAGTTGGTTAAATAGTACATGGTGAAGCTTGACACCAAGTGTGGAGACCAACTCTTTGATGTATGCCCCTGTTTGACACCACAGTGGAGGTAACTGTCCAGAGTAGCAACACAGGGGGCAATGGAAACTAGAATTGTCACATGAGTGACGGATATACCCCCACAATATGGCCTTATCACAAAACTGGGAATTTTAAGTCGCAAAGGGGCCATAACTCTGTCAAAATTTAGTGGTTTGTAACCAATTTCGAACTTGACCTGTATTCTATGATGTTACACGTGTACCAAAAATTATTTGAATATGTCGAGCCTTTCTTTAGTTATCATCCGGAAACAAAAAACCAACGGACCGACAAGCTCACTCCTATATACCCCCCAAACTTCGTTAGTGGGGGTATAATTAATACATTTCTTGCGTTAATGAAATCTGAACATGATCACAGCACAGATTGTACAACAGTTTTTAAGCTAACAAGCATTTGCATGGGTGAAACTGCAGAATTACGAAAATACTAAAATCATAGCTTGATGTACTCATAGGTTTTACTATAGTATACGTCCGATAAAATCACCAGTATATGAGTATTAAACTATCAATACTGAAAATACTTTCACCCATGCATTAGTTAGATTTGTGGCAAGTTTTTTTGTAACATGTTGAATGGCTGGCCAATTCCATGCCATCACTGCATTGGTGGGATTGGTTGGAAATATAAATGTGTTCAGCATGAACATTTTGTATTTGATACATGTTAAGCATACAACAGTAGTAGTGTTTAATCCAGAAGAGCAGAGGGGCATGGCGCTCGACTTCGAAAAGGGCATTTTGTGCGCAGTGACACTGTTAAAAAGAGCACATTTGGTTACACTAGCTTTTTTCCTGAAGGAATACTTCAAACCACTTATTACACTTTATATTACTCAATACTGACTGAATTACTGTATTTGATGTTTTTTGTAAGTCAAACAATTAACAAATGTTTATTTCCCATTATTATAATCCCCTACTGCTGATCTTATCAGTTGGTCACTGATTAATAAACCATAAAATGTCAACACTAAGGGCCCTCATTAAGGGCAATACAGTCGGTAGATATTGGCGCTAACTGCCGTTGAAAAGGGCAGGGTGGCGGATCAATAAAGGGGCGTGGCGCAGCGCTGATAAGTTCTGGATAAAACACCAAGTACAAGTTTCATGATTAACCCTCGAAATATGCATAACATTTTCATCTGTAAATTTGGGTCAACAGGAAATGCATCAAAAGCTCACCTCTCTTCCTGTGTCATGGCCCTGTGTATAGCGATGGCAGGGAAGTTCTGCTCATGAAGTAGCTGTGCTAGAGCCATACATCTCTGGACACTCTTCACGAAGATGATCACCTGAAATAACATTTTGTGGATTCTTTGTTAACAAGTATGACTAACCTTCAATCGTTTTTAATATATCATTCTGTTGCATTTCGCCACACTTGGCTTCAAGACTTCTTACGTTCTCATCAATGAACACACATGTACGTTATTTTCTTAATGAAGGTGAAGGTCATGTAGTCATCAGACATGATATTACCGTGCAATGCCTACATACATTTTTCTTTATTTGTGTAAAAGCATACATCAACCCTTATTTGCATGATTTTGTCTAAACTACACAACAGTTTGGTCATTAGGGTTGAGGCTAGTTGAAGACTACAAAAATGATTGTCAATAATTTAGTAACAACAAAACATTTACAATCTATCAAAAGACATATTGCACATTCTAATCCCACATTCCACAAGACCTACGTGACATCAGGGCCTTCCCCAGGATTTTGTTCAGGCGCCCCGATCCCGAGAGGGTTGGGTTAGGGGGTCATGGATTTTTTTTTGCGGCATGTGTCAAATGACATTATCTGGTGTGTTTCAGCTCTTAAAATTTAGGCAAACAGCTTTTCATTTTTTGTCAACGTTTAAATGAAATGAAATAAACAATACATCACTGTTAAAATGGTATACCTCCAGCCTTTTAGTTTTTAGAAGCATCGGGCGTCAATTTTGTTGCGAAACTGAAAGTAGCTAATAATTTTTCCGGATGTTTATGTCCAGTGCGCACAGGGGTCTCGATATCCGTATTTTGATGCCGAAATTCGGCATCATTCACCCAACCAAAAAGTATATATTTTCCAACCATTTCAAACCAAAATTCCCCCTAAATGAAATGCCATTTCCTCGTGCACGTCATGCCTACGTGCGTGAATGTTAGTAAAATTAAAGCATATGGGTGAGCACAAGCACGCTTTCCATGCATGGAACGTGACGTCGTGGTTGTCATTTGGAAATTTCACTCTCTTTTGTAGGAAACACGGGTTTGACACGGCATGCATGTACAACAAGACAGCTTATGTGACAAAACTACAACTGTAACACTGGATAGGCTTTTCAGATTACGATATCATATTAGCCTATTTTATACTGATTTTTGGTAGTTATTAAATTTAGCAAATAAATAAGTGTGGATATTATAAAACACGAAAGGCCAAGGGTTTGCTTTTTAGATCGATAATACGCATTGACGCGAATATACGGTTACTTGTATGTGGATACATGCCGAATGGTGAATGATCACGTCATTCATAGCGAAGATAACCGGAGCGTTTCTGTTGGCATATAATGATTTTACTGCGTGATGAAACTCCGCCTACAGGAGCAGGGCTTCACGGTGATTTATTGCGGCTTAGGAATAACTGCAAATTGTTTAAATGTCAGAGAAGTGACAGTATTGATCATTCACCAACTTGGTTGAGTGGGTGTACATGTTTCTAGAATGAAAAATGGCCTTTATGACGCAAGAGAACAGCTTTCACAGCAGATACTGTCGGTCTACTGCAGTCAACACAGCTGATTGATAATATACAGGCGCCCCGAGCGATGTTTATAAGTGCAACACTAATTTTAGGCGCCCCCGGAATGTTCAATTTAAAATTAAAGCGCCCCGGGACCGGGGCGCTAAAACGGCCTGGGGAAGTCCATGGTGACATCAAGTATTCAAAGTTCGACACCCATGATAACCTGCCTTGTATATTGCTGTTTACATTGCATGTTAGAAGTATTAAAACGTGCTATCTGACAAACCTGGTTGAATTCGAGTACGTCCAGCAGTTCAAACAGTTTCCTGTTCTTCTCGTTGTCCTTGAGTTTCACGTAGTGCTGCTGGAGACCGTGCAGTGTCAGCTTGGAGTCGTCGTCCACAAACACCTCCATGGGCTGCAAACAAACTCCACGTCACACATACTATAGCCCTGGGCAAACCCAGGTACATGCATCGAGATGTAATTTTTAATTACATTACAATTTGATTACACAGAGATGTTTTGTAATAATTAAGTGTTAATATGATATGCATATTGTAAACAGAAAATTTAAAACATATTTCTTAAGAAATTTACTGGATCAGTAGTGGAAACTGAACTTTTTTACATCATGTTGTTTTTGTTAAGAATCTTTTTTTTATATACAAAATCAGAATCTTACAATGGAAGCATGTAGGCCACTCATGTGTAAACAATCTAATGGTGTAATAATAAACAAATGGCCATACATTTGAATGACAACAGGTCAGTTTCCAAGTACTTATTTCACCATGTCACCAAAAAGCAGTCGAGTCCACCATCTCGGGATGAGAAGACTACCACCAAACAATGCACGGTGAGCCCGCGCCACCTCGCACCAGCCTTGCCTCCTTCCGCACACACGTTGACTAACAGATAGCATCGGAACGGGACCAGCTCCCTTCTGTAGACACGTCATTGATCCATCGAACGCCCGCAAGTAACACATTTTGGATAAATATTAAGAGTCCTAATTGTAGTAGACGACAGGCTGCAAGAGCAACATTTTGATCCCCACTTTGAGAGTAAGGATTCAATGTCACCCTTTTTCCTTCCAGCATCTTTTAGCAAATATGCCTAAGCGATCATTCTCTTGAAATCACCACTTGCCCACATTAATTAAATTGAAACCCCAAATAACCCACCCTTGAAATTAGATTTCATGCGTTTCAATAAAGAACCCAGCAATTATTTTAACTAAATATGGAACACACCCTCACAGACACTTTGAGAGTACCTGCTTAGTGTGCCCAAGTATATTAAGAACTATGATATTCAGCCTAATTTATTAAGATTTACCCATTGCCCACAACATGTAAGATCTTAACGTGACCCACATTAAATAGCCCACATTAATTTTCTTGAACATTAAAATGTCTCTCTGCATCTCGCCAAAACTTTAATGAACGATTCGCGATGTTATCTGATCATAAGAGGCGTATCACGCAAGGGAACTTTCATCTGCACGACACAAGGAGAGAGACACTGCAGCAGAGTGGAGACTGGTTTGGTGCATGAATGGAAGAGATTGGTTAATTACATCTTGCATGAACTTCTTGCAGATGGGCCGGATATCCTTGCTGAGCGTGGCACTGAACATCATCACTTGCTTCTCGTGTGGCGTCATCCTGAATATCTCCTGGACGTCAGATCGCATGTCTGAAAACAATCAACAACTTGTGAGATACTGCCAAAAACCTTGATTTGGTGGGAAGATAAAAACTCCGAACAGAGGTAAAGGCAGACAAAAAACTACAGAGGCAAATATTACCATGAAATCATATTTTGCCTGATTTAAAAGTAATGAAATGGTATCAAATCTGTATTTCATTCTTTAACAAAAGGGTTTTTATAATAAATGCTCTTAAAATTAGGTTTCTTTGCAATTATTATGTGCTATTGAGCTTTTCAGCAGACAGAAGCAGTGGAAGAATCAAATATGAGAATACAGGCCTTTTTCTGACCTTTTGGGGAAAAAGTACCTGGTTTGAAATTGGGAATTTCTCAACGTAAAATTTGTCAGATTGGGAAAGGATTGTACAAACAAATCTTGTTATCAGTTTCCATTTCGATTTGTAAGTTGATAAAATTGCAATATATATCTAATTTCATTGTGATATTTAATGTTTTTATTCTTAAAATATTTCTTGATGCATTTTTGTTCAAAATTGTTATGTCAAACCAAATTCTGACTGGAATATATTTTTTCAATTGGGAAACGAGCTACCATATTCTGCATTCAGAATGGGTTAGATATTCTGACCCGTGAGGCTTGTAGAAAAAGGCCTGGAATATATTACTATATATATATATATATATATATATATATATATATATATATATATATATATATATATATAATGCCTTCACACGATGCCAGCTCAAAAAACGTGAAACTACTACAAAGTGTAGGGATAGTATTACTGTACGACTCACCAAGCTCACAGAGCATCTTGTCGCACTCGTCCAGGATGAAGTGCTTCACGTTCTTCACGTTCAGTACCTTCGACTTGATCAGTGCCAAAAGCCGACCTGGGGTTCCGACGACAATGTGGGGGCAGTTCTTCTTTAGGACTTCCTCGTCTTTCTTGATGGGCATGCCACCGAAGAACACGGCGATCTTTACGTTGTTCATGTACTTGCTGAACCTCTCGTAGTCCTGGCTGATCTGGAACGCCAGCTCTCTGGTGTGGGCAAGAACCAGCACCGACACCTGAAAAAAGGCAAGCATTGCAACAAACGTGGAAATTATTCAGGACTTCTACGTATAGGACCATTCACACCATCACATTTAATTCTAGAAGGTACAAGAACTCTCAACTGTTGTTGAACAAGTTGTACCTGTTTCTACACAATGATCCTATACAATCATGAAATGATAATTGCAATTTTTATGAATTGTAGGTTTATTTAATAACATTGTATCAATTATTTTCTCAATAGCAAAACATTGTTCAAAAATTTTAAATACTGATGTCCAAAACAGCCTTTAACAGCAGTTCATACCTGTCCATCAACTGGCTCCAGCTGCTGTAGGGTTGCAAGAACAAAGACGGCTGTTTTCCCCATACCCGATTTAGCCTGACACAAGACATCCATCGACAGTATGGCCTGGGGAATGCATTCATGTTGGACTGGAAGATAAAACGAATGAAAATTACATTATTGGTTATAGAAATTCCAGAATGTTAAATGGTGTAAACATGAGAATTGCAAAGTTTCTGTGATAACTTATTAACTAACCACCTCTGCAAGATAAAGTAACTGAAAGGTTCCATGCAAATATGCATTATTTTTCAATTGACAATGTAAAATACAAAAATTTATAGAAACTAGAATTGTCACATGAGCGACGGATATACCCCCACAATATGGCTTTGTCACAAAACTGGGAATTTTAAGTCGAAAAGGGGCCATAACTCTGGCAAAATTTTGTGGTTTGTAACCAATACCGAACTTGACCTGTATTCTATGATGTTACACGTGTACCAAAAATTATTTGAATATGTCAAGACTTTCTTGAGTTATCATCCGGAAACCAAAAACCAACAGACTGACAAGCTCACTCCTATATACCCCCTAAACTTCGTTTATAGGGGTGTAATTAGTACGGCCTTGTAGTTGTACCTTCTGAAGGGTGCTCAAAACCTCTGTCTACAATAGCCCTTAGCAATTCTGGCTTTAGCAAGAAATCTCTGAATCCTGAGCTGTGAATTGAGACATAGGTTCCCTTGACGTCCTTTTTAGCTGGGGCATCACCAGCCCCTTCAGCGGTTGCTTCCGTTTCCTCCTCATCGTAGTCCAACAGCTCTTCTGCATTTTCTGTGTCGGCCATGTTTCTGTAGACAAAAAACACCCTTAGGATCGGATGGTCATGCATATTGGCTATGAATTTAACTAATACTATGTCTATAACTAGCTGCTCTTGGCACATTCAATTTGAGTAAATTAGTTTTTTGGTTTAGAGTTTTATAAAACCATAAAACCACGTGTTTGTTATGCCAATGTTCTTATATTTAAATTTGTCATGTGTTGTAAACTTGTTTTTCAACCTGAATAGCCTCTTTTCCTGCTTTTATATCCTAAATGAACACAATTATTTCAACACCAGTGAGACTTGTATCTTTCAATTTAACGTCTCTCCTACAAAATAAATGCCAGATACATGTACTTAAGAGATCAACCATTCAATTATTGACCCATTCTAGAAAGGCACCCTAGCAACCATGAATTTTTTCAGATGCTTCCTATCATTTGGTTCAGTCTTCATTTTGATAGGAAAGCACTTAATTTTTGCAATAATTTTTATTTTAATTCATTAAAACCATCCTGTATTAAACTAACAAACACCAAATTACTGTTTCAAAATGAACACCCCCTATACTAAATAACGGCAGTTTATCTGGATCATTAAATAACCTCAAATATTTCTGATTACGATTGATCTGAATAATTATCGTCATCAAAGAAGCGGTGACCTATTTCGGATTACGATTGATTTTAATAATTATCGTCATCAAAGTAGTGGTGACCTCTTTGATAAGACGTAACATACCATTAATTGCACTTAATGGTACTTAAAGCAGTAAATATATTTATATGTACACATTTTAGTACGTTTGATTAGGTAAGATTGGTGTTATAGTAAGTGTACTATATCAGGGATCTCACTAGGATTTTAAAGTAGGAGTCCCTCCTTCCCCCTAAAAAGTAGGAGTCCCAAATAGAAAAGAAATAAAATTTAAGTATGTGATGCGCGAATGTGAATGGAATTTTTACAATTTATACATTTATGCAATATATGACAGTTATAAATAAAATAATAATCATGATAATAGTAATAATTATTATTTATATTATTATTATTCTTTATATTATTTGTATTGGGTTATGTAATTATAATGATAATATATAATACTTAATCATGTCTTATAAAACAATATTTTTGTACCAATAATTAATTTTAAAACAGGTCAATTCTGAACGATTAGCAATTGATGGCCTAAAGTTGTTGACTGATTTGTAATGTGTAGGCCTTGTAAAAAGTTATGATGCGGCGATTACTGTAAAGCACAAGTTACTGTCAAGTAGAGTAATTGTGAAACAGGTTAACAACACAAGAATGTTAAAAGGAGCAATTATTGGTGATATTAAACACCAAAGTATGTGTTTGCATGTGTTGTACAAATGTATGTGACCTGTAGATCTAAAATCGGCGCCAAAAATTTTCGCGAGGTCACGAAAATATGTCTTTTCATAGGTGTTATATACTAGAAAGTTCCTTTATGTATGATTATTGATCGATGCTTTTATATTCCTGTCAAAATTCAGCCCTAGATTTTCGTATAAAATTTCTGTCAAAACAAAAACCCCTATAACCGTATTACTGAGATTTAGTTGTTATTCATGAAATTGGATTGGCAATATAAATTAATGAAATCAGCTGAAGCTGTTTTTCACTCATTTTAAGAACGTTGTTTGTTTTAATTTATCAAATATGTTCAAAACTGTTCTTAATCGAGGACGCCTTTTGTCACATTTCGGCGATTTCGCACATTCTAATTGATTGTGCATTAAAGCACAGCAATGAGTGACAAATGTAATTTACCAATGAAAATTAACAGTAACTGTCTGGAATGGTGTGGGCGGAGCTAAAAGACTAAGACAGCTGCAGTGTGTACTGGGGCTGATATTGATTTTATCACGACTACTGCCGAGTTAACTGCAGGCACTTGTGTATGTGTTAAGTAACAGGGTATACGCAGTAAGCCAAAAAGCATGCGTCCCAAGGACTCTTGGCATGGGTTTGAAACGCGTCCTTTTGAAAAAATATGCGTCCTAATACGCTTGATTTTGCGTTTCCGAGATCCCTGTATATTATTTTTTTGCTTGTGGTAGCGTGGTTCTTGTGGATATTCAAATATTTATGTGATTTCTGAATGTGTGTATGTCAGTGTGCTTTTTTCTCTCTCTTTTTTCCACTTTGTGATTGTGTTGACATTAAAAATGGTTTTCTTTCCGTGCGCTTAATGTAATAAAAATGTTCGACCAAGACAGCATGCTGTTTTGTGTGACATTTGCGACCAATGGCAACATAGGACTTGTGATACCGGTATGTACCATACGTTTCTATCTATAACTGGAACAAAACGTAGTGTCACTTGAATTTACCGTGGCATCTATATAAGGGGTATTTATGCCAGATAACCATAATAATGTGGCATCTTCTCAGGGTGTCATTGATGGATCGCCGGGTGTTTATACATGCATATATATCAATAGCTGTACACATTAGAATTAGACAGCCGTTATGTATCTAGTCCTTACGAATAACCATTTAATACATCAGTTTGCTTTAACTGCTACAAAATATTTAACAATTTCCTAAAAACTGAATAAATCATAGCAGAATGTTCCGCAACAATAATTAACCAACATGGTGAAATTTTAGTAACTCCCGCAGTGTTTAACCGGTTATAAAAGTGATTATCTTTTATCACCATACTTGTATATTCGGTGTGTTCTTGATGGACATTTTGTTACGCTATTATTATGGCAATTTATGTGACAGTGATAATACAATTAAGATTGTAACATGACAATAAAATAAATGTATAAAGATTCGTATTTGATATTATTTAAATACAAGAAAACAACAACACATATATAGATTCAAAGATTTATTGCTGATCAGAAAACAAGCTACAAAGGAATATTATTTTCCAATGTGTTAACTCAGAAAATGAAATAATGGACAGATAAAATAATTACAAATATGTAGATGTTCGTGTCGGTGCGTGTAAATATGTCTTGACAGTGACGCCGGAGATCCCAGATCACCAGGACTCTCTTCCGTTCCACATGTGATAACATTTGACCTGAACTTCAGCACGTGCACGACGACAACTGACGCTCCGAATGACAGCAAGGCCAGGGACACAAGAATGTACACCAACCACGAGATCCATGACGAACCTGACGCAGGAAATCCCAGATCACCAGTATCCTCTTCCGTTCCGCATGGCATAACATTTGACCTGAACTTCAGCACGGGCACGATGACAACTGACGCTCCGAATGACAGCACGGCCATGGACACCAGAATGAACACCGACACGTCGAGATCTCGGCGGACATGGAGTTGAGCGCTGATTCTTCCTACGATAGTGACAGCACGATGCTACCCGAACGAATGGATGGTGTCACGGATACACAGTCGGTCGAGGATTTTGACGATGCAGACCAGTTTCAATATTACAAACAGGGATATTCAGGAGCCAGCAGAGAATCAGGAGGTGTACGTATATACGTTAACGCTGTTGTGTTTTTATTGTATAGATGCGTATAAATGTGTATTGATAATATATACATATATTATCACTAACGCTTATTAAATGTATGTATTTCCATTGCAGATCCGTGGTCGACGAAAGCCTATCCACATCGACTCTAGATGACAGTCCAACCACATTCCATGTGTTCGAAAATGGAAGCAAACGAGGAAGTCGCCTTTTAGTCAGTAGCGATGGATACAAATATTGTGTAAAGGTACTACTTTTGAGATGACAATGTGTTTCTAACACTTTCAAAAACATAAGGTCATAAATGTTTTGTAGATAAAAATGTCTTCTCATACGCCACATTAATTTCCACAAAATACAAAGTAAAAATAAGTAACGTTTTATGCCACTTTAAATTTAGAACAGTGCAATACTAAAATAATAATCATAATTTAATTTCAGAAAGTTCTCAAGACGTCCATTTTGTGGACATGCAGCGTGAGAAGCAAGAAATTAAGATGCCCCTGCACAGTCGCTCAAGTTGGTGACGAATTCCGCCTAGGAGGCACACAGCGTCACATGCACCCTTCAGATCCATGTGTCGGATACAAAGTGAGCTCCAAAGTGAATGTATGCATAGTTGTTCTTGAATTTTTTTCCCTTTTTTAGATGTTCCTGTTGACAAAAGTGTTCTGTATGTACTGTTACATTATTGAATAAAATAAATGTGCCTTATTTTTTGTTAATAAGCATAATAGGGAGCGAAACGACCAGGGGCAAAATAACTACGGGAAGGAAACTACTTGGGAGCGACACAACCTGATACCCTCTAGAAAAGCTACAGCGGTTTGGTACGGTCAACAGCAGTGCACTATTATGGGAAGAAAAGACACCAGCGTAATATATTAGATAGTTAAACACACATAAAGTGCCCGAAGATACCCAAAGTTGAGCCAGTTTTGTGGCAAGAACCCGCGACCTCACTTTGCCTTTCTGTTGGTAAGCTATCACCATTTTTGACAAAACTATGTGGATTTTTGTATCGGGATTATGAAAAATATTCATTTATCGTCCACATTATTATGGTCTGCGAACATTTATGATGTTCAGTTCTTAGTGTGATGAAATACTTACAAAAAATCCCCCGTCATGCACATATTGTGCAGCAATTTCTGAGAATTTCTTCAAATATTTTGATTTTGGTAGACAAAATCCAAAATTTGCAATTTAAAAATAAAAAACTGTATTTATGAGATAAAATTGTCATAATACAAAAAGCTAACACAAGAATAATAAGAAATAATTATTTTCAGGGGGTGGCCGAATTGACAGTGGTGGCTGAATAAATAGGAAAGAAGGATAAATCAATCTACAATCTACAGATCATTTCTATGCCGATGGGAAAATGGATTACGCCAAAGATTTCACGGGCGAAATACCAAATACCCCAAATTAATTGATACATAAAGGTTAAACAGTCAAACTACTCACAAAACAATCAATGAAACTTATTGTCATAAGCTAAGTAGACTATAAAAATCATAGCTAATAATCATAAACCACCGAAAACAAAGCTTTCTAGCAAGTCACTTCATCAATTCCGTAACTGAATTATTCAGGCTACAGTAACAGAAAACATATAGCAGAAATAACATTTATATTATTCGTTAGAGTAATTTAAAAACTAATAGACATATTGCCTGATGTTTTTCGATTTACTATACCTGATAAATATATGCAAGATGGAGTCCAAATTTCAGCGTCTCCTGAAGTTGAAATACCGGAAGCAATTCTGATTGGTTAGTTTGCAGTTAGTTAGTGTACTACTAAAATGCGACAGGAATATTTTTATACAAAAGTAACGAAAAGAAACCCCATTTAGGCGAATGTTTACTTGTACTTTATTCTGAGATAGACGTTGGGAAAAAAAGACGTTTATAACTATCTAATGCTAGTTTTATAGCGAGGCGGTTCTAATAAACATATATCTCTTACGTTCTGAGGTACAAATATACCTGACAAAATACAAAACATATAGAAACTAGCTCAAATATTGTCACACTTTTGAAAAGCAGTATATACACAGTACATTGTATAGACGACAGTCTACGATTCTCTTATATTCTTGTTTAGAAAACAAAAAACAAGATAGATTCTTCAATTATTTTGTCATGAGTTATTATTATGTAGTACTAACATGTTTATATAATAAGTACCAACATACTTTACTGGTTCACCGTTGGCGAGTAGTATCCGTGACTTTTTAGTAGTTTTTCTTTATTTTCAATGGCGTAACTAATACTTTTAAAGAAAAGCTTGTTGCAGTACAAAGTTCGGCTCCTTCTGTTTATCGGGATGCTAATATCTTGTCATGACTTCATATGGTTTTTTCCATATAAGGGGCTCCAAAGGGGTAATCAATAAGCATGACTTGAAGCAATAAAACTAGTAGTATCCGTGATCTTTCCTTTCAGTTGAAAATGCGAATTTTGTGGTGCACACCTCAAGATTTTAATTACTCTACACTGCTCTACATTATATTACCTACATCACAATGATATTTTATGGAACAGATTTTTTTCTATAGACAAAAAGTGCGTTAGAAAACAAAAAAAACGCACTTAAAAAACAAACAACAAACAACATTGAATAACAAAGCACTTTGGGCAAATTACATATACATTTCACCATGTTACCTATTGTTCTTATACAATAAGCCATTTCAACTAATGAGGCAGTTTTGACCAGTGAATGGGTAACACTGCTTTGATGCTGAAAGAAAAACGGCAAAATATTTTCCAAAAATGCATTTACTGGTAGGTCATTTATATGCATTTTCAACAAAATCTAATTCAGTGACACCCATTTTATGGTTTCATTGTATTAGGCATTGAAAGATCTGAATTATATGTGAAAAGGGATTTTTTATGGAATGAAAAAAATGTAGAAAATCGTCTTCAAGCAGCAAACATAAATTGTCATTGCCATTCTTGTAACGATGGGATTTATGACCCGGGAAATGTATTCTTGAGATATCCATGAATTGCCATTAATTAAAATGTTTAACAACTGAAGGCCAGATAAAGTTATCGGAGATGTCAATATATTTAACGTAGTCCATGCCCCCATCAACGAAAGCAAGCATTCCACACCGGCGAAACACATGCAAACCCACACCAGTTCAATTCAATATTTATTTATTGTAGGAAATAGCCGTTACTTAATAGGGGCACTTCGCCTAGCAGCAAGAAGCCCAAGTTATATTTGCCTTGCGTCTGACTAAGTAACTTTTAACTGTCCATCACATTGCTCAAATAATGTTCGAAGCAAAGTCCTCGCAGCGGTTACTTCCCCTATCGGTTAACAGTACTGTAGAACTATACTAGGAGAGCTATGCTCAGAACAATTTAGATCTAAATCTTTGCCGGGAGATTGTTTCGCAGAAAAAATCCTTTCGTTAATTAGTCATTTCGGCCCCTCCATCTGTTTCCGGTGCCTGAAAATCACAAGATAATAAATATGGCTGAGGGGCAGCAACAAGAAAATGGGGAAAATGGGGATATTCATCATGATTTACATTCCAATAACGGGCAGATTAACATTGAAACAATAGTCCAGGCATACGCCCAAGGTATGACACAGTTTTACAAATCACACATTGCAAAAGTTTAACTATTGTCAATCTCAATTGTAGCAGTATTTCGGACATACCATAATTTGGATGAAGTTTATAGGTATATCCTTCTTTCCTAAATATCAGCCATTCCTATAAATTCGGACACCCCCAGATAATGGAAAATAACATATTAACATGCATTTATATTTGTTTAAAGTAAATAAATATTGATTAAAGTAAATAATTCCCTACTTTCACTGTTTCAGAATTTGTGCTTTTCATAGTACAACAGCAATAATATATGCAGAGGGGTTTGTTGTGTATAGAAATCGAAGTTTACAGCATGCTGTTATGTCTCAAAGAATTATATTTCAGAATATGAGAATCTGGACCACACACTGGATGAGCTGGATTCCTGGATGAACAAACTAGAAGAGCAAAATGACAACCTGAGTGCTGAACTGGACGCCTTGCTGGAATCGAGCAGGCAGGTAAGACGAGAACTGCAGCAGGAAATTGCCATCACCACAGCAACTGGAGAACTTCAGCTGGGCAGAGTTATTGACAGCTCGCGTGAGAGTGATACATCCTCAGTCGGAGACATGTTGGAAGGTGTGAAGCCAGATGGGGCTTGTGAAAGTACAATAGTGCATGATGTAAAGAGTGTTGTTCGATCTGATATTTCTGGACAGGAACCTGGTGAGAACAACTGTACACCAAATGAAATTTCTGATGATAGCAGACAGCAAAGTGAAAAATGTAGTCGATAAATTCTTAAGAAATTTTTGATTTTTTTTTAAAGGGACTTGTTCACAGATTTTCACATTTTTTTGAAGTATGCCATTAAATGTCTTAACTTGACAGATTTAAGCATTGGAACTTAAAAGCTCAAGTATAATAGCAATAAAAGTATTTAGAAGAAAAAAAAACAAGAAAAGAAAAAAAGGTCCCATGAGGGTTCGAACCCGGGACCTCAGGATTAAAAGGCTATCGCCTTAACCACTTGGCCATTCCGACTACTATAAATCACCCAGAATTATTTACTTTATGTAAGTGTTCCACGAGATGTCAACAGTTTCAACGAAAACAACAGAAACACTTCAAATTATTCAATAATTGAGCGTTACAAACGCTTTATAATTTTATCAATTTCAACTGATGATTTCTCATAAACGAAACGGGTTTTACAGTATTTTTTTAGGTCCGTAGTGCGATTTTTCTCCCTTGTATACACCGTTCTTTTATTTTTGGAATCAGTAACAGAAAGTAGAAAAAATGTCAATTTGTCAGTCTGTGAAAAGGTCCCTTTAATAATTATTAAACAAGATTTGTTTAAGATTAGGTATTGGGACCTGGGCTTGTACTAAGGTGAAATTTTTGGAAGTCCTGATTTCCAAGTGTTGACTATTGGAAGTCCCGACTTCCAAGTGTTGACAATTGGAAGTCCTGAGCATTTAGGACATTAGATGAAGAATGAAATTCAAGCTTCGTTTAAGGTCAGTTCTGATAATTAGGTGATAATTTGCCAATTAATTCATTCAAAATAGGTAAATTTAGGTGTGTTTTTTTCTGACTTAAATCCTTACACCAGACTTTCATGGTTGCAATTTTGGAAGTCCTATGACCAAAACTGGGAGTGAATTACTCCCAGACTTCCCTAAATGCAAGTCCTGTAAAACTGGGAGTGAATTACTCCCAGACTTCCCTAAATGCAAGTCCTGTAAAACTGGGAGTGAATTACTCCCAGACTTCCCTAAATGCAAGTCCTGTAAAGGGAGCTGATAATGGTACAATTTCAGCTGTTATGACTGAGCACATTGAAAGGAGTTGTAAAGCTGTTGTTGTTATAAATGTTGTAACATGGAAGTATAAATGGTATATGGAATGTTTATTAAAATAAATTATACATTTTTACATATTCAGAGATTTAATTCATCTGTATACATGTAAGGATTGTATTAAATGTTAATAAAATATAAATATAAAAAACTCAATGATGAAGAATGTAAATCATTAAAAAAAAGAACTTCAGGTTAAAAGTTGTCATAACATACATTCCAGGTAGTGTCTAAACATTTAGGATGTTTGGATATCTTGTTTCAAACATGGTTTTTAGGACAAGTTTGCAAGATTTCTAAGTTTGCAAATCAGTTTCAAATCATGCTGATTAACACAAATAGTTTTGTTCACTCTGATGAGCTATTTGTCTTCCAAAGTACCTAAAATGTATACTTGTATGCTGGAAATATTTCTCAGAATAGCAGCAAGTAATTATGATACTGTGACTCAAAAATAGTTACGACGATGGAGAGCCACTTCTGAGTTTCCATAGTCAAGTGTTCTTGTATAATGTCTTTTTGTGCGAGTAATAAAACTCCCTTGACAACAGACATTATGTTTATTACCTGTACAACTTTGAAAGAGGCCTTTTTCAACTAGACACATGTGTTTATAATGCTTTTCGGTAGTAGTTTTAAAGAGCTCTGACCATTGCAAAAAATGTCAGTAAATCTGATTCATTCCAACACCAGCTGTAGCATCTACATTACTGCTCAGGTATCTTAGATTTAAATATTTTTGTTGCACGGCTGTGGAACACACTTTCTTGTGGAAAACTGCATGAAATAATAAAATTCTTGACATGCCCGTGTCATTTTCATTCAGTCATCTTCATAGTATAATATCTTGTGTACAGGGTTGAACGACGAAGGAACTTGTTTTAAGGTTTATAATTATGATCTACTGCATGTAATTGGAATTCATTATGTTCATTATGGTATCTGGTGCTAATGAAGCTTCAAGTCTTCAACATTCTTGTCGAGCTGTTGTCATTATACTGTCTGAGAATTTACCATGCATTGTTTATGATATTATTTAGCATTAATTTACATTCCAATTTTATGAATTGTAGTTGTCCATGGTTCGTATTCCATAAACATCTTAAGTGAAATCTTATCCTTAGCCTTAAAATCGTCATTTTTCTTAAGCATTTTATTCCATGTATAGATGAAATTCTGCTAAATTTTCACTAATTATCAACTTATTATTTACTACTATTTACTAAATTGTAATTTGGAATCATTAATTTATTTGTAGTTTTAACGATATTACCTTACCAAAATTGGAACTTAAGTGAGAATATTTTAAGATACACTTAAGATTTTTCTGGAATATGGTCCCATATGGTAGTGATATTGTGCTTTATGAAGTTGTTTGTGTTCAATAACAGATCAGTAGAAATGTTGTGAGAAAAAATGTTGTGTTTTTTTAATATACATACATTCATATTGTATTATTTAGTTTGTAGTATTTTATAATATGAAAATGAATTGTGCAATTTTGTTTGTTTTGTTCTTTTTGGACACATTAGTGACAATATTTAAACCAATCTCCTAGCAGAGTTGTCGTTCATTGCTCTCACCATACATCTCTGCAACAAGCTCAATGACAAGAATCTTGTCAAAACAGAAAAAATGAATTTAACGCACATTTAAGTTGAATGTTAGGACCACAAGCACAGAAATAAAGAATAAATGTTTTTTAAATTATCATTAATGGGGAAAAATTAATAATTATTGGAACTACTTTCAAGCCTATTTACACAGATGCAATTATTTTGCAGATGTAAACAAAATGGATGGAGTGGATTGTGCGTTGCGTTTGAATGTTGTGATCATGTGACTAAAGCCACGTGCATGAGTTGGGACTACTTTCTTAAGTACAGAAGTGATTGGAATGTAGCCGGTGTTCAAGAGATTGTATTTAAACATGCTAGTTCTCCAGTTTTTCCCAGCATGCAGTTCTTTTGTCCGTGTGGTAACCGTAATGCACCTATCAATATTTTCCTCCGGGGGTGAGGGGGGCGGGGGGGGACTGGCAGGCTGACCCAGGGGAATTTGACAAATTTTATTTTATGTGGTCTAATTCCCCACCCTAGAGTCAAGCATATTTGTCTAAACCCCATCAGTGGGAGATGCCATATGTCTATCAAATGGCTCGGGGGCCTATATTACAAGGATCTAAAATCCGACCAGTCTATAACCCTGTGACCCGGAATCATTCGGAATGTCAAATTCCCGCCTGTCGGGAATCGCTTTCAGTCTAAAGTCTTGTATATGCCCGCCGCTCCCCCCTGGGGGAAAACATTGATTGGTGCATAAGGTAGTTACCTCCCCTGAAATATTTGTGAAATTACAACTCTAATTTTAGAACAGCCAGACTGCCTTAATGTCATGGGCAATCACTCTGGCAACAATGACACATTACATTACATTTCCATTGAACCAGACCAAGAAATGTAATGTAATTTATTATACCTCACTTGATTAGTTCTCGATATAATGCATATAAACTGCTGCGGCCAACAATTTGATGTGTCGCCCGGCAATGTTGCCCGCTACCAGTATGTCGCCCGGTACGCAAATGATACTGAATTGTTCGGTATAATTAAATAAATATTGACTTCCTTGAGGGTGACAGTGCATCTCGTCAACCCTCGACAAAGCCTCGGTCGACAGTGTTGCCTCGGGTTGATGAGACGCACTGTCACCCTCAAGAAAGTCAATATTTATATAGTGTCAATGTGGCCATTAAATAATTCCTTTATCTCATGTCTTGTTCTAGAACCAGTCACTAGCCACATACTGGTAAATGATTAAAGGATAGAAGATAATTATGTCAACTTGTACCACAAAAGTGAACCAGTAATAAAAGTATTGCAAGTCATTTGAAATTTAAGAAATAATTTTTTATTTATTGTTGTTTATCGGCCAATAAATAACTGTTTGGAGTTCTGATGTGTAGGAATTAAACCATGAGGGCGTTAGCCACACATAAGAATGACAACGAGTTGTTTATTGGCCGACAAACAACGATAATGCGAAAATTATTTTGTTTCTAACATGATTTGATATTTTTGCACTTGTAATTATAACTACTTTTTACTATACTCAGAATCGTGACTACTTTTTGCTTTGTTTATTGAGTAGGTTAACAATGATAATTGTGTTCTTTGTCTATAGAAAAATTAGCGAGTATCATGTTGGAATCTAAAAATAAGCTCAGTTGTAAAGGCTGAAGTAACCTGTCACATTCACGAAAGACATTGCCAATGTGTACAGGGATGTACATTGAACAGGACAAAATACATTATTTTAATGCAGGAGACTTAACATCCCCGTAATTTCTCACGTGGTTCTAAAACTGCAGTTTCTTTTCTTAAAGACTTCATTCTGACATGGTAATTCGTGACAATACACTACAAATATACAAATTACATTTTTAAAGCTTTATTTTAAAATTTAACACACTACATTAAAAGAACAATCTTGCAATTATTTTCATAATGACCAATGCAAGTTTGTTTCAACTTGTATGTTGGAGATTGTTTTAGCATGATACATGATCAATACTTGAAAAAACAAAACGACATTTTCATTACAACAGAACGACATAGAGTTATGACAGTGAAAAATATATAATAATGATGATAAAATATCAGATCTAAATAATTAATAGCGAGTGATGTAAATGCATTCATCTGTAAAAACAATGGATAGACAATGCATATATGGCAACAGCAGTTCAGTGTACGCCAAAATATGTATAATGATTAGTAGCTATAAAACAGACACAGTTATAAATATAGTATGACCTGAAAACTTGTGAACAAAATTATGCAGCAGCCGGTACAGATTTTGAAAACCCGCACACATTTTATAACACAATGAAGTGCCATTTCAGAAAATATATCTGGTAATTTCTCATAAAACTAAAGAACAACAAAGGTGTCATTGTTCTCGCATCTAAAGTAACTACATTTAAGTTGATAGAAGAAAGTTACACATAATCTCAGTCTTGTTTGTGAACACTATTTGCGGCAATGAAAGAATACAGGGGAATATTGACAGTATATATTTAGTATAACAACATCGGTTTTCATAAGCATTCATTTATGAAATACTAGTTAACATGTTGGCATTATTTACTGTAGTAAACAACACAAAATTAATATTTTCATATTTACAATGCTCATTCACACACTTGTGGGCATAAAGAGTTAATAGTAATATAGTAAAACACATTAAATATTGTTCAGAGACGAGTAGATGCATGAGTCTGATACAATATATGGCATATTTCCATTTAAAAAAAATCCCCCTCTGGGTTTGATAGCAGTGTTTTTTTCACCTTTGGGGGAAAGGTGGCTGGGCCCTTCGAAGGGGGAAATTTATGGCAAAGGGGAAATTTTTTGGAAAAGCATAATTACAGGTTTATGCTCTACTTTGTTATAAAACATTAATCAATTGCTTTGATTCAATGATAACTTAGATTATACACTAACTTGGTTTGATGGAAAATAGCTTGGATTGTTTACGAAAATTCCTGTATCTTAGTCAATTTTTGTCCGATGTTGGTCAATTATTTTTCAAAATGAAGCTTACATTCTGAAGGAATTTTAAGGTAAATATAGGGCAAAATTAAATACCTTTTAAGCAGGGGAATGGGGCCGAATTTCGGCCCCAATTGGCCCCCACAAAAAAACACTGGATAGTTCCTATCAAATGATCCATAATGATAATAGAACTATGACAAGTTGGTGTAGATGACACATTAGGCCATACAAGTTTGATTATATGTTTAGCGTCCTCATGGTGTAGATGACACATTAGGCCATACAAGTTTGATTATATGTTTAGCGTCCTCATGGTGTAGATGACACATTAGGCCATACAAGTTTGATTATATGTTTAGCGTCCTCATGGTGTAGATGACACATTAGGCCATACAAGTTTGATTATATGTTTAGCGTCCTCATGGTGTAGATGACGCATTAGGCCATACAAGTTTGATTATATGTTTAGCGTCCTCATGCATTTTCGAAATCTACCAACCAGGCAGGAAAAAACAAACAAGTCGATAAAAAAACACACTTCTTTCACAACTTATTCATGGCAGTGGAACAAGCTAAAGCAAATGTATACTTGCAAAACTGTTATATATCATCTTCATATTGGGAACCTACTGTAATACAGTATTTCAACTGTGTAAATTGACTACTTGCATGCTAGTATGTTTTACAAATATTAGTAAAAACAGATTTTTTCCATATTTTTATACACTATCCGACTCTTTTTTACATTGCCAAAACTGTTGTTTTTTTCGTTCAGGCGTCCGAAAAACTACCAGCCCGAGGATGCTAAACATAAAATGAAATGGGTATGGCCTTACCAGTTATTCCACACACAAAAATTCACATCAAAATGATTTTATACTTCTAGGCGATACATGCGCCATCAATGTGCCCATTAAAAACTAAAAGGTTACTACCACAGCAGTCTAACAGAGGGTTGTAAGAACCACGGCTATTTTACATAAACATTTGTAAACATTGTCAATACATCAATCATCTAGCACACCCCCCTTTACCCTAACTATGTTGTACAACATTTAACATTTAAGAAATAATTTTCTATTTATCGTTGTTTATCGGCCAATAAACAACGATTTGGAGTTCTGATGCGTAGGAATTAAACCATGAGGGTTTTAGCCCAAGTTGTTTAATGTCCACACATCAGAACGCATTGAAGCTACTTTTTACTATGCTCCGCTCAGAATCGAGCCTTCTTTTTGCGTTGATTAGTGTAACAACGATATTTTTGTTCTTTGTTTCTTTGTCTATAGAAAAATGTGTGAGTATCATGTTAGAATTATCATTTAATGAGGGACGTGATAGATTCTTTTTAATATCACCCTTGTATTAGTCACAGAACAATCATTCATGCACTTTAAATAAAATTCAAACAACAAAGTTATAGATATATGTATTAATATAATGATTAATCATAATATTCTAATATATCCACAAGTGTGTAATAAAGTATAAAACTTTAAACAGATTGCTGGATATCAGTTTTTTATAATCATGCAAAAATATTTGGTAAAATATACAAAAATATCATTATTATGCACAAATAAATATACATGTATGGCTAAAACAGATCTCGTTAAGTGGACATATGTATACAAATTTCTGATGCCAATTATTCTCAAAATTGCCATTTTTAAATGCCTTTGTCTCAAATCAAATGCAAATTTGTATAATAATACAGGTAACAGACTGTCGACTATTAATTAAAAACCCAGTTTATTAAAAACAGCAATCTAAGAAACAGATTTTTTCTTGTACGAAATTTTCAGACAATAATGTTACATAAATGTTTAATTTAATTAATTTAAATGGCAAAACCAAAGTAAAATGGCTATAAATACATTACATATCAACAATGAGCCAATATGGAAAATAGGTCGTAATTTAGGACACTTTGTGACATAATACTTTTTTTAAATAAAAATAACAGTAGATCTGGAAACTAAATACTACCGGTACTTGTTCCAATGGAGTGTTAATACTACACCACATTCAAACCACAAACAACATTTTAATTCTATATTTCTTGATTAGCCTGTAATTGTAACTTACATATATATTTATGTAGCATTTCCTGGAATGTACGAAGTGCATCAAAATGCCGTATCACAGATACAATATCAACACAGACAAAATATGTACATGTATATTTACAATTAGTGATAAAACTTCATTTATAATTTGCATATAATACATGACCAATTACTCTGGACTCTATGCACAGAAATTCCCAAATTTACAAGAAAGGTTCAGAAATGCGTTGCTATGGATTCAAGTCACTATGACTACCAGATTTTCATTAAACATGGTATTTGCCCAAGTTAATCAAGTAATTTCAAGGCAACACAATATTCTTGTACAGGGGTGTGGAAATGTCAAAAAAATGTACTCCTCCAGAAACAAGTAAATTGCGAAAATCTACGTGTCTGCAAGCTACTGTCACTTTTCCAAATAAAAACATATTTTTTACTCCAGGATATCCTAATAAATTTTGTCATTAAATAATAAATAAAACACATTGTTTAATTCAAATATAAAAATATATAATAATATGATAATCAACTTCCAACGTTTACATACTTTTTACACCCTGAAATTGTACTTGTCTGTGGACAAGTAGACAGGAAATGTTTACTTGTCCAACACAAAAATGTCCCATGTCGGTCAAGTCGAGCATAGGATTTCCACAGCCATATTGTACAAAGAAGATTCCGTGAAGATCTTTTCTTTGACAATATGAGATATGTATTGGTACAAATGGCTTATACACTGTATTTATTCCCCCCAAAATTTGAAATATACACAACTTTATTAAATTTGTCGAAGAATGTCTGCCTTGGTATTTATCATAAATCTTCATCAATGTTTTATACCACACCATATAAGTTTATTAATTGAGTGAGAATACCAGTAAATGATAACCTGATCATTTCTCTGTTGGTTATATGGAACTACTTTTAACTTAGTTTTTATGTTTATTTTTTGAAAGTATGTGAATACCCTAATCGTCAGTGTAAACATCCGCCTTTTTAAACAATAGAAAAGACATAATAAAATTCAATACAAATATAATTAAGTGACAAGGACGCAGTAAGAATGGCACTATTTTCACACAACAACAGTGATCGACAATTTTGGAATCATAATGACGTCATATTTATGGCGTCATAATACACGAATCAGCATATCTCGCACATTTTTTTTACTTGTCGTTCAAAAGCATGAAATAAAAAGAAAATTATTTTAATAAAGTGTAAGGTCGTATTTTATTTCATTCGTGGTCATAGAAACTAAATATTTTCACGAGTGGCGCATGAAATATTGTTTCTATGACCACTCATGAAATAAAATAGGATCTTACACTGCATTAAACAAATATCCTCTATGGTAACAATTTCAGTAGTTATGTGAATTAATCATCAATAGTTGTGTTAATTAATCATTTATTATAGATGGGGATAATATTCCTACAGTTATTGGTGTAAAAACAAAATTAAATGAATGTGCATATTTCTAACACAACATATACTTACGGAGCCTGAACCAATAAAAATGTATTGCATTGAGCTAATTCTACATGAAAGTTAAACACTTAAAGATTGTATCATTGCAGTTACACTGTGTTTCAAACTGATTTCAAACATAAATGTTTACATGAACGTCATTGTAGGTAGCAAAGTGTTTTACTCTCATCTAAAACATTAACAGTGTATTATAGAAATTTGACTTGTGTTTCACTTTGATCTAAAAGAGAGAAATATGACTGGTGTTTCAGTTTGATCTAAAAGGGAGAAATTTGACTTGTTTCACTTTGATCAAAAAGAGAGAAATATGACTGGTGTTTCACTCTAACTTAAAAGGGAGAAATTTGACTGGTGATCCACTCTAACTTAAAAGGGAGAAATTTGACTGGTGATCCACTCTGACTTAAAAGGGAGAAATTTGACTGGTGTTCCACTCTGACCTAAAAGGGAGAAATTTGACTGGTGTTCCACTCTGACCTAAAAGGGAGTAATTTGACTGGTGTTTCACTCTGACCTAAAAGGGAGTAATTTGACTGGTGTTTCACTCTGACTTAAAAGGGAGAAATTTGACTGGTGTTCCACTCTGACTTAAAAGGGAGAAATTTGACTGGTGTTTCACTCTGACCTAAAATGGAGTAATTTGACTGGTGTTTCACTCTGACCTAAAAGGGAGAAATTTGACTGGTGTTCACTCTGATCTACAAGGGAGAAATTTGACTGGTGTTTCACTCTGACCTAAAAGGGAGAAATTTGACTGGTGTTTCACTCTGACTTAAAAGGGAGAAATTTGACTGGTGTTTCACTCTGACCTAAAAGGGAGAAATTTGACTGGTGTTTCACTCTGACCTAAAAGGGAGAAATTTGACTGGTGTTTCACTCTGACTTAAAAGGGAGAAATTTGACTGGTGTTTCACTCTGATCTAAAAGGGAGAAATTTGACTGGTGTTTCACTCTAACCTAAAAGGGAGAAATTTGACTGGTGTTCCACTCTGACCTAAGAGGGAGTAATTTGACTGGTGTTTCACTCTGACTTAAAAGGGAGAAATTGGACTGGTGTTTCACGCTGATCTTAAAGGGAGAAATTGGACTGGCGTTTCACTCTGATCTAAAAGGGGCAACTCTAAATAAACGTTTCATTATAATAATAATACATGATCATTATATGATAGTCGTTTAACAGCATCTCACTCAAATGGACACATTTACATGAATTTTGTATCATTGTTGTTGGTCTGGTGTTTCACTCGGGCCTCAAATATTAACATTGTATGATAGTAATTTGGCAGTGATCAGATCTCAAATTTTATTAAAGTAGTAGTTTGACGTGTTTCTTTCCAATCTCAAACATCTTGAATATGCGTCATCATAGTCATATTACACTGTATGAAAGCCGTTTGATGCTTCCTTCTCTACCTCAAACATAAATATCTACATCAATATTGTGTCGTCATAGTTGGTCTTGTGTTTCACTCCCGCCTCAAACAAGTCTCGTATCAGAGTGGCCTTTTCACATCTGCATGCAGATTGTGTCGTTGCAGTCTTAAGTTTCACTCTCATGTCACATTAAATGGACACATCTACATGAATGTTGTGTCGTCATAGTTGGTCTTGTGTTTCACTCGCGACTCAAACAGGTCTCGTATCAGAGTTGCCTTCTCCTTCTCCAGCTGCGTGATCATCTCCGACTTCTCACCCACTTCCTGTAACAGAACAAACATAGTTTAAGCCAAGTTCATTCTCTTATTCCATGCTGATGTTTATCTGACATTTAACATACAACTACATGCAACAAAGCACAGTAAATTATGGAGACAGTCAACTTTTAGTGACCTTATAGCCAACCTATAAGTTGCCCAGTAAAGTGTGATTACGTTAACTGACCGCCGTGATATGACTGTTAAAAATGGCGAAAAACCCAAACAAACAAACAACTTGAAAATGAAAGTAAAAAAAAATTTGTAATTCACAGCCTGACCAAGATTACAAGTAGTATCAAATCGCATTTTCACGCTTCTGACATCATGACTGTGCACTGGATATGTTGCCACGAGTTGATCATTGAATTGATTGCTAACAGTCATAGAACAACAACATATATGAGGAGTGTAGTGGGAAACCCAGGCGTAATGCATGTGCATAAAGTGTCATCCCGGATTAGCCTGTGCATTCCGCACAGGCTAATCCAGGACGGCACTTTCCGCTTTTATGGTATTTTCTGTTTTAAGGAAGTCTCTTCTAAACATAAATCCACTGTAGGTGGAAAGTGTCATCCTGGATTAGCCTGTGTGGACTGCACAGGCTGATCCGGGACAACACTATTCGCACATGCATTAAACCTGATTTTCCTACGACACGCCTCATATATATATATATTTCACAATTTGAAAATAAGACTAACCTTTTAAAGTGAGCACATTGATCGGCTGGGATATAAATATCTTTCTGGAAATCATCAATTTAAAGAATAGACTATTGTATGGGTTGTCATCAGAGCTATGATTAGGAAGATTGTTCACTTTGGACAGATTGAATGAAATCATTTGTATCAAAAGTGGAATTGACTTGTTGAGCTCTAAAGACCCATTAATGCAATAACGGCCCGTATTCGATAAGCTCCTTTGTAAAAACTTCTTAAAATCATAGAATACATTAAGTCCCATGAAGTCTCATGAAGTCTTTGGCTGCTTCATGTGTATTGCCTATTTTCAATAAAATGTTTTTATCAAGTAAATACCATATATTCCCTTACAAACGACCCCACCCAAATTCATGCCCCCCCTCCCCCCGCTATTTTTAGTAATACTAAAACCTTCCTATCTGATTAATGCCTTCATTTTGCTATAAACACTCAATTTAAATGCATATCTGTTTTGTTGTAAATTATTGAAAAAATGTTTGCAGAATGAGCTAGACAGTCAAATTATCACGTTTTCTTTATACTGATTTGTATGACAGAATGCCAAGAACAGGACTCGTATTAAATGCCCCCTTGTGAATATGTTAGGCCCCTGGAGGCGTTAATCAGGGATTAGATGGTACATGATGATGTGTGTGTGTATTTCGAAGTTTATGAGGTCCTTCCGCGCCTGAGACTGCATTATGTGAGGACCCGGAGTGTGCCCCAGCACTCCTACCTAATTAACTTACTAGAAACTCACGAAAGTTGGGACAAATTTTGAATCATAGCTGCAATTTCCAGCTATTTATTTTTTACTGAAATATTTATATATATTTTAATTTTGGTGTGGTCTTATGCTGTGGGGGGAAACCGGAGTACCCGGAGGAAACCCCACCTATCCGATATGGTGACCACCAACCAAACTCACATGCGCCGGGAGTGGGAAGCGAACCCGGGACGCCTAGGTGAGAAGCGAGTGTACCAACCACTGCGCTAGCCAGACAGCCAGGTATATGCTGATTTTTTATATGTTACATTTATGTGAACAGCATTCATTGCATTTGACAGCGAATATTTGACATTGACATTAAATTTCACATTAGTACAACTTGAGTAAAATTGCCCTAGGAAGCTTGGTAAATGCCCACCATGGATCATGGTATCTTGACATCAAATTTCATAGAGAATTTTAAAATGTTTGTTTTGTGATAAGAGGGGAGATAATACCAGTGAATTCCCCAATCATTTCACTGTGGGTCAAATTAAATGACTTTGTTTGTTTCTTTATTTGGATTTTTTCGCCATTTTTAACAGTATTTCAGTCATATCATGGCGGTCAGCCAACCTAATCACACTTTTCCTGGGCAAGCTTAGCCGATCTAAGCGGTTTACCAGTACTAAGTGCACATACTTATGCCAGTAACTGACAACTGCCCTACTTGAATCAGCGGTAGGGGGAGAATGGCCGTAGAAATAATTTCATGACCAATCCCCACACAAGTTATGTAGCCGAGCTGGGCTTCGAACTCACAATCCCCGGATTGACAGTCTAGCGCTCTACCAACTGAGCTAGCCAGGCCCGGCTCGAATTAAATGACAAAATCTGATGACTTCAATCTGCGTAATATAGAACTACTTTCTTCTATTTTTTGTAATAACAATTTAGTATTTTTCCGCACCTTGGTGAGCTGTTTGTTCTGCTTCTTGAGCCAGCGTGTAGAGATGTCATCAGAGATCACAGAGCTGCGTATGGCAAGATTCATGTGCGCTGGAAAACCCTGGGGATGAAGCCAACCAATTTTTTTTATACTGGTTTAAATATTAACATTGCAGTTGCAGCAAGATTCATGTGCACCGGAAACAATGGAGAAAAACAAACATCTTTTTACACTGATTTAAAGAATAACATGGCAGTTACAGAAAGATTGACGTGCACCCGAAACAATGGAGAAAAACAAACATCTTTTTACACTGATTTAAAGAATAACATGGCAGTTACAGAAAGATTCATGTGCGCCGGAAAACCTTGGGGGTAAAACAATCTATATAGGCGTAAAACAAATGTTTGTTTCAGGTTACATGCCCCAAAAAATAAGGGTAGGTAGGTTGGGATTTTTGTTGTTGTTGTAAATGGTCAACTTCTAAGATTCTAAAACTGAATAAATATTCAAAATATATCTTCTTTTTTTTTTTTTATATCCTTAAACATTGTTTATAAGCGGATACTATGAAGACAAAACACTTATTTATCCAAAGACACATTTAATTGTTGAAATAGGTAAATAAAACAAAAATCAATCTGACAAACCCAATAAAATGTTCTAGGGTCTGGGAATTTTTTTAGGGTAGGTCGGGTAACCGGAAACAAACATCTTGCTTTTTTACGCCTTATGGTGATGGTTCACAAATTAACATGGCAGTAGGTGCAGGAATAAGACATCTGTGATAAAACATATGATGCATGTCGTGGGAAAACCGGACTGAATGCATGTGCGTAAAGTGTCGTCCCGGATCAGCCTGTGCAGTCGGCACAGGCTAATTCAGGGCGGCTCTTTACACTTTTATGTTTTTTTCTGTTACTAGGAAGTCTCTACTAAACATAAATCAACTGCAGGCGGAAAGTGCCGTCCTGGATTAGCCTGTGCAGACTGCACAGGCTGATCCGGGACAACACTTTACGCACATGCATTAAGTCTGGTTTTCCCACAACGCGCCTCATATACATTTGGCTGTGTTAAACACTTCCATTCATTTTATCCATTAAGTGAATTATCATTTACTAATCATATTGATTAATTGCTAACATTCTATTGTTTGTTTTCTGTTGTTGCTTTTCAATATGATGATTTTCCAAATTACCAGTAGTAGTGAATTTGTATTAGCTATGTGATTAAAAGAACCTATACCTCATTAATTATTTTGTAGTAGCTCAACTAGAAAATGCACATATTTACCCACTTTAAGATTTAATCAATGAAACCAAACAATCTTTTAATAGTGGATTATTTTAAAGAAAATTTAACATGTAACATTGTACTCTTCTGTCAATTCAATATGATGGAGAATTATGTAACTTTGTTGTTACATCATTATTATGACTAAAATGTCATTCACAATCACAATAACCAAATGATATATCCAATAATTTAACTTGATTATCCCCTGATTAACTATTGATATTGTCAATGTTTACATGAAAAAGCATGTGGTAATCATTCTAATGCAATGAATGGAAATTAATCCTCTACCAATAGTTTGAGAGGATCTTTAACTAAATGCGACAAAAACTTGAAAGGTTTATTATCCACGACGTCATCTCACAGGGTGGCCACTGAAATTCCGAAATAAAATTGCCTGATGTTTCCCTGATTTTTCCCTGACCCAAATTTGATTTTCCATGACATTTGTCAAATTACTGGTAAAATAAGTGTAAAGTGGTCATAGTGTACATAAATATATGACCACTATTTTCCTTTTTTAGCCATTTCTACTATTGTTTACTTCTTATTCTAAACAAATACGATAATTTTATTGGTTTATTGTTGAATATTTATTAAATTCTATATTTTCTCTACTTCATTTTGGGTTTTGTTCAATTCTCTGAAATTTCCCTGATTTTAACCAAATTTTCAAATTCCCAGATTTTTCCACACTTTTTCCGTTTTCCAGAGTTGGTGGCCACCCTGTCTCAGCTGTCGACTACCCGGTACTTACTGACTCTGTGGTTTCCATAAGAGACTTTAGGTTCAGATTCACATCGTTGATTCTACTTCGAACAAAGTCCATCCTTTCTTGATGATTTTGAAGAGAAGCATCCTGTAGATAGAGAACACAACTTTGCGTCAGATACTGGTGAAAACAGATAGGCTTTACAATAATAATATGAGGCGGACTAAATGCATGTGCGTAAAGTGTTGTCCCGGATCAGCCTGTGCACTCCGCACAGGCTGATCCAGTATGGCACTTTCCGCCTAAAGTGGATTTATGTTTAGTAGAGACTTCCTTGAAACAGAAAATACCATAAAAGCGTAGTGCCATCCCGGATTAGCCTGTGTGGACTGCACAAGCTAATCCGGGACGAAACTTTACGCACATGCATTAAGACCGGCTTTCTCACGACGCCCCTCATATGTTAAACTAATTTTGGTTGTTGTATTACATTAAGACATGCAAGAGAATGTTAGTAACGCTATAAAGTTTTAAATTGTCCCACAAATGTACATTCCCACAATTCAATGTTGGAATTATATTCTCCCAGAATACAGCTTGAGTTCTGGAACCATACACAAATTCTTCACACATTTTAGTCCAAATAATAAAGATGTAATCCATGAATTCTGAGCTAAATTGCATTCTTTGTGGTGCAAAATCCATGCTTTTTTAAATTTTAGAATTATAATGATAAAAATATATCATATAAAATATTACACAAATGTAAATGATAAACTACTGAACTCATATTTATATGAATAAGAAAACTAAAACACAGGCATGATTTCTGAAACTCTTCTGAGAGGAAATTAAGGTAATCCATCCATCATTACATCATGAGTTCCTGTCCTACATTAGACAACGTATACCACGGACATACACGACTTAAGCCAAACTTCAAGAGATGCGTTCCACGTAAATTTCTAAGGCTTATGAACGTTTTCCGAAATAACATGATTTAACAAGGGGTCAATGAATGGATCAAAATATGTCACTGAAATACTTCATTTTCGAACAAATCCAGCAATGTGAGCATTACTGGTATTTGTTAAAACAGTTTTTCAATCAGCTGATTTAGCAGACAGGAGGAACAATCACAGCAAACAATTGACATAACATATAACAACCCCACAAGGACTCACGCTACATGAGGTCTTCTCAGTGTAGTTCTGTTTCTCGGTTACCATGGCGACCTGTTTGAGGTACCAGTCGCGGGCGCGCTCCACGACCTCCAGACCTTGCAGCAGTACGTCCCTCTCCTGCTCGAGCTGCTTCATGCGCCGGATCTGAAACACCAACAAGATCTATGTTAGCCCTACCAGTAGCCAAAATAGCCATTGGCTACTGAAATTTCTAACTGGCTACTAAAATTTTGGAAAATATTTGAAAATGAAGCATATTTTCACACTTTCTGAGCGAAATATTTTTAAATAACATGTATTTTTGCAAAAATCACAATTTCTGTCTATAAATTCAGATTTCTGAGCGCTAACCTAGGACAAAATATAAATATGCATACACGCCAGATCTGAAATTGCCATTTTTTGCCAAATAGGCATGTACCAAGGGTAACATGACTTACCAGAATCCACTTATATGTTCCCGAATCCACATTGAAATATGTATATTAATTAAAACATCAAGATAAAAAAAAAAGCTTTTTCATTGTAATATTTCATTAATAAATATGTTGATTGTGTCAATTTCCATCATATTCTCATTGTCGAGAATATAATGAATTTCGTTCTACAATAATGCATTAACCAGCCCTATTTAGAATATATGTTAACAATTTTTTATTAATATGGATTCCCGGAAGCAAAAGTGGATTCCGGTATTTCAGTGGAGTCCGGTAAGTTGTGTTATTGTGTCACAATACTAATATTTTTGCTCCAAATTTGTTAATCATCTTAACAAAACAATATTACTATTCATTTCATTGTTCAAAATTAATTGTAACATTAATAAATATTGACTTCCTTGAGGGTGACAGTGCGTCTTGTCAACCTGAGGCAACATGGTCGACCAAGGCTTAAGCCGAGGTCAACAGTGTTTATCGAGGGTTGACGAGACGCACTGTCACCCACAAGGAAGTCAATATTCATTTTATTATACCAAACAAAAAGTAAAGAAATCAATTACACAAGTTTAATATTTAAAGAAATATAAACAATGAAACCTCTACATGACACAGACTTTAAATTAAGCTAAATCCTGTATCATTTGCATACCGGGCGACATGGCAGTAGCGGGCAACATTGCCGGGCGAGATAATCAAATTGTTGCCCGCTGCAGTTTATATGCATTATATTGAGAAATAATCAAGTGAGGTATAATAATACTACATAAGATTACAACTACAACAAAATGTTGAGCAGGAACAAATTAAACCAGGCAAGTGGAAATTCTATGTTTTCTGATCGAACAGGCTTGCCATGCTTCAGCAACTGGTGCTTAAATATGACACTGTGATTTTACTGATCATTGTTAATAGATGCGACACAAATATGTTTGCAGCATTATCAGAATGCTACATTGCAGAAAAACTGCTGTATCTTTTCCATTATCTATATACCACATTATAGTCGATGCCACTTGACAGGGTGTGTCTGCGGGAGTTCTGTCTGCGGGGTCTCTTGGCCCCGCCCCCTTCCCTGGTCCCGCCCCCCTCCCGGGACCCTGGGGCCATCAGCGGGGAGGTTTCAGGACTCTGGAGCTCGAACAGGTTCACTGAAAATAGTAAATAATGCCCGGTAATCAATTAAAACAACACTGGTAATTTTTCTAAGAAAGACAACTCATGCACTTGTTCAATTACCAATGATCCACAAATCCCAAATCGTAGTTAATCTTCCGATTTTCTTTGGCTGGTCGTCGCAGGACAGATTCTTCTTTCATAAAAATCGGTCAACTGGCTCAGAAATAGTGAAAAGTTTTACCAGAATTAATGTAATTTATGAACAGCAAGAGGAAATTGGAAGAATCGGCAGTGTTTTTTTACCTAAGCCAAGTTATTATGAGGATACTGTTAAATGGGCATTGCTTACCTTTCTCTAATTATAGCGTATATACATACGGAACATAAATAAACATTGTTACATGCACCTGTGGGCCAGACCGATTTGTCTAGGTCGGAATTAGCTGCGTAAAATTTTGATTTTGCGACGATAACCTGTTATTTAGAAATATTTTCCCATAAAGTGTGAAAATATGCTTCATTTTCAAATATTATCCGAAATTTTAGAAGCCTGTTACAATTGTTAGTAGCTGTTTTGGCTACTGGTAGCGCTTAGGCGTAAAAAAAAATAAAAATGGTTATTTCAGGTTACATGCCCCAAAAACTTAGGGTAGGTAGGTGGGGATTTATTTATGTCTTTTTTATTTGGTAAATGGTCAACTTAAAGATTCTAAACTGAATATATATTCAAAACATATCAGTAATATCCTAAAATATTTTTTATAAGTGAATGCCATCAAAACAAAACACTTATTTATCCAAAAAACATTTAATTATTAAAAAAAGGTAAATAAAACAAAAAAAATATCTAACTCCATAAAATGTTCTAGGGTCGGGGCATTTTTTTAGGGTAGGTCGGGTAACCCTCAACAAAAAAATTTTTTGTTTACGCCTAACATAGCTTGTGTAGTTGAGTGTTATGTGATACACCTGTTTAACAGATGTATTTCTCCTATTCAATCCTTTTGCATTACAAATGCCTTACAATTTTATCAAAGCCAGTCGAAGTTTATTGCTTACCAATACATTATTTCCAATATATTTCAGTATCGGGGTGCTTTTTCACTTATTTTGTATCATATACTTTTCTTCACAATATGTGACCAAAATTTAGAAAATGGTCGATTTGCCAATGTGTGAACAGGTCCCTTTAAAACGCTGTCTTTACAAATACAAAATTACTACACTTAGTACTATACAACACTTTCGTGAACTGAATTGTGAACTGAGGTGTGAAATGATTATTATTGCTGATCAAACAATAAATTACTTCACTAAAGACTATTAAATTGTATCTATTAAAACCAATTACCGGTATGATAATGTGACAGACGTTCTTGTGGTATCAGTCTGTACACTCTTAGATGAACCATTTCATTTTACAGTCGGTGACTATCTCATGCTTGCATCTTAATTGCTAGTTATTTTAGAGTACCAATATGCAATGAACTGAACGGACTGGAAAATATAACCATGTTAGTATATATGGGAAACCCAGGTTTAATGCATGTGCGTAAAGTGTTGTCCCGTATAGCATGTGCAGTACGCACAGGCTAATCTAGGACGACACTTTCCACTTTTATGGTATTTTCTGTTTCGATGTAGTCTCTTTTAAACATAAATTCATTGTAGGATGAAAGTGTCGTCACGGATTAGCCTGTGCGGACTGCACAGGCTAATTCGGGATGACACTTTGCGCACATGCATTAAGCCCAGTTGTCCCACGACACGCCTCATATATATATTGTCAGATACTTTAGGTTCACACAGGTTTATATTAAAGTGTTATGAAATCCAGCAAAAGAATCAGGTAGTCTGATTTAAAAGCACACACAAAGGCTTGCAAGAACAGAAAACAACATCTATAGAGTTTAACTTAGGTGTTACTGATAATCAACTCAGGGCTTTCATTTTGAAAACTGGAAGTTTGAACTTCCTGGCCCCTGATTTTGGAAGTTTTGCTCATGATATTTGGAAGTTTTAACAGTATGGCGCTACATGTACATAAATCCTGAGCATTTCAGAAATGAAATCTAGTATAAAATTCAAGGTTTTTTAATGCCAGTTCTTTTTCATCAAGTGTTTATATATGCCAATTTATTCAGTGAAAGAAGTATACATTTAGATAACATACATACATAAGTATACATTTAGATAACATACATACATAAGTATACATTTAGATAACATACATACATAAGTATACATTTAGATAACATACATACATAAGTATACATTTAGATAACATACATACATAAGTATATATTTAGATAACATACATACATAAGTATACATTTAGATAACATACATACATAAGTATACATTTAGATAACATACATACATAAGTATACATTTAGATAACATACATACATAAGTATACATTTAGATAACATACATACATAAGTATACATTTAGATAACATACATACATAAGTATACATTTAGATAACATACATACATAAGTATACATTTAGATAACATACATACATAAGTATACATTTAGATAACATACATACATAAGTATACATTTAGATAACATACATACATAAGTATACATTTAGATAACATACATACATAAGTATACATTTAGATAACATACATACATAAGTATACATTTAGATAACATACATACATAAGTATACATTTAGATAACATACATACATAAGTATACATTTAGATAACATACATACATAAGTATATATTTAGATAACATACATACATAAGTATACATTTAGATAACATACATACATAAGTATACATTTAGATAACATACATACATAAGTATACATTTAGATAACATACATACATAAGTATACATTTAGATAACATACATACATAAGTATACATTTAGATAACATACATACATAAGTATACATTTAGATAACATACATACATAAGTATACATTTAGATAACATACTCTTTTTTTTCTAACTTACTCATCCTTACATTATGGAACTTCCATGGCTGCAATTTTTGAAGTTCTGCAACTTCCATGGCTGCAATTTTGGAAGTCCTGTGATAAAAACTGGGAGTAAATTACTCCCAAACTTCCCTTAATGGAAGCCCTGATCAACTAATGCATTTAGAAAGAAGAACATTAAAAAAGTCCATCAAATAATTCAGCATGCCCACTAACTTTCGAAATTGGGGGTACATGTACCCATAATGCCTTTGAAAAATGGGGGTACACACTAAAAAATATGGGCACAACTAAATAACTAATTGGTTTCGTATATACCAAAGTAAAATTTACGTACATATGTATACACAATATTATTTTCGCTGCTCCAAAAAATAAAATATAATTTACTCATGCGTTACATCTATAAATAAAATATTTCAAGTATAAAAATTATACAGGTAAATAACAATAAAAACTGTGGTTTGACAACATATATACCAGTAATAAAACTGAAATCCGAAACGCTTATCTAAATTTTACCGTTCACGAGACATACACACAATTTTATTTACAGTTAGTAGGCCCATGTATTTCACGTAAAACCCGTGTTTGTGCTAGAAGAGCGCACGCAAATTTTGCTGACATTTAGAATGTAACGTCATCTGCATGAAAAGCGTGCATGTATTAACTCACTATAAAAATTTCAGAGCGCAAAGAACTGTGAAATCTTTACTTTTGTACAAAGGTTTCGTAGCACAAACAACAAAATTAGGTATCTGTATCGCGAACGCTCTAAAATGGAAAAGCAGTTACACCGTATCGATAACGTTATTGTCATTCTGATAGGTTAGTATTGATCTATGTCACACAGTCACAGTTACTTTTAACACCCTCCACGTGGACCGCGCGTAGCATGTTTACTCGACCCTTTAGCTGTGATTTGGCAAAAAATTGATTCAAGATTTGGACCAGACATTTTTTATGCGAACGTGTACCCCAACAGCCTAAGCAATTTGAGTGCATCACATTTTTTTTGCGTGTTTCATGCAGAGTTTTGCGTGAATGGGCATGCTGAATCGAATAAATGAAATAAACTCCAAACTGAGTTTAAAATATACATATATTATAATCATGATGGTGATAATTTGTTTTTTATTTACCGTCTAATGAGTTGTAGTTAGCCATACATGCCATAATTTTTTCAGGCCAAAACGGGACATTGCCAAAAAATCGCCGGGACATTTGACATTTCACCGGGACACATTAATATTGTCATTTTGTCCAAAAAAAAATGTAATAATAATAGTTTATCGTATCTAACCTAAGTCATATTCCGTTTCATGGTCTATATAGTAAATAATTCAAACAATAAACACCCAAAATGAATAACACAAACATACACACGCATATATTTTAATAATATTTACTCAATAATATAAACGATAGCATGTATTTGTAATTATGACATGAAAGAAATTACACGAAACACGCCAATATAAACACTGATTGTCAAATAAACAAATGCGTTTACAAGGGAGACTACTCCAGCAGACTTATACCTGGGCTACATTCCACTATACACTGAGTCATTAACTGCATCAACTTTTGCGATGTGAACAAAACGAGTTTAAAGAAAGTAATTATTGTTTTTGCATCTTTAATTCTCGAAAAGTTCTCAATTTATTTTCATACTTAACCTTCAAACGTTACCAAACTAACTACATGTATGTGAAAACACCTATTCTATTTTAAATAAAAATAACAACAAACACAGTTCCTTTTTTATTCAGAAACAATGCAACAATCAGCAGCAATTAGCGACCACGGATATATGACCCCCATCCCACGAAAGTGTGACAAACGATCAATAAATCGCTAATGGGGTATCATTACTGCTCCTCTTTGACACGCGGCTAGCGGGTATTGTTGTCATAGTGACCGATAAAGGGATTAACAATATGATATTAATTGTTGGCCCAATGTAAGTTTTATGGTACACTAACATCGATTTTTGTGATTGACGGGGACAAAATGCATCTCACTGGGACGCCGGGACAGACCTCGCGAAACTGGGACAATCCCGGTCAGACTGGGACGTATGGCATGTATGTAGTTAACGCACATGATTTTTAGCTCTCTGTTAAGTTGTTAACATTTTCAATCCAAAGAAACCTTAAAATATAATTAAATGACAGTCATGGTAAAAACAGCGATTTTATCTGCGTCGTCACATTGACTGTAATGCATGTAACAAAGCAAAATGTTTATAAACAGATTACCTAGGGGATCAGTGTTTAGATGCAGTGATTTTTTTCCTTATATAACAGGGTCCGGTCAACGAACCCATTCCCAATGTCGAATATTGTATATTTTTCCCAATTTGAAGAAAAAAATCCCAAATCAGAACTAACAAAATGCCTAATACATAGGAAATGTGATTCTAAGTTGTAAATCATGAACTTATTTGTATATGTATAGATAAACACCATTAAAACACCAAATTCAATCAATAAAAAAAATTATTAAAGTTGTTTCTTAATTAAATTATTTTCTTAAATTTTTCCCAATTGCACGTTTTCACGTCGCAAAATTCCCAATTTGAAAGGTACCAGAGCAGTGAAAAAAATCGCTGTATGTTTCTGAACGTATTTCATATACTGAACATTTATACTGGTATGACAGTTTTCTATGTCTAAAAGAAAACAATTTTAATTATTCATTGCAATAGAAAAACAGCAAATTCCCACAAGCATATTCAACAGTAACTGTTGGTTTTATCACTGATTTTGTCATGCTCTGTGTGTATAACATAATTTCCAGAGTTACTTCCAGAAAAAAATACATTCTTATATCTTCAAAAGTGTATTCAACAAACAACACGTATTGAATGTGCAATGGTAATTAATAAATGAAACCTAAATTTGGAAATAATGAAGTAAAAGGACAGTAAGAGACTTAAAGAGCAGATGATATTATGAACAGTAATCGCAAGTCTGCACTGAATGGTAATAGGACCTTTAATCAACTGTTTGCAAAGGCGGTGTATGAAAATACAATGTTTTCATTTTGATACAACCTGCTTATGTTGCTCTTACACACATTTTTTAGATTCATAGCAACCAAACATCAATGAAGAATTTCAATTTAACAATTCTTTCACCTTTTTTAAAGCACACTTCATGGTTGTTATATCAGTTACAAAATAAAAACTGCCTTGGATGATGTGTGACGTGTACGGCTGTACCCAAACTAACTATTTTCTATTTAGTCCAAGTCAGGTGAGGGTCATATTGATGGTAATACCCATATATATGTGCACAACATTTTTCCTCACTGCTTTGGGAATGGTACCTGTACCAGTCAAATTGGGAAAAATTAGCCACGCTTTTAACCAAATTGGGAATTGTATCATTTTCTGCAAAAACTGCCAAAAAGAATTATAATACAATAAATAAACTCTAAAATTGCTTTTTCACTGATTCTTTCACTTGTACTTGTGTTTCCAGGAGGTAAAATGAAAGTTAAATACATATAGTGAATCTTTTTTGGATCGGTTTCCCAGATATTTGGGCTTTTTTATCTTCAAATTGTGAAAATTTGTAGGTAAATTGGATTTGGAAGGTACCTTTTAGGGTACTAAGTTTATATAGAGGGAAAACGCTGCGGCACATATTAAAACAAGACAAATTTCACGTTTTTTCGAATATTTCTTTTCTTGTAGCAATACTACATGTATGTTGATGGAATAAATATTTACAAAGTCCCCCAGTTTTTTTAAACACATTTCCAACAGGATTCAAACTCAAGTTTTTTCAAATCTCGCACTTCAATGAAAACTTCTCTATGCTCATAATGTTCATCAATGTGCGCATTGCATATTTCAACATTATTTTCTGCCTACTGTTGATATGTCCCTTTAACAGTATGTACAACATGAAGTTCTTATGACTTTACTAATAGCAGTTTGCATCAGTTTGAACAGTATAAAATTAAAGTATGCAATGTCTATAACGCCAGTCCACTGACTGATCAACAACAAAAATATACACATGTATGATAACTTGATACAAACAGTTCATCAGTTCTTTCCAGTCTATGAAAGTTTCAAAAATTAATTTGAGGCATGTTGTGGGAAACAGTGCTTAATGCATGTGTGTAAAGTGTCATCCCGGATCAGCCTATGCAGTCTGCATACAGTGGATTTATCTCTAGTAGAGACCTCCTTGACAGAAAATACCCTAATTTCTCGTGTGTAAGCTGCACTTTTTTCAGCCAAAATTTGTAGCATATTTTCAGTGCGAACTGCACAGGCTGATCCGGGACGACACTTTACGCACATGCATTAAGCCCGGTTTTCCACGACATGCCTTATTTCTTTACCACATCTTCCAGCATTGTATGGTCTGCACCAATGACAACAATTTGCAGGTTGGTAAAACCTAATGGGAATCTATGTATATAACTGATCAATATAAAGGCAAATGGCTGTAACCAGTAACCATGTTTTGCAATTACCTTAAGTTAAGTACCAGCATGTTACAGTTGCCAAATATTTCAAAAACCACGTCTGATAAAACCCCCTTTTAAATTCAGGGGCCGTTGTCCATTTCATTGATGTTATCAAGCCTCCGTGTCATACAGATCATTAATTTAAAGCATTTGTATCACTTTGATACATGGGCCCAAAGATCTCAATATCAACATCATAAAGGTGAAATTTGATCCCCTTTTAAAATTATAATCTCCATCTGACATTAAAGATCACAAACTTGTAATATTCAATTATTTAACCAACCGAGCAATTTACACCAAACTATCCAAACTGTTAAATTCTTTTTATAAAACATATCTTTCAGTGTTTTAGATGCACAAAAGATACCAGTATTAAGCAAGAAAGTTGGAGTTTCAGGTTTCAATATCGAAAGCCTTTGTAAAGCAATATAAATATTTATTTATAGTATTTGCAACGGTATCCATAGCAGCCGTTAAACTCGTGTTCAATTAAATTCATGTTAAGAAAAAGATTATGAAGTTAGGCATAAAATTTGCTTAACACTTAAAAAATGAGTAAAAATAAAATACAGTTAGACATTCATTCTACTAAAGGTGTGTCTTGGCATGTAAACTGTTGGCCATAATTTCCGCAGCGATGAATAGTTTCATTTATTTGCAAGCAAAACTGTTACGTTCAATACAATGACTGAAGTAATTAAGCATTTCTTCTGACTGGTGAATCAATACATTGACATTGAACCGATTTTTATCAAAAGATTTTAGGATGGCTGAGACAATAATCTCAGTCCTTTATGAATCTTTCATTTAACAAAAGAAGCAAGCAGCCTTGCTTATCAGATCAATTAATCAATTGTGAGGCTCCAAGTTGAATGTCTTAAATGTATTAGACACTGGTTTGATAGCCGCATACTGCACAGGCATGGAGTGTAATTGTGTCCCGATAGCAAACACACAGGTTAAATTCATTGTTTATAATTTGTTTAAAAGGTTGTAGGTTGCAGAAGTTTGTAGAGTTTTGAACATCTCTTTTAAATAAATAATTTGTGAGAATAGATTCTGTTTCTCATCAGTAACACTGTTACTGGCTAAAACATATTTAACAAACATTTGTAAATCTAAAGTAAAGTAATCTGAAGTAAATAACGTCAAAAATGTAACATAATAATTGTGTGCAACATCATTACATCAACTATGTTAGCGTTACCAGTAGCCAAAATAGCCATTGGCTACTAAATTTTTTAATTGGCTAATGGCTGCTAAAATTTCTGAAAATATTTGAATATCAATAATATTTTCTCATGAAAATATATTTAAATTACAGGTATTATTGCACAATCAATATTTTTGGCTATAAAATTCAGCCTCGGAGTGGGGCCCTGCACTTTATGGGGAAGAGGAGAAATCTAAAAGCACCAACCTAGCATCAAGAGTCAGTGGACACAGCCAAATGCTTCGTAAAATATCTCCACGCAATTACATATAATCACTCTGCATCTACACCCAAATGACCACACGTGTAAATTTGTGACCGTTAATTATGTGCATCAATATTCTGACTTGGCGATGGTAAAATAAATAGTTTTCTGCCGGAGCTTTAATGTAGCTGTAAACAGTTTTCGCTGCTTTGTTTTTCTTACATATAATACCGTTTTAAACCTTTCATTAATGACTTTTTACGATACAGAGATAATCAGTATTCAAAAAATATCTTAATCATATTTGTAGAGTTGTGTTAATTTGTAGTTCAAACATTCTTTACAGCAAAATTAAATAGCATGCAATAATAAATTAATAATGGTTATAATTTAAATACAGTCGACTCCTGATGCCTAAAACTCGCTTGTCTCGAATTTCTCATTGGCTCGAAGTTTTTTTGAGGGACCGATATTTATTGCTATATTTTCATATTCAAATTTCTGTTGTTTGACTCAAGCTCGCGAGGGTCGAATTTTTCGGACGGCTCGAAGTGTTTGTAACGGTACAAGTTACAGTTTTAACATAATTAATTGTGTGTTTGGCTCAAACACGCTTCGGTCGCATCGAGTCGTCAATAGATTAGGTGCGCTCGAGAAGTGTCAAGTATTGAGAGAACACAATAATTGATTTCACAGCCTTAACAAACTTAAAATAAATAACATCAATAAAATACAGTATATCCACTTTATAAATGTTTGACGGCTGTTAATAACTATGATAGATGTCTGAATACTCTTCTGTTGGAGATTTGAAAATAAGGCAGTTGGATTACCGCCTGTACATGTATAAGTACACTTTCTCAAACTCCGTTTGGCTCAGTTTCCTTCAGGAGTCGACTGTATATTTTACACACAATTTTATGAGAATTACGTTTGTGATTAATAAAGTTTAATTTTTAATTGTAAAAATGAGAACCTCTTTCATAATTTCAATGTGCACGTAAATAAGCTCAAGTAAATGCAATTTAACACAAAATCTTTTTTACCGTAAATGTTACTTCCAGGAGATCTGTTCATTCTTGCTATGTTGGAATCACTGTGAGTGGAATGAATGACAGGGGCCACAGGACCCTCTGTCCCCAGCTGGTGTTCCCTCTGCCAGGTCTTCAACTCTCGCATGATTCTAGCCTGCATGTTCTTGGGCGGCAGGGCAGGGGGCGGGTCTTCGCGCTCCTGGGGCCGTCGATACGGCGGCGGTCTCTCAGGTCGACCTGGTGGGACTGGAAGGTCTGTAGGCTTGGTATAAAAGTGTACTTCCTTTGGTCTCTGGTCGTATGCTAGGGCACTTTTTGGCCTTAATGCAGGTTTCATCTGATCGTTTTTAAAGTAATGTGTAATATCATCACTGTGTCTTTTGTCATGATGTAATCCTCTATCATTTTCATGTGTGTATTGGTATTCTGGCTTCTGCTGTTTAACTGATGCATTTTGCATCTGCTCCCGACTGTAAATGTGATTTCGCAATTCCGTATTTTGTGACTGCAACAAATTATTAGGCCGAACCATAGCTGTGTTTGATGTGGCAACAGGTTGAGTGTTGGTGGCCAACTTACTTCTCTGAACAACATGACTCTGTGACTTTTCTGGTGCAGACGACGGAATATTTGTTATCACCGGACCCTCAATGTTGACATAGTTCACCATATTTGCATAATTGTGACTTGACTGTGGATAATCTGTCTTTTCAGGTCGTTTGCTATACTGTCCTTTTGAGCTTTGATCACCATGATGACTTACTGTTCGGCCTGTTCCAAGGTGTCCTGAACCATGACTCACAGCCGAACTTGGCTTTTCTTTGACATTTGCAGTTCTGTTTTGAGCAACTTTCTCGTCATGACTAGAAGCAGGGTTAGATGACTGATTATTTTTTAACAGTGACTGTTTCAACCCTGTCACAAAGTTTTCAAATGTCAACTTTCCATTTCTTGGTGCCACTTTTCTGAGAGCGTCTATGACCCCACCTGGCAGCCCTGTGACCCCTTCCTCATGCCAGCGAGTTTCGATGTCCCTTAATCGAACAAATCCAGTCTGATCCTCGTCCAAAATGTCAAACAGGACTCTTAACGATGTCACAAACTGTTTTGGCAGACCTTCAACTACGTTTGAATTCCCGTTCATTTGCATGTTGCTCATTTTTGATTCGGCGACAAAGGTAAACAAACTATTCTGACATCTTGCTTTGGTATGAATGGATTTCCACCGATTCGCTATGTGAGAATGAAAGGAATGATCGGATTGGTTTATTCGGGCTTTATCTATAATAAGAAATATTTTAAGCGAATTTGCTAAATGTCAAGTGGGTTACGCAACACTATATTTCTACAAGGGATTTACCAACCTCCGCGCAGAGATTTGATTGGTTCCGAGCATAACTCTAATCAAATCCCTGCCGTCATAACAAACCACGTGATGATGATCGATTTAAATCTTCTAGATATTATTTATGGTTTTAATTACTTATTTTCTTTTCTGTTTACATTGTTGACTGCAAACGATATATAAAAAGTCAAATTATGTAGAAAATTTCAATGAGTTGCATTTAATAAGCAAAAGTTACAAACACGTAATCCTTCCACATCTGGAAGGGGATTTTACTTGTAATGGCAGTGGTTACCGTTAACCGATAGGGGAGTTAACCGCTGCAAGGAGTTTGGGGATTTACCGGACTCGATTTTCTGCTTCAAATACCCCTACATTGTGAGTCAGGAACTCTCCTATTTTTAAACTAGCATCCAATTGGATGCGTGATTTTTCTGATTTGTTGATACAATTCAGTGTTAAAATTAATTATTTCATATATGAAGTTTATAAAAGTATTAACATTGGTTTAAAATGCCTTAATTCTATCTTGATACAAAACATTCAAAATGTTGATACAAATGCAGACAAAACAAATGAATGGGACCCCCACTTTTATTGAGAGGACCCCCAAATGTCAACCACCTGAGTAATGTGAACCCCTAAAATTTAACGTTGATATAAAACCCTGTTTCTATTGATGGTTAGATACCAGTAATTCCAATTCCCATAGGGTCCAATTATAAAACGAAAACCTTTCCAAGCATTTTTCTAGCCTTTTCTTTATTTCAGATTGTGCATACCTGGTATCAATTTAAAGATAAATTTGTCCTCTTCCAAAATTTGCAATAAAAAGTGTGTGTCATCCTACTTATAAGAAAATGCATCTCACTTGAATGCAGGCACCGGAAGAAAACAGGGTTTCGGCAGTCATATTTCGACAAAAGCCCCATACCACAGTAAACACACCACACACGTTTACCTTTCAAGTTAGCCTCCGATGAAATGTACCAAAATGTTGCAGACACGCATAGGATATTAGAAATAACCACAAAAGGCATGTCTGAGATTCCTAAATGGCTTTTATGCCAGAAGAGAAGAGGAACTCTTTAGTAATAGGCACTACTTTCGAATGGACCACGGAGGGATACACAATGATTTACTGGTATCTTACCTGATCGATAGAAAGATTTTGTTATAAGCTAAGATAATATTTATTTTAAGTCGGCAAGATAACAAATCTACAACATAAGCTCGTGTGAGCTTTTGAACCGACTATGTTTAACATAAAGAGTAACATATGTATACAAGCTAAAATTATCTAAGATAGAGGCATGAAAGTTAAAATAATTTAAGAAACATGAACATTTTTTAAACATTATATAGGGAATATGGGTGTCACAATATTAGAAATCCATATTGCAATATATTGTGATATTTTTCAATGTATTGCGATATTTAGTGCGATATATTGCGACCTTTGGATATTTAATATACTTAAGACTGATAAAATCACTATGGACAGCGCAATATTTTATTGGATGTTTTTTTTAAACTTTTTATTAACTCCGATGTTGACGAAAGGCACAACAATAGCAACATATAAACAGCAGATAGAAAAGCAAAACAATTATGAGCAACACTCTCAAATCGTCTGTCATTGCTGTTAACTGTATTTATTATATTATATTCAGAGTGATTTTGTAGATGTACAGCTACTCCATTCATGATGTATATTTGTTTTGTGCATAAACTATGTATTTATTGCACTCTTTATTTTAACTGGAAACAATGTCAGATTTAATGTATTATATTATATTCAGAGTGATTTTGTAGATGTACAGCTACTCTATTCATGATGTGTATTTGTATGTATAATGGTCGCATTTTTTACCTTCACCCCTACAAAACTATCAACTTTACAAAATGATACTGGCTTTCAATTGTTTATTACTGACAATAAGCATGTTTCAAATAATTTTGAAGTTTTGCAATCAACGTAATAATAACAAGAAAAGATACAAAACTGTTAAAAGACCAACTGAATAATGCACTATATCGGTATGGACATTCATATTGCAATATTTCATTGCAGAATCAAATATTGCAATAAACCAACAAACCGGTATATTGTGACATCCCTAATAGGGAAGTTAATAGAAGGTTCAAATAAAAACCATGATTGGTGCCAATTGAGTTTTAAAGTTTTCTACATAAGTAGTGTAGTAAGGAGATTTGAGTTTAAAAGTCGTCCACAAAAAATTAAGTAGTGTAGTACAGAAAAACAAGCAGTCTAAATAAAGCAACTATACATATGTATATAGATATAAAATTACTAATGGTTAGAAAAAAGCACTTAATTGGCAGCTATCACAATTTCAGCAATCAGTTACACATACACATGTAGCAAGCAAATACATATAAAGCACGCACTCCTCGGCTGCAAGCAATATAGGACATATAATATATAGCTACTATATTAGGAAAAATGCACTTAATTGCAACGATCACAGTTTAAGCAATCACAATCACACTTAGCAAGCAATAGCAACGTATTCACATATCAAGCAAAGACTCTTTGACTGCTAGAAATGTGAGGCATATAATGAAGATAGCAATTTAACATGAACAAATCAAGCAAACGTAAAGTATTGATATAGGCAGACACAACATCAGCACAAATGCATGCAGGCTCATACAAGGGGGACAAAGAGAGGCAAAGTAAGCAAAATAACATATAAGACATACATAAAAAGTTCAATTTAGTACTTGACGTAAGCAAATAACATGCAACATTACACGAACAAAGCATATTAAAGGAATATGTGCGAATCGTCATGTTTGCCACAGTTATGTTATGAATAATAATTTGTTTTTATATCCAACATAATATTATGTAACTAAGATTTTGATATGTCTGTATCAGCTGTGTATGCATCTCAGTTCCACATTGTTTCGACAAGTACATCACAAACACTTGAAATGAAGTTTGTTTTTGCAAATTTTGTTGTCAATCAACCGTCGATATGCCCTTTAAAAGCCACAAACAGACGACAAAAGAAATGGGAAATATTCATTGATATATTTAAACGCACATGAAACTCCAGCCGCATTAGCATTGTAGAAAATCATATAACAACTCGACGTCATGTGGTCATTTATTTAAGACTATTATTTCCCCTTGCCTATGCAAACAAAAAAGAGTCTGCATAGGCTTATCCAACACAGCACTTTCCGCCTACAGTTGATTTATTCTTAGAAGATACTTAATGGAAACATAAAATATCATAAAAGCGGGAAACGTCGTCCCGGATCAGCTTGTGCGCACGTGCATTAAGCCAGGTTTTCCCACGACACGCCTCATTTAACTAAGTGCATATACAGAAGATTAAAAGGCGTTGTTTTCTTTGGTTTAAATCGCATAGTAAATGATAGGTTTTAAGCCCAACTATTAAAATTGGGATTGCAAAGTCATTGTAGACGAAGAAAATTGATACTTATTTTGCTGTTCAATTTGTATTTAACACATAATCTTCATAATTTCAGCATGAATGTATACGTAAGAGGACTTTTTAGATGCAAACCAACACTAACTATACAGCTCATTTTGAAACGAACGAAACCAAGCACCGTGTTTTTTTTAATGATGTCAAATGGTGTAATGTAACCGTTCATCAAAATATTTTCGTTTATTTCTAATTATATATCTGAGGCGGTGTCGAATTAAAATTCTAAGCACGAGCAGGGTATCTGAAGTTTTGTATGCTTTACAGATTATTGGTCAATATTTGTTAGGTATGCGTTTGTTTATAAGTTCGTAAATGAAGCATATTACAGCTATTTGTATTTTCTGGCTGTGTAAAAGAAATAAATTAATAAGTTTTTATTTCAATTTATTTACAGACGGTGTTATGTTACCATACATCTCGCTAAACTAGTCCTAGTCATTGAATGTGCATTTAGGTTACAATATACTAATTCCAATCCCAGTGTTCTGCCGTGAATTTGGATTATTGGGGTCAAGGGCCCTCTAAGCTTTAAAAAGTGGGGACATATAACAAAAATGTAGGGACACGGACAAAAATGTTGTTCACCTCGTGTATATTCCCAAAGCAGATTTTTTGTGTTGAAAAGTAGGTATTATTGTATTCATGCTTGTTTTTATTTCTTTTCAAAAAAGGATTAATACACAATATTGTGTTATTAATTAATTCATAACGTTCTATTGATCAATGTTACACTGCATCCTTTAATACCTTATAATCTTGCCGTATTAATTCCAATTTGAACAAACAATAAAATCTGTTATAAACACAAGGCGGTAATAATGAAACCTGTTAAAACTACAAAGTGTAACAGTGTGACTGCAAGCCGTTAGCAACACCCATAGCAACAGTGTGGGTTAATTTGACTTCAAAAGTCTTTGATGTGTCTGCCGAAATGCGGCTGTCGTCTAGCAGTTTGTAACTGAAAAGCGTGTTTCACGCTAAGCATGTGGACTGGACCGCGTGTACAATTATCAATTGATACTACTGTATCTGAACTGCTCAAGCGCTGCCGATAGAGCGTTAATGAATTAGTGTTCTAGGAAAAAAAATGGTTATAAATTTATATAAATTTTACTAAATACGCTGAATGATTGACTTGCAAATTGTGTGCGCCCGCAGACCCGCTTACGCAAATTTGGTGGGGCCAAATCAATAATTTTTGCGCCAATGGCGCAAGGCCGCATCCACGGCAGAACACTGCAATCCTTATGTAATTTATTGTAAAAGCGATAACTTTAACCAAAAATAAATGCAACATTTTGCACACAGGGATTCTCATAACCGTACATTTTCTTAAAGAGCATTCTAAGCTGAATTGATTTAAGCAATAAAAAGGGTATGTCATGTGTTATGTAAGAAAGAACTCGACGCTAAACAAAGTTGACTGTTTTACCACCATCGGTTTAGCGGCTACTTTCTAGTTGAATGTAACCCGCCTCAGCCAAGTGTCATAAAGTAGTCTCCAATCTTAAAACATATCAATGATTTATTTGTGCCAGGGCCCTCAATCTACAATTTTTGCCGCGGAATATCGGCCCCATTCCCCCACATAAAAAGTATGTTTTTTTCCCTAAAAAATGGAAACATTCCCCCTTGGAGGTCTGCAAAAAAAACAACAAAAAAACAACAACAGAAAACCTAGTTAAGATGCCAATAATTGTCCGCATCATAACTGTAGCCATTTTGGTCTAGATCTCTACATTGCTCATATTTCATTGACACATGTTATGTGCGATGAACAATAAACCGTTCAACATCAAAGTGAAACAGTTTGACGTCATCAGCTTATATCTCGTGTGCCACCCATGACAAGGTTCTTTCACTCGCTTTAATTAGCAGACGAATTACACGCTGTCCACTTGGAGGGTGTACACAGTACCTGTATGTCATAAATCAATACTGACCTATCTGAACGACAATAATGTTATTGATACGGCAAAAGTATTTTTTTTAAGAGGAAATGTTAACTGCACATTGATGGCGATAAAAAAATTTGGTTGGTATGCACTACAAAACTTTTATTAAAAAGTAAAGACCTCCGCGCTACAAAGTTTTTATGTGGCCATCAATACACGCACGCTTTCCATGCGGATGACGGGATGTTTTATGTCAGCATAATTTTCGCGGGCTTTTCTAACTGAACCAAGGCTATTCATGAAGTACATGTGTATTTTAACTTAATAAAATTTGTGTTTATGACGTGTGGTCAGTAAAATTCGGATAGGCGTTTCGCATTTCGATTTAGTATATGTGTTGTGATAACTGATTTAAAATTAATTACAAGGAACTATATATTTTTATATACAAATTTTACATATGGATATAACACATTATGGATGTTAACAACAATGAAAAGGTGATTTAATTACATTTACTTTTTGAGATAGCGAAAATAGGCTTGTGTTTGCATGTATATGCACATGAATGAACTGGCAAGTTATATCGCGATTGCGATCCATGGACCCCGCAAATTGCGATATAATGGAGTTGTAGTGTATTTCCAATTTCTGTCTTTTGAATGAACACATTAAATTAATTAATAATTTAAAAACGGGACTGCAAATTTCTTTTACAAAAAAATATGTGTTGCATATTGAATTATATTAGTTTCATATCTCCGTTATAAAATCGTGCTGGGCTAGAAAAACGCGCGAAATATTAATTAACGCCGGCGAAATCATGAAAAACTCGTGGAAATGACGCTGCAATGTTACATGTATACCGCAGCCTAGTCCAAATTTCAAGCGTTATCGGTAGATTCTGAGCTATGTTTTTTTTGTACTAAAAAATAAACAAAGTTATATTTATAGGAGTTTCATTTGCTGTAAAGATTACATGACGTTTTTACCAAACGACAATTAGACGCCAGTTTGTTCGGGTTGAGTTAGTTTTCAAATCAGTTAATCTGTAAAAACTTCCATATTAAAATATTTCCCCGGTCACTCAGAATTCCCCCTCCAGTGGGTGGTGGGCCTCTTCCCCCGAAACAGATCGAGGGCCCTGTGTGCATACAAATGCTTACCCTACCAACATCTCTAAAAAGAATATCAAAGCAAGTCTCTAAACCTAAAAACATGTCTTGTTGATTTATTTAGAGAGTACAGCCCTACGTCTCTTATTTATTTAGTGTATTGTGACCTTAGAAGACAACTGAAAGTTTTGATATTGCGAAAAAACCCAAATTCTACATCATTATTAACATCAGGCCTTTTTCTGACCGTTTTGGGAAAAAGTTCCATGGTTAAATTGGGAAATTCACGACGTAAAATTTTCTCAATTGGAATTTTTTTTTATCGCTAAATCTTAAGTATAATAATGAAATTTACCGTTTTAAACCAATAAATAAGAGATTAGCGGCAATTTTTTTAAAAATTTAACTCTAAATTGTGATAAATACCTACCCAATGTATGCAAACTGAGTTTGTTATCCTATCCATGTCTTATTTCCTTTAAGTTTGTGTATATTTCTAAGAATTCATCATCAAATCTGACCAACTCCACCACAATAAAATTGTGGGATCTACAGTCTACATGATTTACTTTTTATAATGTGTAATTAACATAGTGTAGTACCTACAAAATAGGTCGCGAAAATATGTGATAACTTGAAATGAAAACTTTACCTCCTTTTATTTAAATCCTTCCTTTAACTGACACATCCACTTGTGTAAATTACAAAATATTTGCCCATAATTCATGTTATATTTCATCATGATAGTGGACAAACAAATCTTTTTTTTGTTGTTGCCCATTTTATTACAAGACTATTAGAGTGTTCTCCCCATGTAAACAATGTCAACGATAAAATTAGAGGATATCCGAATGTAAAGTCCAATGTGAAAAAATCGGCTGTTAAGTATTGAAAAATCGTATTTTCACTTTCATTTTTGAAAAAAAAATACAGATTTTTTACAAATGGGAATTTTGGGGTTAGAATTGGGAAAAACTATGCATATTTGGCATTGGGAAGGGGTCCGACTATCTGACCCGTGAGAGCAGTAGAAAAAGGCCTGAACATATTCCTAATGTGCATGCAAAATTTTAGACCGATCCACAAAGTAGAAATGCTTGAAAACGCATTTGAGAATGATGCCTGATAAGCAATCTGGCTTGTGTTTCAGTGCTTTGATTATATGGGGTGCCTGAGTCAAGTTGTGTACTTAATTCTTAGAAATCAGTCAAAATACTAGCATATGTTTACATACTTCAATGCAATAGAGATAAATATTGTATAAAACGTGTTCATTTTTGGTTTTAGCATGATTTAGTGTGCTGCAAGATCCACAAGACGGGTTTCTGTACTTTTTTTTTTACTTGAAAAAGCGGTTTTCGCTGTAAAAATCGTAATGCACATTAAAATCATGATATTTATTGCATGTTTTCCATGAAACTTATTACAGCCAATAAAGCCACACAGTAACATGGTGATTGTATGTACACATTGCCCCTTTAGTGCCGCTCCCTGTTTTGTGTAAGGTTACAATATACTAATTCCAATCCTTATGTGATTTAATGTAAAAGCGATAACTTTAACCCAAAATAAATGCAACAATGGGACCCTCATAACCATACATTTTCTTAAAGAGCTTTCTAAGCTGAATTGATTTAAGCAATTAAAACACATCAGTGATTCATTGTGCATATCAATGCTTACCCTACTAACATCTCTAAAAAAGAATATCAAAGCAAGTGTCTAAACCTAAAAACATGTCTTCGAGTTAAACTTGTTGATTTATTTATAGAGTACAGCCCTACATCTCTTATTCATTTAGTGTATTATGACCTTTACTTTTTTGCAGTATGATGCGTAATAGGCCAGCACCGGGCGGTGGCCTGTTAGGAGATGGGCCCAGGAGCGGTGCCATGCCTGCTAAACCTGCATTCCAAGGCAGTAGAGGTATGTAGACTGCTCGCACGCCCTTCCTTGTTCAGCATGACACTTAATTTCTATTTCAAAATTTGTCAGATATTATTTTGTGGGAGATTGAATGCTAAGTTTAAGCATTCATGGAAGAAAACTTAATTTTTTTAATAAAGGGTGATTAATACAGACCTTACTTGAATGTTGAAAAAAACTGCTTCCATATATGTTTATTTTATTATTTGCCAATATTTGTTTTGGCTTTAAAATATACAGAAATTATGCTTGTACCCTACAATTTATTTCAGGTAATTCTGGGCTTTTGGGTCGTGCACCACCAGCCGTTAGGGCACCACAGTCAAACCCGCAACGAGGCCTGCTGGGTACCCCTCCAACTAGTCAGCCATATCAGCCCCAAGGGAGGCCTGCACGAGGCGCTATGGGGTCCCCAGGAGCTCAGCGCGGTGGTCAGAGACCGCAGAGACCATATGTTGCCCCGCAAGTTCAGAGGCTGGTGGAAGATCCTGCGTATTATCCTGAAACACGCGTTGAAGAAGCGTATGGTGAACAAGAAGTGATGTATGAGGATCCCTATGTCGAACAGCCACAGTATGTTGATGATCAAGCCTATCTGGAAGAGGAGTATGTGGAACCTTACCAGGAGCAGGCCGTTGAAGACTACTATGAGGAAGATAATAGGGCTGATCTGATGGAGTATGCAGCCGGCCAGGTGGAGGACGATTATAACAATCAGCAGATGACGGAGGACCAGCAGTATATCGATGAAGGTTACACTGAGTATGACCATGATCAGCCTATGCATCAAGCTAGAGGCCCAGATCGCGGACTACTTGAAGATCCTCCCATGGTGGACTATGAGCCATACAATCGGCAAGACCAACAGCAGTTTGCAGGTCAGCGTCCTAGACCACAAAATCAACAGCAGATGCAACCAGCACGTATCCCAGCACATATGGAGCAAAGACCACCTAGTCATCCACAAAGAGGAGGTAGAAACGATACCGATCAACGAAGACAAGGTCTTTTAGAGAGTCACAATGCCAGACCTCCCCGCCGTGGTGATGGCCTGTTGGACCCTCCAGACATGAGACCCCTGGGTGGGGACCAAGCTGGAGGACGGGGACTGCTGGATCCACCCCCTATCCAGCCGCCTGTGAAGCCAGAAGCCCTGAGGCTGAGTCGTTGGTCACAGGACAATGTACCACAGAGGCCACGGTCCAATGAGCGAAATCAGGGCAGACACAATGAGCCAATTCAGGGCAGACCGAATGAGCGAAACCAGGTCAGGCACAATGAGCCAATTCAGGGCAGACCGAATGAGCGAAATCAGGGCAGACAGAACGAGCGTGGGGATAGGAACATAGGTAGGCCTGTTGAACGAGAAGACCCGAGGCAGAGCGATCTAATGAACATGGCTGAGTTGCAGATGAAGATGCTGGAGCAGGAAAAGGCGCGCGCTCTGGAGATGGAACAAGCGGAGAGGCTTCAGCTGTTACAGCAGCAGCAGGCAATGATCTTGGCACAACAGCAGCAGTTGGAGCAGCAGCAGCAACAGCAGTTCCTTCAGCAGCAGCAGGAGCAGCAACTTCTGCAGCAGCAACAACAGGCTCAGAGTATCCTGGCTATGGGAGGTCAGGGTGGTGGGAATATCCCATCTATATTTGACGTCTCAACCGGCAGGAACCAAAGCCAGCTGGGGAAAAGACAGGGCGCAGATATCCGGCCAGGGGACAACAAGCGACCTAGAACAGTGGTAAGGCTTGTAATTGGTAATTGTGCACTCACATTGCATTACAAGGTGATTGAACAATAAAAATGAAATAATCAACAATGAATAAATAAAAACTTCAAATAAAGAAACATTCTGAAAGCTAATTGTCAATGCACAAAACTGGTTAAACATTTCCTAGACTTAGGAAGAAGTTATTTTGAGCTTCTTATCCCCTTCACATGCTATTGATACTTTGTTTAAATTTAAAAATAATTCTGAACGTTGGTTATTTTCTCACCTGTTTGCTCAATATTTAAACCATGTGCAATTTACTTATCAAGTTTAGTTTCTGTCAATTATTCAACATTTTTGTCTAAAATGCACCTAACATTTAAACAGCCTCAGCAATTGGTACAATCTGTGCCAGGTTTTAATTGACAGGAAGGGGGTGTTGCAGTTTGCAGGTGCTTGCAGCTCATGATTCGGGGGTTTGTTTTCTTTTCAAATATTGATATTCCAGGCGTTCTGTCTTTGAATCAAAAACAATTTATTATGAACAATGTTACGCCTTGAAACAATAGTCTTTAAACATCAGCGGGTACAGTTCAGTGCCACGTTGTAGACGGGAGCGAGTTTTTCTGTTCGCTGATGCCATTAGCTAACTGTACAACTTTGGTTTGTTTTCTTATCAAAAATTGTTTTTAAAATATTCTCAGATATTTACCAATGATTGACAGTGAACTATGCAATATCCATTTTTAGTTTCAACACTAGGTGTTTTGTCTAGTACTGAGTTGTATGAAGAACATCGTGTTTTTCGGACCTTCACTCTAAGGTTATGTGCACTGCTGACTGTGATGGCTCTAAGACCCAACAGTCCTGTTGCATGAAGAGCCATTGGAGTGGATCTATCGATGGAATGTAATCGACGACTGCCGTTGGCTGGAAACAGGCCATCTGTGTTTGTTGGAGGCACCCAGACTTTCCCAAGTAAACTCTATTGTGTAAACATCCACGTCCAAAATCAACCTGATATGGCGTAATTATGAAACCAGTAACTGTCTAAGTTGTCGGCCATTGAGTAAACTGCAAGCTGAAAGCACATGCTGTGTGCCACATGATTGAAGATGGATTAATGATTTCCATTTGACAGTCCTCACTTTGTGAATATAATTTCATCAGTGAGTTTGTATTAAAGCATCCTGTAATTTCTGTTTTTGCTTCAGACATCATGTAAGAGTCTTTAAATAACAATAATATATTAATAATCAGATGTTCAAGTTTTACCACTTTTTCTTATTAACTCTTTCTGGTACTTGTAAACTTGTACAAATTCCATTTGTAAATTTCAACAAAACAACAAAAGCACACTTGCCATGAAAAGATTTCGCATGTACATCTTGTGATCTTGTCAGCAGTCACAGATATCAGGACTTCAATACCGGTAGTTGTTTGAAATGACACAAGAGCGACATCTACAGTGAATAATTTCACAGAATGTCTTTTTACCGAGTCTATTTTACATGTGACCAGTAATTTCAATTGTGGTTTCATAACTACCAACAAACCGATTTTCAGTATGCCCTTATTGCTAGCGCATGTAACATTTCTAAATCCTTGATGGTTTAACTTGTGGGTGGTGGAAGATTCAACAAACAAACTAACTCAAGAGGCAGCTTTGCTGAGATTCAACAAACAAACTAACTCAAGAGGCAGCTTCGCTGAGATTCAATAAAAAAATCAAGAGGCAGCTTTGCGGAGATTCAACAAACTAACCCAAGAGGCAGCTTTGCTGAGATTCAACAAACTAACTCAAGAGGCAGCTTCGCTGAGATTCTACAAACAAACTAACTCAAGAGGCAGCTGTGGTAAATGTGAAAACAACTTGCCTGTCTCCCATCTCTTGAAGGGCCATACGATGTATCTGTGTTAGCAAATACTGAATTCTGCAAAATGAGAACAGTTCTCTGCTTCCAAGCAGATGCTCTTCTACTAGAGTGAAGTACAGGTCATCGAGAATTATCATGTGCATTGCTGATTGTGCTAAAACATCAGTTCTATTAGAAATTTGCTTTTTGTTTATAATAATTGTTTAACTGGTACTTGACATCTGTTCTTGTTTCAGATGTATTTGATGCATAATGATGTAGTCCTTGGCAACCGCCATGTTGTCAACACTACTGGTGGTGGAATCAGACGCATCAGAGTGATGTGCATTGATTCACGCAGTCGTTATGACGCTTGCATCATCAATGTTCTCAATATGTATTCCATCCCTTGACCTTTCATTCTGTGTTTGTGTGGCTGCCATTGCTTTAATACAAAGTCCACTGGCATTTAATAGGTTGAATTATTATATAACATTAACAAATTCATGCATGTCTTGAATATGCCATTTTTCCCCAGCTTATTGAACAACAAGCGGTCCAGGCTGTGGTATGTTGGTTATTTGTACAGAACATTGTTTGTAGTTTCAGTCACCTGTAGTAACTATGCCCACAGTTTTACAGTGAATTTTCACCCTTGGTTGCCGTTGACTGGCCATTTTCAGTCTGCTGGTCGCAATGATAGAAACCAATCATCGGCCATGCGTCCGCGAGGTGCCGTCGGTAGACAACAATCGAAAGACTCTCCCAGGGATCGTAAAACTCGGCCTTCAAGGTTTTCTTCCCCGACCAGTCGTGACAGAGACCGCAGAGATTCAGGTATCCCCGTTCACGTGCAATGACCTTGACCCTCCGCAATGTTCGTGTATGTTTGAACTTGTCTTAGTCTGATATATACGTGTCCATCGAGGATTATGCTAACGTTTTAACTTCCACATGTCCCAGGGACGCGGTGATCTGCCCTGTCAGTTGTCCCTCACTGATGACTAGTTGCCCAATTGTTCTCTCAAATTATTTCAAAATGAAAAAAAGTCTTTTCAAAGTGGTTTTATACTGAACTTCATTCACGAATTCCTTTGTTTGCAGATACTTTCAAAACGACCAATGTAACACTTTCTTGGAGGACATGAAAGAAATTATAAAAACAACAATAGTTTTTGGAAAGACAGTTTTGAACATAAAGTATACTGCATTAAACATCCTTTTCTACCTTACAATTGCGTCACCCTTTAATGTAATCCATGTATTGACTACTGTTAAATTCCATAATCTGGATTTTCTAAAAAAACTAAAACCTTAGTTGACAAGGCTCGTTTCAAATGTGGCCTTTGGACTTCTGTTCACTGGTAATAGCAACTGCTATAGTTTTACTTTCCTTGCAAGATCTAAAAACCTCTGTTGGACATTAAAATGCTCAAGGTTTGCTGTATTACACAGTTGTGCAGAGTTGAAGCTGCATTTGCAGATAAGAACTGCCTTTTTATAAAGGCATGCCTCTTGCTTATTGTGCAAGATTCTTCATATATGGTAGTAAATTGTAATAAAACACAAATTTGAAAAAAAATAATGCAAAAAACAACAACAAAACAACAAGTGATCTGCAAACACCATCTGTATTTAATGTGTAAGCATATTCTATAATGTCTTATAACACCATATGTTCAACAAAAATACATTTAGTTGGTGTACTACGTCTGCCAGTACATTTGCATGCTTATAGATAAAGGACCGTGTGCTGCTAACAAGAATTCTATCCTGCTGCTGCAGCTGGAGTTTCACTTCGTTTGTATTTATAGACTAACATCTAAGCTGTCTGTAAATACCCTTCTAACATGATACACACTGAATCTATCGTATTTGTTAAGTTGAATTTCGTTGGCTCTTGCTTGGAAGATTACCTCTAAGCTGTGTTTTTATTGGTTGGTTCTTTATTTGTTTAGTTTCATTTGAGTACCTTTTATTGCTTAAAAGTAACTCACTTGCTGACTGGCTCAATAGCTGGGACAAGTTAAAATCTATTTAGGCAAGTTAAAACGATTAAACTCAGCAAGAGTGACGAAATTTGGAAAATACAGACTCGCATTGGCAATACAAACCATGGTAATACGAGTCTGTGTTTTGTTTCATAAGTGCATGTCCAGAGATTTTTTCTCTTATTTTGCAGGGTCACATAAACCCACCCAATTCATACGCCAAATATGGTTTAATTTTCCCAACATCAAAAAAATCGCCGATGTCTATGTTGATTTATTCCCATGTGAATAAATAACCATGATCACTATCATTTACACTTTCATTTACACTGATCATGTTATTTCTACTTGGATGTTACTTTCATTTCTTACACTTCATTTACACTGATCATGTTATTTCTACTTGGATGTTACTTTCATTTCTTACACTTCATTTACACTGATCATGTTATTTCTACTTGGATGTTACTTTCATTTCTTACACTTCATTTACACGGATCATGTTATTTCTACTTGGATGTTACTTTCATTTCTTACACTTCATTTACACTGATCATGTTATTTCTACTTGGATGTTACTTTCATTTTTACCCTTCATTTACACTGATCATGTTATTTCTACTTGGATGTTACTTTCATTTCTTACACTTCATTTACACGGATCATGTTATTTCTACTTGGATGTTACTTTCATTTCTTACACTTCATTTACACTGATCATGTTATTTCTACTGGGATGTTACTTTCATTTCTTACACTTCATTTACACGGATCATGTTATTTCTACTTGGATGTTACTTTCATTTCTTACACTTCATTTACACGGATCATGTTATTTCTACTTGGATGTTATTTCATTTCTTACACTTCATTTACACTGATCATGTTATTTCTACTTGGATGTTACTGTCATTTACACTTCATTTACACGGATCATGTTATTTCTACTTGGATGTTACTTTCATTTCTTACACTTCATTTACACGGATCATGTTATTTCTACTTGGATGTTACTTTCATTTCTTACACTTCATTTACACTGATCATGTTATTTCTACTTGGATGTTACTTTCATTTCTTACACTTCATTTACACGGATCATGTTATTTCTACTTGGATGTTATTTCATTTCTTACACTTCATTTACACTGATCATGTTATTTCTACTTGGATGTTACTTTCATTTCTTACACTTCATTTACACGGATCATGTTATTTCTACTTGGATGTTACTTTCATTTCTTACACTTCATTTACACTGATCATGTTATTTCTACTTGGATGTTACTTTCATTTCTTACACTTCATTTACACTGATCATGTTATTTCTACTTGGATGTTACTTTCATTTCTTACACTTCATTTACACGGATCATGTTATTTCTACTTGGATGTTACTTTCATTTCTTACACTTCATTTACACTGATCATGTTATTTCTACTTGCATGTTACATTCATTTCTTACACTTCATTTACACGGATCATGTTATTTCTACTTGGATGTTACTTTCATTTCTTACAACGAAGATTAAGGCAAGTTTGACTTTCAAAAAATGTGTAAAGACTGTTTAAGAAATGATCGCTCTCCAAATCCACAAGATTGTTGGCTGAAATGCAGAAATATTCCCATGTTTAAGGCCTTGCTCATCAGTCAGCTACTAGTATATCCATTGTTGATTATACTTTAATAACAAGCATTTTATGACGAAAATTAATAATAAAGGCAGAACAGTGAAAATCGAAAACCTGATATAGTAATATTGTGCTTTCATAACTGAATATATTTAAATTATTCTATGCCATGCTATAATTTATTTCGGTGCATTTTAAATTGTGCGTTGGCATTCAGATTAGGAAAATTTAGACTGACATTCCCATATAAAAGACTTTTGCCAAGGAAAGGTGATGGAAATTGATGTGATATCTGTTCTCAGCTGCAACACTTTCTCTGCATTGCTATGTTTTTCATCAGGTATCTCATATCAATTGGTTTTCTTCACAATTCATATTAATTAAAGCACTTTCCAGCTCTTGCTGTATCCAATTGACCGATCACTATGGGATTTATAACCACGCCTTATTAGATCAATCTCCAGTTTACAGTATACAAATGTTTTTACAAGACATCTCCGTCAAACAATGAAGTCCTGCCTTTCTGAATAGCTGAACGCATTGTCAAGTGTTTTTTTTAGTGCCAATTTGGGGCTGAAATTTGACCCCATCCCCCTGCTTAAAAAGTATATATATTTCCCCTATATTTACCTTAAAATTCCCCTCCAAATGTAAGCTTTATTTTGAAAAAATTGGACAAAAATTGGCTAAGACAGAGGAGTTTTTGTAAACAATCACAGCAATTTTTCATCAAACAAAGTTAATATATAAAGTTATCATTTGTAGCGAAACAATTCATTAATGTTTTATCACAAAGTTGATATAAACATATAATAATACTTTTCTAAAAAAAATCCCCTTTCGCCGTAAAATTCCTCATCTGAAGGGCCCCGCCACCTTTCATCCTAGGGTAAAAAAACAACACTGTGTCAATCAAATCATGGCGATCGGTCAGTATACCTGCACATGTAGTTTCCCTGTCTGAACCTGGACTTTTTGACCTTATATTGCAGTGGCCTTTAAAAGCATCCCACCCTTAGCAAATTGTCTTTGAAATAGTTCACTTTCCTCAAAAGTTGGCTGTATATTTTGATGTTGGCACCTCGTTACCAAACTTATTGTGATAATTTCCCATGAAAACTTGGGCCTGGGCCCAATGGCCAGCCTTTCAAAGAATATCCCTGTGAACTAAACAATAAATTTGTGTCTGTTAGGCCTAAAAAAAAAAAAACTAGCAAAAACCTAGCAAAAACACCCCGACCCTAAAGTTTTTAGCAATGCTTGTTTTCCCTGAAATCCGTATTCATCAGATTTTAGATAATTTTGAATGCTTTTCGACCGAAATGTGTCTTAAAAAAAACCAACAACTCAGTCCGGACCCTACCTAACTATTTTGAGACCATTGCCTGAAACACACAATTTTTTTTTGCCTTATTTACAGAATTTTTCATGTACACAAATATATTCAATTTCACTCTAGTTGATTCTAAACTTTAGTTTTTATCCCAGAAAAAGAAATGGCCTAGAAATTATCAAAATTACCCCTGTGGATCACTGATGTTAGTTCCTTTCTAGATCACTTCTGTCGCCACGACTGTTGACCTAATGACTTACTTAAGCATGCAGTTAAAGTTGAACATACAAGTTAACCCCTATAATGTCCGGTGATGTGGTTCCCAAAATTCATATTTTGAGCTGGTCTCACATCATGTTTGGTGCAGAAATTTGCATATGGAGATAGCCTGGGCCATTAAACTAAACATTGGTTTGCATGTTGAATGCAGCTATAAATATCTCTTGGGGCCTCAACAGAAACATGATATCATTAAATGCAATCGCTTGATCAAGAACTCTTCCTTGGTTTGGTGTCGGCCATATTATTCACGGATCGCTGCAGAGGCCTGATGCAGATCCTACCGGTCATGGTTGCTATGACAACTCGCTGGATGACGTGACACATTTACAGCAGAGTTGATGAGTAGAAACAGGCTGCCTGGATCTATAGGGTGTTCAGCATTAAAATGTTCAAATGTAGTACCTATAAAGTGCAAACATTAAGGTTTTTTTGTATGTTTCTTTGCACTTCTTAAAGCGATAATATTTATTGTTAGTACCCGTTAAAGAAGCTTTTCAATTGTTTGAAAGAACGGAAGCTTAGTTTTTTTTTTAATTTGAATGTTGGTGCATGTATATAACATGTTTTGTTGACCAATCATAGGTAGCCAAAGAGGAAAAGGGCGTTCCAGCGCTCGAGGTCGCGACGAGCAACGCAGAAGTCGGGAACGTTCGTCACGGGATTCAAAGCCCAAATCGGACATCCGTAAGTCAGCTGAACGCAAGAACGATAGCAAGGAAGGGGTGACCAGGGAGGTGACGGAACCATCTAAGGGAAAAGAGGCTGAAAAGAAGACTGCTGCCAAGGAGATGAAAGAAGAGTACGATCCTGCAAATCCTACCGGAGATATCCCTGAGGAGCTGAGTGCTGTGGTACGTAGGCATTATAATTACACATGTACGGCTCAGGCAAAAAATACGAGGTGTGTCGCGGGAAATCCCGGTTTAATGCATGTGCGTAAAGTCATGTGCAGACCACACAGGCTAAGCCATGACAGCACTATGCTTTTATGGTATTTTCTGTTCAAAGGAAGTCTCTTCTAAACATAAATCCACTGTAGGCGGAAAGTTTCGTCCTGGATTAACCTGTGCGGACTAAGCCAGGATGACACTTTACGCACGTGAATTCAGCCCGGTTATTCCAAGACGCGCCTCGTACGTATTTCCCAATTCGCTGAGTTTAGATTAACGAGTCATATGTGGTTAGACTTAGAATGAACCAGTGTAGTGTGGGAAATAATGCCACAAGAGCGAATGCCTTCGGAGTATGTTTTGGGAGAACCTGAAATGTGTAAAACATTTTTGCAATCAGCTTTTTTTCCATTCACATTTTGTTATGGAGTATGTGGAAAAGCATTTTACATTAAACATTTTAGGTTCAAGTATTTAGTAATATAAATTATAACATAATAGCACGGCCATTAGCATAAAGCTCTTTTAGAGAACCTTAAGTCATACACATTTATGTATTTATGTGAAAAATTCAGCTAAAATTTTCCTTACTGAATAAGAAACATCTGTTGATTCTTCACCAGTAAAAAACTATTAAAGAAACAATAAACTTTCAATGAACAAGCTACAGACTTAAGGAATTTTATCATGTTATAAAACTTACTGAGATTTTTACAGAGGAGCTTTATACATGTAAATACCAGCCCAGGTCTTATACCCCAACAAACGAAATTTAGGGGGGTATAGGAGTAAGCTTGTCGGTCCGTCGGTCTGTCTGCCCGTCTGTTGGTTTTTGGTGTCCGGATGATAACTCAAGAAAGGCTTGACATATTCAAATAGTTTTTGGTACACGTGTAACATCATAGAATACATATCAAGTTCGATGTTGGTTACAAACCACTAAATTTTGACAGAGTTATGGCCCCTTTTCGACTTAAAATTCCCTAAAAACATGATTTCCGGATGATAACTCAAGAGTGGCTTGACATATTCATATAATTGTTGGTATACATGTGTAGCATCATAAAATACAGGTCAAGTTCGACTTGGTTACAAACCACTAGATGTTGACAGAGTTAGGGCCCTTTATTTGACTTAAATTCCCTAAAAACATGGTTTCTTGATGATAACTCAACCATGGCTTGACATATTTAAATAATTATTGCTACACATGTGTAACATCATAAAATACAGGTCAAGTTTGACTTTGGTTACAAACCACTAAATTTTGACACAGTTATGGCCCCTTTTTGACTTAAATTCAAGAAAAACATGGACAATAACTCATGAAAGGCTTCACATGTTTAAATTATTTTTGGTACATAGGTGTTACATGATAAAATATAGATCAACTTCAACTTATGGTACAAACCACTAAATGTATGGCTCCTGTTAATATTAAATTTTTCCAAATACACTGTTGACCATTGACAAATTAAAGCATTCTCTCTCTCTGTCCATTTCTTTCGAATGGATGCCATATTTTGTGACAATGCCATATTGTGGGGGTATATCCGTCACTCATGTGACAATTCTAGTTGTGTGTGTGTTCCAGAAGCCAGCGCCCGTGGTTGCAGAGAAGACAGAAATCACCATAGAAACTGAGGAGAGACCCACACAGCCCGGGGAGCCTGACAGCCAAGAGGAGAAAGACGTTGCCAACGACGACACAGAAATAAGTCTCAGAGTGACTGTCAACAAGAAGGGGCGGTCTGTAAATGACAAGGAAAAGGTATACTCATAAGTGGTAAAGTTTCTTTTATGCAAGGCATATTGTTACAGATTTGCAGACTTTCCTTTTCTGGAAGATTAATTAATGTAATCTCAATACAATTCTTTCTGTATTTTGTTTTCCAACTTTCTCAGGGCTTGCATTAAGGGAAGTCTGGGAGTGAATTAGTTTTTGTCACGGGACTTCCAAAATTGCAGCCATGGAAGTCCAAAGTAGGGTAAAAAAAGTCAGAAAATAAACATTAAGAATGATGTATCTAAATATATACCTTAATTGACTTAATTGGCATATAATTACCTATTGAAAAAGACCTGACCATAAACAGGGCTAGTATTGTATAATTATTTGATGTCGGAAGTGCTCAGGACTTCTGATAGCCAACGCTTGAAAGTCAGTACTTCCAAAATGTTCCACTTGGTGAAAGCCCCGTTTCTTTTGTATTGTTTGTCTGTTTAAAACATATTTAAGATTAACATAATGTATACAGTGAAGTTTATGTGAATTTTAAAAGCCTGAATTACCAGTTCCTACATTTTGCAATTGGTGAAGTGTGGATATTTCTCGGTTGGGTGGGATTATAAAAAAAAACAGGTGTGAAATACTCAAACATTAAATCACCAAAAAATAAAACAGTTTATAGTAGTTTTACATTCTTTGGTGTTCTGTCTTTCAGCAAGTTGAAAAGAAGAAAATGTACAAGTGCAACGTCTGCAACATTGATTGCTGGGACGAAGATGTGAGTGAAGGCTTGTTTTAGTTTGAGGTCTTATAAGCGATCTTACCTCATAATTATTTCATGAAAATCATGCACTTCCAACAACATTTCGTGGGATGAGCGTCAAACTGTTGTATCTGCTTAAAATTTCTATATCAGATACAATAGTTTCTCGCTAAACCCTTGAACTTTGATTTCTGGATTTGTTTTTCTTAATTCCAGTTTACAAACTAGTTGAAGTATATCTCCCCTCTCTGCTCTCACTATTTTACTTTTTTTAGCCTCACCAGCCTAACTCTATCCAAACACCAACCATATGTTCCGTATTATTTTAGAGCTTTGCACGTCACATGAACGGTCAGAAACACCGCCAGAAGATGACCGTGGTGATGATGACCACCTCACACCAGGTGGACCTCGTGTTGTCACGGAAACAGGCGGAGGAGCACCTGCGACAGATCGAGGGCAACAAGAGACCTAACAAGCCAGCCGAGAAAAACAAAGCTCAGTATGTTTGGTCTAAGTTACCAGCTCATTTTTCCAGACTGCGCTTTTGTTTCACCAAATTCCAATGTGTTTCTTCTAACTGTATGAACTGATTTTGTCGAACTATGTTCTTTTTTGCACCAGAATCAGATTTGGTTTCAAAATGTTTCTTCTAACTTTTAAATCAACTTATTTTGGCAAACTGTTTTTTGTTTCGCCAAAATCTCATCATTTTTCACGATGTTCTACAAGTTTTGTCCACTGATTTTGTAATCAAAACCTCGCTGTTCTTCAAATGTCAAAATGGAATGTGGTGTTTTATAGATGACAACAAAAATCAGTTGTGGCTTTTGATATTTTGAATCTGTTGGCTGTGCTCTATCTTGCTTTGTCATTGATGTCAATGTAGAAACTGATGTTAAGTATAATAGATTGATATATTGATTGGATTGTAACTAAATGATAAATTTATTTAAAAAAGCATTGCTTCAAGGTTTTGTGAAATAAAATATACATAGACCTTAAATTGATGGCCTGTGGAACACCATATTAACCAAATCTTTTTCTAAGAAAGTGAGAGTCCAGTTTAAATCATGTTGAATCAGGTAAAAAACCTCACAAGGCAATACCACCTTGTAAATCCCGTTTTGACTGTCCACATTACAATACCCAAGGTGTTTGTTACAGAGAGAGCCACTGTAAGACGTGTGACAAGCAATACACGGGGGCGTACACGGACCACAAGGAGATGCCTGATCATAAGGCAACAGTAGCAACTTGCTTAACTTCAAAGATCGCATGCTAATGTCTTGCAAAATATAACCTACCTCATTCATAGTTTATGCGAGTTTGACTTATTATGATGAATATAACAAACAATTATCATCATTCATCATGTTTACCCAAATTATTGCATTATGCCGTCTCAGTGGCCTAGTGGTTAGGGTGTTCGCCTACGGAGCGGAACGTCGAGGGTTCAGTCCCGCACGCTTGTTCTGATATGGCCGGTTGCCTACCCAGCAGCTAGTTAAATCAAGGGGTACCGATTGCCTTCCTGCCAAGCGCTCGGCATATAGGATAGGAATCGGGAGTAAAGATGTTCATCAGTAAAGGTGTCTCATAAATCAAAACTGGCTGGCCCTTAATCGCGAGGGGTGACACTATAATAAACAAACACTTTACTTAACTTTACTTTTATACACAGTTATTTCACAGTGTTTATTCAGGGCTTGCACTAAGGTGAAAATGTTGGAAGTCCTGACCAAGTGTTGGATATCGGAAGTCCTGAGCATTTCAGACATAGACAAATAAGTTTGTGGCGCGTCGTGAGAAAACCGGTCTTAATGCATGTGAGTAAAGTGTCGTCCCGGATTAGCCTGTGCAGTCCGCACAGGCTAATCCAGGACGGCACTTTCCGCCTACAGTGAATTTATGTTTAGAAGAGACTTCCTTGAAACAGAAAATACCATAAAAGCGGAAAATGCCATCCCTGATTAGCCTGTGCGGACTGCACAGGCTAATCCGGGACGACACTGCGCACATGCATTTAGTCCGGTTTTCCCACGACGCCACTCGTATAAAATTCAAGCTTTGTAGTCAGTTCATTGTCAATAGGTGATCATATGCAAGTTAGTTCAGTAGAAGAGGAATCCATGTAGGTTAAACAGTTTAATTTTTTTTCTGGTTTTCATCCTTACATGGGACTTCCATGGTTGCAATTTTGGAAGTCCTTTGGAAATCTTGGTTTCCGGATGATAACTCAAGAAAGGCTTGACATATTCAAATAATTATTGGTACACATGTGTAACATCATAGAATATAGGTCAAGTTCGATGTTGGTTTCAAACAACTAAATTTTGACAGAGTTATGGCACCTTTTCGACTTGAAATTCCCTAAACACACGATTTCCGGACGATAACTCACGAATGGCTCGACATATTCAAATAATTCTTGGTATACATGTGTAGCATTATAAAATACGAGTCAAGTTCGACTTTGGTTACAAACCACTAAATTTTGACAGAGTTATGGCCCTTTATTTCACTTAAATTCCCTATTAACATTGTTTCCAGACGAAAACTTAACAATGGCTTGACATATTTAAATAATTATTAGTACACATGTGTAGCATCATAAAATACAGGTCATGTACGACTTTGGTTACAAACCACTAAATTTTGACACAGTTATGGCCCCATTTTGACCTAAATTCCAGAAAAACATGGACAATAACTCATGAAAGGCTTCACATATTTAAATTATTTTTGGTACATAAGTGTAACATCATAAAATACAGATCAAGTTCAACTTTGGTTACAAACCACTAGATGTTGACAGAGTTATGGCTCTCATTGAAATTAAATTTTTCCAAATACATGTACACTGTTGACCATTCACAAATTAAAGCATTCTATCTCTGTCCATTTCTTGCAAATGGATGCCATAGTTTTGTGACAAGGCCATATTGTGGGGGTATATCTGTCACTCATGTGACAATTCTAGTTTATGATGTTTTGAATTTGTGGTAAACAGGTTGCACATCAGGGTGTCAGACAGTTGATTTAGAGGTTTCGCATTGTCTGACCGAGGAATAAAGTCCATATTCTTGTAAGCAACAGTTTTTACCTGATCATCACCAAACTTTATGAAAACGTTTAAGGACATTTTATCTCAGTCAAGTTTTATAATCAACCAAATTTTGCCCCAGGTACTGTAGAGTTATGGCCCTTTTATTATCTAAAATTGGCCTTTTCAGCTGTTTCTGCTCCCTATGTCCAGCAGTTTTCATCCTATCATCACCAAACTTGATATTTAAATTTAAACATTGCTTTTGACCTAGATGGGGCATACCTGTTTTCCAAACAGTTCTTGTTAGTCTATACGTTAGGGAAAGATCTAGAGCGAAATAGCAGGGTGCTGCACCCTGCTCCTTTTTGGTTCCCCCTCTGGGCTGGTCAACACAGAAATGCTGATAATCTTTGAAATTTAATATATTTTTGCAAATATTCAATGACAAATAAATAGACTATCCTAATAAACCTTAATTAGAAGCATTATACTCATGAAAACGATAAATTTACCCAGTTATTAGAAAATGTCATCAAACTGCCCCGGCTGTCCACCATGCTCCTTTTTTGCAGCACCCTGTGCCTTTTTGAATCGTAGATCTTTCCCTTATGCGTTAATGTTGGTGCATGCATGTTTCCAGGCTCGGGAGGACCGTGCGAAGGCAGGCTGCAAGATCTGCAACGTGACCTCGTTCAGTACGTTCATAGACTTCACCAAGCACCTGGAGAGCTCCTGGCATAGGAAGGTGAGACGTCAGCAGGTCTTCTGTCTGCCTTTATCAAGATGATGTATTTAATCACGGTGTATTTGTACTTGGAATTTGCTACCTCAAAATGGGTTGATATTTTAAGGTTATGATATGGCAACATGCATCAGCTTGCACTGGAAATGCTTGTTGCAGTTGGATATACAGGATAGTTGATTGACTGTGTGTTATCCATTCAGAAAGCTATTACTTCATTGTTTGATGGAGACGTCTTGTAAAAACATTCTTATACAGTCAACAGTGTTTGTCGCAGTTTGACCTAAGTAGTCGTGGTCATAAATCCCATAGCTTACTGTCAATTATTATACTTTATTTGGAATATTTTAATCTGAATTTCATGAATGGTAATGATACTTCTAATTTTGTCCAAAATCAATGTCAGAGAACATCATTACAGAAAAAAAAACACTTTATAAAACGAACACTTGTTTTGATTTTCATGTCAACTAAGAATTTGACCGTTCCGTTTGTCAGTCTTCCTTCTTTACTTCTGCTGCGTGTCAGTCACAAAATAAGTGCTTTCTCTCTGTCATTACCTACATGTCTCTAGTAATGTTGTCGTGTTTTACCTGAATGTATCTGATTCAAAGTAATGTTACATCAAAATCTGGTACAATACATTCGTATTTATGGACTTGGACTTACGTTGGAGTCCTGTCGATCCTGTATGTTTGGAAATAAGAGATGTTCACTGTAGAAATAAAGACTGTTGAAGTTGTAATATCTGTTCAACTGATTTGTTTTTGTTTAGAACATTTTATGTAGTTTATCTATAATTATTCAAACTTTATTAATCACACAATTATATTTTTTCCCAGTTTTTGCGGAATTGACGCTAAAATTCCCAATTTCATGGGTATAGGTCATATTCCCAAAATGGTGAAAAAAAGCCCTGAGTAACATACTTAAAAGGACTATGTGATCGAAAAGGGCCTCAAGGGGGCAATTTCTTTAAAAAATCTGAAATTCAAATATTAATACTGACATATAATAATGGTTAAAACAGGGTATTAATAATGGGAAAAGAGTGTACGCATTCTGAGAAAAAAATCAATGGATAATAAGGGTCGTGTTTGTTTGGCCCTTTTCCTGTTTACATTTTGACGTCATAGTTGTGAGTATTATATATAACCATAGTTTACACTCCACTTCTTACCAAGCATGATAGCGCAGTTGGTTAAAGCGCTGTCTACTGTCATTTGTTCGTATGACAGAGTCGTGAGTTCGATCTCTGCTTGGGGTTTGATTTTTTCAGACTTTTACTAATTTAAAAACTAATTTGTTTTTATCAAATATCTTATTGTGTATTTTATTGTGTTTTATTTATTTCATGCACAAGTCTTTATAAAGCGCATTTCTATCAAATTAAATCATTTGTGGCGCCTCGTGAGAAAACCGGTCTTAATGCATGTGCGTAAAGTGTCGTCCCGGATTAGCCTGTGCAGTCCTACAGTGTATTTATGTTTAGAAGAGACTTCCATGAAACACAAAATACCACAAAATCGGATTAATTTGGGACGACACTTTACGCACACTCATTTAGTCTGGTTTTCCAACGACGCGCCTCATTTATAGTGCGATAGGAATCCAATTTTTCATTGACATAGACCCTTTAAGACACCAGGTACTGGTTTTACCCTGGAAACAGACTAAAAAGCATGTCATTTAGCCTCGATGCAATCAAGATATACATGTAGTAAATATTATTAATATATAAATTGAAATTTATGTTTTAAATTCAACAAAAATAGTAAATGTTAATATAAGTAAGAAATGTATGGTTGCTGACAAAAAATGTCGCCATTTGTCAGGTTGAACTAACTGCGATATTCTGCATTGACAGAAAGTAAAGCAGGAAGACTGGCCCGATTGCAAACTGTGCAAACAGAAATTTAAGTCTCCTAGAAAATTTGTTGGCCATTGTAAAACTCGTCACCACCAAGAGGTACTAACACAACACAGTTCCTATACCAGGTCATGTTCGAATGTCATATTGTGATTTCTGCTTTCTTAATGTTTCAGTTGCTGATTGTCTTAGTGTGGATACTTACGCAAGAAATCATGCCATAAAGCATATTGCGATTTCTGCTTTGTTAATGTTTCAGTTGCTATCTGTCTTAGTGTGGGTACTTATGACACAGTAATTTAACCGCAACCCCAGTTGCTTTTGTGATGTAGGCATTTCCATAAACTAGATTATTTCCCTTGCCTAATCATAAGTGATATCCCAGATGACGTTTAGTGAATAAGTGTTAGTACACTGCTGATCCGTTATATCGCGATCCGTTATTTTGCGAATCGGCCGTGGATCCCAAATTTTTTTTCAGGGACTTCAATATTTTTCTTTTACTCGACGTTAATAAGTAAATCCAGTTGGTCCAGATTTTCACGCCTACATCGCTACTTTTTCATTCACACTTATAGTGCGACAAACAATAACCTGACCCGCTCAACATCAAATTGTAACAGTTTGACGTCATAGCGCTTGCCACCAATGACAACGTCCTTTCACTGCTGTCGCTTTAATTAGCAGCCAAATTACACGCTGTCCTCGTGGGTGTATTCAGTAACCGTATGTCATAGATCAATGCTGATCTATCTGAACGACGATGACGTTATCGATAAGCGAATCACGATATATCGGATCTGCAGTGTATATTGGCTGGAATAAAGTATACTTAATTGATTGAAATAATCTTCTCTGTAATAAAAAAGTTGATTATCTAGAAACAGTGTTCTATAAAAAATGGTCAGACAAGTTATTTGAGTTTAAAAATAAGTTCTGGCCTCTCAGAATCTGCCATTGCTTTTGACTGTGTTTTTTTCTTCACATTTTGTTGCCATTGGTTACAGAACAAGAGGAAGCAGCGAGACGAAGGCAAGGATCACGATGACCTTGGGGACCTGGTTACCCTGGATACGGTCGGATACGAGGAGGATCTGGTAAGACGTGCAGTAGGGCAGTTACCAGGTTGATTGTGTGGTGATCAGTTTTAATGTGACACTTGTGTATTTTTATTGTATGTACATTGTATGGAGTACGATAAGGGTTTTTAATGTCTGACCCAGCATCGTTCATCAAGAAATGAGCATGATGCTCGTTAGATTGAGCATCATGCTCAATGAATGAGCATCATGCTCAATGAATGAGCGTTATGCTCTTTAGGTCGAGCATCATGCTGGTAAGATCATGCTAGCCAACTCACAGAGCATCATGCTGGTAAGATCATGCTAGCCAACTCACAGAGCATCATGCTGGTAAGATCATGCTAGCCATCTCACAGAGCATCATGCTGGTAAGATCATGCTAGCCAACTCACAGAGCATCATGCTGGTAAGATCATGCTAGCCAACTCACAGAGCATCATGCTGGTAAGATCATGCTAGCCATCTCACAGAGCATCATGCTGGTAAGATCATGCTAGCCAACTCACAGAGCATCATGCTGGTAAGATCATGCTAGCCAACTCACAGAGCATCATGCTGGTAAGATCATGCTAGCCAACTCACAGAAGAACATCATGCTGTGTCAGGCAATAAAGACCCTCTTTGTGCTGCATAACTTTTGATTTCCACTAAATGCTACACCATTTTATTTCTTTCCAACATTATTGGCAATGCCAGGGAAAAAGGTCATTGTATGATATTTAAATTGTAAAATCTGCATTATATGTATTATGTATCGTTTTCTAAATATAACAGTTGTTGCTGATAAAGCAATATTAGCATTAGTATCGGAATTAACTAGCTGTAGTAGCAGTAGTAGTAGTATTAGTAGTAGTAGCTGTTGTTGTTGGTGTTGTACTACTACTACTACTACTATTGCTACTTCTACTACTAGTAGTAATAACAGTAGTAGTAGAAGTGGTGGTGGTGGTGGTGGCGATGATGGTAGTAGTAGCAGCAGTAGCAGTACTTACGATCGACATGATCGATACCTTCGGATGTTGTTCACTGTCATGACTTTTAATTGTCAGTATATTTCACAATCGAAAATACAGATCAATAAGTGTCTGTACTCTATATTGACCGCGACTAACGAGCATGATGCTCATTCACTCGAGCAAGATGCTCAATAGTAGGCCATACGAAGAGGGTCTTTATTGCCTTATCCAGTATAATGCTCACTTAACGAGCGTCATGCTCGAGCCGGCTAGCATGATGCTCGATCTTACAAGCATGATGCTCGACCTAAAGAGCATCATGCTCGTTTATTGAGCATCAAGCTCGATCTTACGAGCATCATGCTCGTTTCATTAAGCATGATGCTGGGTCAGACATTAAAGATCATAATTGTACTCCATAACATTGTATATTTTTGCATTGTACATTGTGTGTTGGTAATCTATGTTATCTCTGCCAGGAGCCAAAATAGCCAACGGGTACTAAAGTTTTGGAAGTTGTTTGAAAATTATATTAATTATTCAATAGGGTTCATACAAATTCTTGGAAGTGCTTGAAATTGAAGCTTCTCTTTGAAACGTGCCTAGAATTGACTGTTAATGCTTTAAAAATACTTAGTTAGGCTACACGTGTGCTTAAAACTATTTTGAAACAATTAAGTTAAAAATATAGGTTTTCATTCTTTTTTTTTCAATTATGTGTAGTTTTACGATCATTTTCTATTGTATTGTAGAACGAGTCCATCAAGACTCCTGAAAGCAAGAAATCAGACAAGAAAGAAGAGGTAAGTGCCTGATTAGTGAATGTGTCGGTTTGAGACATTGACATATGTCACATTTGAAATCAGCCTGTTGAAATGTTGTTAAAAATGTTGACAAGCAACACACATTCCTAAGCAGTTAATTTTGTGTAGTATGGCTGCCTATACTATATATCTTAATTACCAAATATAACTGGGTCCAAATATAGGTGACGTCCCGAATCAAATTTCTTTAAAACATGCACGTTTCCCCAAAAGTTGACTTTAAATCTGGATATTTGTTCAGTTAACTGAAGTTATTGTAATATTTGCCCCTAAAACGCAGGGTATTTGCCACCTCCCTAGCCTAAGAAATAAAGCCCAGTACCAAGTGACACTATGAGTACTTCATCATGCACATTTCTAAGCAGTAGCAAATTACCATGCAGTAGCTATATAGGTGGAGTTGGTAACCCTTACCATACAAGTATTCCTTCACCAATTCAGAGCTCTGTTACCTCCGCCACTGTCACGGTCGCTGCTGAGAAGACGGAGAGTAAGGTGGCGCCGAAGGAGTCGCTGGCCGTCCGTGAAAGGTCAGAGTCGTCTAAGGAGGTGGAGCTACAGCTGCCGGGCGAATATGACCCCAACGTCGCATGTGGTATGGCTTTATTTATGAGAAAATACAGATAAAACGCTAAGAATTATCAGTGTTTTACAGATTCTCGCAGATTATACAATCGCAAGTGGTTAGGAAGTTAATTGATAAAAACTAATAAGAATTATATGATATTTGATATTTACATGACTACTTTGTGGAAGAATTTAGTCTAAAAATGTGTTCTCAGACCAGACCAGGCTTAACCATACAGACTTGTCAGTGAATATGATATGTGTCAGTGAATATGATATGTGTCGGTGAATATGGTACACGTATTTTCATTGTGTATGGCCTTGCTTACATACATGTACCCTTGCGCCTGATTTATGTGCCTATGTGTATCATCTGTTTGTGTATGAGTATGCCCTTGTTCAGACATATGTGGTTCCAGTAATAGGGTTCTTCTGTAAGTCTTACTGTAATTGTTCCTATCTGTGTTCAGGCCAGATGTACGTGGTGCCAGTGATAGGGTTCTTCTGTAAGTCTTACTGTACTTGTTCCTATCTGTGTTCAGGCCAGATGTACGTGGTGCCAGTAATAGGGTTCTTCTGTAAGTCTTACTGTAATTGTTCCTATCTGTGTTCAGGCCAGATGTACGTGGTGCCAGTGATAGGGTTCTTCTGTAAGTCTTACTGTACTTGTTCCTATGTGCGTTCAGGCCAGAAGTATGTGGTGCCAATGATAGGGTTCTTCTGTAAGTCTTAGTGTTCTTATTCTGTATGTGTTCAGGTCAGACGTATGTGGTGCCAGTGATAGGGTTCTTCTGTTAGTCTTGCTGTACTTGTTCCTGTGTGTTAAGGCCAGACGTATGTGGTGCCAGTGATATGGTTCTTCTGTAAGTCTTACTGTACTTGTTCCTGTGTGTTCAGGCCAGACGTACGTTGTGCCAGTGATAGGGTTCTTCTGCAAGCTGTGTCACAAGTTCTACAACAACGAGAATGCTGCCAAGGTGGCTCACTGCCAGTCCCGACCGCACTTCGACAAGTACAAGGTAACACACACATAGGAAGTGGGGTTACAATACATTGCAGCTCTTAGTAGAGTAATACCTAGGATCGCACAATTACAGGGTACTGCTCAAAAGGAACAGGGGGGTGGGGTGTAGCCAGCGTAATTCTTTATCTTTAATAAATGTTATATTTACATGAGGACAAAAATATGAATTTCAAGATACTGAACTTTTAAGAAGGGCGGCAGGGGTACCCAAAAAAGACTAGGGTTAAGCATCCTACTATTTCGCTCTGAGTAGTTTTAATACACCTTTTCAACATGTTTTTTTAGCTCACCTGAGCACATAGTGCTCATGGTAATCTTTTGTGATCGCTTGTTGTCCGTCGTCTGTGCGTGCGTCCGTCGTCGACTTTCCATTCAAACAACATCTCCTCCTAAACCACTTGCTCATGGTAAGCTTTTGTGATCGCTTGTTGTCCGTCGTCTGTGCGTGCGTCCGTCGTCGACTTTCCATTCAAACAACATCTCCTCCTAAACCACTTGGCAGATTTTCACCAAACTTCTCAGGAATCATAATTGGGTGACCCTCTTTCAAAGTTGTTCAAATCCTTACGGTCCACTGCATATGTAGGTCACCAGAGCAAAAAAATAGATTTAAAACGTGTAAACTTTAAAAATCTTCTCTGAAACTGCAGGGCCCAGAGGTTCCATATTTGGTATGTAACATCCTGTAGTGGTCCTCTACCAAGATTGTTTAAATTATGCCCCTGGGATCAAAATGGGCCATGTCCCGGGGGTCACATTGTTTATATAGAATACATAGCAAAATGACTTTTAAAACCTTCTCCTCTTAAACCACAAGGTCCAGAGGTTTCATATTTGGTATGTAACATCCTGTAGTGGTCCTCTACAAAGATTGTTCAAATTATGCCCCTTAGATCAAAATGGGCCATGCCCCGCCGGTCACATGGTTTATATAGAATACATAGCAAAATGACTTTAAAAACCTTCTCCTCTAAAACCACCAGGTCCAGAGGTTTCATATTTGGTATGTAACATCCTGTAGTGGTCCTCGACACAGATTGTTCAATTATGCCCCAGGGGTCACAGTGCTCCAGTCCAAATTATGCCCCAGGGGTCACAGTGCTCCAGTCAGGATTTCAAAGGGCAGGATGCTAAATCCTGAAAAGGGCACTTGCGCGCGTTCTTATTTTTTGCAAGGGGATATACCAATATATATGCTTTAAATAATGCACAAACATTGGTTATATAATATTTTCATTTATAAATAATTATTGTTTTCATACTTTATTTTGAATTATGAAACTAAATTATGTGTACTAAGCAATAAAATTATTGTACTTTTATATTATTATATAACTTAAAAATTTCATTCTATTTATATAGGATCTGACACGAGTTGTCATTTTTATTCCATAAGTTATTAAACGAGTTCAGGAATAGTACTAATGAATATCCTGGACGAGTTTAATAAAATATGGTATGAAATGACAACGAGTGTCAGATCTTTTTTATCAAATGCTTTTAAACAAAATAAATCCCTTCTAATTTTACCAAAATAAGTTATTTTGGTAAAATTAGAAGGGATTTATTTTGTTTAAAAGTAAATTCTCAAAGTTGTGTACTGACGTGACGTCATTTCATATTGATGACGTCATTTCACCAAAATAACGTAATGAGATTGGTCAATCAAAGAATACATAGCCAATGAAAACGCTCAAAATGTTATCTTACACATGTGTAAGATAGAAATATTCGTAATTGTTGTATTACATGGGAAACAACGTATAGCATGTGATAAATAAAGCATAATAAATTTTTAAAAAGAGTATTCATTATTCTTCTAATACAACATACAATAATATTTTCAGGCAGAATTGTTTGAAGTTTTTTATAAGAAACTTCGAATGTATTTATTAAAAATAACGTATCTGTTATATAACCCCGAAAAAGTATCAATAGCATTTGAATTTAATAGTTTTAATTATAGCTAGAATAAATATAATCAAATGCATTGGGTTGTATTGGCTATGTAGAAACATACGTCAGAAATTAATCGTCCAAAAACATGTACATTTAATAAAATAATAAAACTGTTATATACGTTGGTATTTCAATATCAAAGATGAGATAAATGACGTAATATACATGTATCCACGGCAGAACTGCAGATAACGTGCGTAAAGGCGTAAATATGCATTTAAATTAACAAAAAATGATTTAGATTTAAAATCTATGCGTAAATTTACGAATTGAAAAAATGTAAATAAGAAATCGAAACTCGAAAATGCGCGTAACGTGTATGAAAACCATTTTTGCAGTGTCGGAAACTCACGAGGACTGATTCGTCTAAGCGCTCAATACAGCAAAATTTACTGTAATTCATGACGTCACTTTCAATTTGGAATAAGAGCCCAAATTCAAAACGGGCGATAGTCGAGATGGCTAGCAATCGCTTGATCGATGTTTGCCGACTGAATAAGGAATTGCGTGTCAATATCGTAGTAGTACATTTCTTTTAACGAACAAAATAGTTTAGTGAAATGCAAGTTTTAAAAGGTTGGTAAATTATACCTCGGCCATGAACGTCTGACTATATTGTTCTGAGCCGAAATGACACGGGCCGTTCTTCTGTGCAATGGTGAACAAAATCAAAATGGTGGAAAACACCTATTCATCTATGCGTGATAAGCGTAAAAAGCCAGTTAGTAGCCAGAAAACGGTGCTGCTTTTCTATGTTGTTTTTTTTCAGAACCACAAGAAATAAGTAATCAAAATAAAGTTCTACCCAATATGGAAGATCTGACGAATCAAAAGCTGTCGTAAAGCATTGTGGTACTGTGTCAGCAAAACAGTTCAAACATGGAAACACTTTTTAACAGCAAAAATGAGCAAAGTTCTAAATGCTTTGAAATCTCTGGATCCTGCATCAGTTTAATAGGTTATGATGTATCGCGTTACTTATTAATTATACCATCATAGGTAGTGCAAATACTGTTATCTGCACACTGGAAACTAGTATGATATCTTCACATGTCATGGCAACAAACATGGTGGTTAAGTGTTCGATTTAGAACTTTAAGTATTGATGCGTCATATGCAATTGTACAAGATGAATTAATAAATCATTTTTAAGAAATTTGTTTCAAATTAGAAACTCAAATTGCCCCAAAAAGTTATCCGGAGCTCTGATCCACGGATTTTGTCGGTCGGTATTTACTCAGGAGATTAAAGGCCTAGTTTAAGGAATGTCTGGCCACTCCATGGGGTATTCCACTCAGTGTATTGGTCAACCATAAAATCCATTATCATGATCTGCAAGCTTTTCTCTCAGATGACTAAGCAAATGGCTTTGTGCACTGTTTCAATATATCTACATCTGCAGCAGTGTATTATCTCAGCTGATAAGGGTCACCACACTGTGACCACAGTAGGAAGCCAATATACAGGGGTATAATACCCCAGATTTGGGGGGGTGGGGATCAAATGAAGAAGGATTAAACTAGGCCTTTTAGTATATGGTTGTATAGCTGAGATCAAAGAGGGCAGGTTGGGGTCGAGGGCGGCAGGGCCAGGGGCAAAGAGTAACGGGCGCTGCGCCCTGCTATTTGGGCCAAGCTGGAGCACTGGGTCAAAACTGGCCACGCCCCGGGGGTCACATGGTTTATATAAACTGAAATAGCTAATTTCTTTAAAAATCTTCTTAGTTGAAACCGCAAGGCCCAGAGGTTTCATATTTCGTATGTAACATCCTATAGTGGTCCTCAACAAATATTGTTTAATTTATGCCCCTGGGGTCAAAACTGGCCACGCCCCGGGGGTCACATGATTTATATAGAGTTAAATAATAAATTGACTGTAAAAATCTTCTCTGAAACCGCAAGTCCCAGAGGTTTCTTATTTGGTATGTAACATCATATAGTGGTCCTCTACAAAGATTGTTCAAATTATGCCCCTATGGTCAAAACTGGCAACGCCCTGGGGGTTACATGCTTTATATAGACTTAAATAGCAAAATCACTTTTGAATTCTTCTCCTCGGAAACCACAAGGCCTAGAGGTTTCATATTTGTTATGTAACATCGTTTAGTGGTCCTCTATAAATATTGTTCAAATTATGCCACTGGGTTCAAAACTGGTCACGCCCCGGGGTTCACATTATTTATAAAGACTTACATAGCAGAATGACTTTAAAAATCTTCTCCTCTGAAACGGCAAGGCCCACAGCTTTCCTATATTTGGTATGTAACATTGCATAGTGGTCCTCTCCAAAGATTGTTCAAATGATGCCCCTGGGGTCAAATCTGGCCACACCCTGAAGGGGTCACATGGTTTATATAAACTTAAATAGCAGATGACTTTAAAAATCTTTAATCTTTACCTGAAACTGCAAGGCCCAGAGGTTTGTTCAAGATTGTTCAAATTATGCCCCTGGGATAAAAATAAGCCCCGCCTCAGGGATGCAAATTGCAGTTGGGTTACACGGTCTGAGGTGAGCGTCCTTGGGTCCTCAGGGCCCTCTTTTAATGTGTTCTTCACTGAGGACAGATTTTTAATACCCACAAATAATTTTCTCGCATGATTTTGGAAAGACTGTTTTCTATTCCATGCAAGACATCTTAATAAGTTTCTTGAGATGCTTACTTGCATAAATAGATTTGAGAATGGCTTACTGAAAGCATTTAATGATAAAATTCTCAGTACTAGTAGTCATGAATTCTAAAATTTTAGTAGTTTAGTTTTGAAAAATAGAACTGTAAGTTTTGTCTGTAAATCTCTTTGTTGAATTGTTTTGTGACCTAATATCTACTCTCGTATTCACACATGGAATCCAATCTACATCAACTAACTTCTTCTTGCTAGAAAATCATGGCTGCAAAGATTGCAAAACAGAAGTCAAAACCTGCCACATATGATGTAAAAGAAGCTGCAAAAGAGACGCTACAAGCCGAGGACAAGCCTGCTACTGAGGCCAGCAGTGGGGAACAGAAAGAAACTGGGGTACCCAATGGGGTGACACCTGCTGCTGGAAAGATGGAAACACAGGGGCAGACGGAAAGCAGCAAAACTGTATGTTCATTGGCCAATTATAATAATTGACCAGTTGCTACTTGCCAATCAAGGATTGAGCTGACCAATTATTGGTTTATACACGTATTTCAGTGGTAAATAATAGCACATGGTTGCATAATCCAATCAATTTACTTCAAATCCTTGGACAAACAACCTTAGACAAACAGAAAGGCAGAGCGATGCATGTTTTTGCAACTGGTCATTGCTTGGTTGAACTAAAACTACCGGTACCCTGTTGAAATTAATTGCAAAAGCTGATGTGAATTTTTAAAAAACTTTTAGATAAACTTGTTAAGAAAGAAAATGTACATGTAGTCAACATTGGGTTATTTCCCATTTTATATAGATTACAAATGGCATAGGTGCTATAAACATTGTATTACAGCAATTAAAAATGCTTTTGTTCATTGGTCCGGCTATTTAATGTAAAAAATTAATGTAATACTAATTACTTATTCCATTGGTCAGGCGGAGGAAGAATCAGGGGAGACAAGTCTGGACAGCACGGGGCGGTCCCTGGAGGAAGAGCCTATGGAAGAAGACACGCCCAGCGAGGCAGCAAACGACACCCTGACAGGGGATAGCACTCTGGGGGAGGAAAACTTTGAGGAGAAGGAAGAGGAGGAGGTGGCCAAGGCACCCGTTCCTCGTGCCAGGAGAGGGGGTGCCAACCCCAGAAGTCATCGGGCCCGGCGCGGGAGGAGGGGGCATTAAGGGGGAGATGGAATTATGGAAGGGGACATTGAGGCAGCTGTTATGAAATGGCTTTTGTATGAAGCATACTGATGGATTCTTATTTTGTGAGTGATGGAACTAGGTTTGAATGACTTATCAGAATTTGACCGAAGTTTTAGATGCTATAACTTTGATGAATTTGGTCAAAGGGACCATATGCATTGACAATTGTTTTGTTGTAGTTAATGTTTAAGTGAATGTTTGTAGCATTTGACTGGTCCAAGTCAGTTATTTGAGAAATAGGACCCATTTCCTGTTGTTTATAATGTACTGAACAGTGAATTTGCGAATAGGATTATTCACAGTTAGGAAGAGGCATGTCATAGAGTAAGGTGTTTTCACAGTTAGGAAGAGGCATGTCATAGAGTAAGGTGTTTTCACAGTTAGGAAGATGCATGTCATAGAGTAAGGTATACTGTAAGCATTGTTTGTACTGTTAACTTGACAATAGATGTGGGAGAAAATAACATTCCAGTCTGGGAAATATGGAAAACTCTGTGACCACCCTTCTGACTATTACCTACAGACCACAGACGATGATAATTGTAAGATCATAATTAATGCATGTGCGTAAGGTGTCATTCTGTGACATGTCGTAACGTGACTGCACAGGCTAATCTGGGGCGACACTTTACGCACGTGCATTAAACCCAGTTTTCTAACACACGCCTCGTATGGTGTTATGAATTGAACATGATTACACGGTGTTCTACATGACAGCACAGGAGATTCCTATAGCAGATGCTTGTAAAACCAGTAGGAAGTAGTATCAGTCTTGTTGAAATGCAAAATATGTCCAGTTATTTTTAGAAATGTTAAAAACAAATGTAAGAGGCATTCAGATTTTTAATTTTAAAAAATAATTAAGAAAAATCTAAATCAAAATAAAATCAGAATTATGCCTTCATAATTTATGCATAAAAATGTCTTAATTGTTAATTGTGAAGGAAATTGGTTTAATGTCTATGGAGACTCCATAAAGAAAACTGTATTCTTTGTTTAGCATTTTGAGCATTGTTATAATTTTAATCATACAATAATATACACCTTTACTGTATCGCAAACATTCAAAATAAGTACAGTTGACTTTTTATGCGTCGAACTCGATTGTCTCGAATATCTTGTTGGCTCAATTTTTCTTCGAAGGACCGATATTTTATTGCTATATTATAGTAAGGCGTAAAAAAAAAATGTTTCAGGTTACCCGACCTACCCTACAAAAATGCCCAGACCTTAGTACATTTTATTGAGTTTGTCAGATATTTCTTTGTTATATTTACCTTTTTCCAATAAAATGGTTTTGAGATAAATGAGTGTTTTGTTTTGATAGCATCCACTTCAAAACAATGTTTAAGGATATTACTGATGTGTGTGAATATTCATTTAGATTTAGGATCTTAAAGGTGACCATTTATAAAAAAAAAACCAAATAAAACAAATCCTTACGTACCTACCCTATTTTTTTGGCATGTAACCTGAAACGAACATATTTTTTTTTTACGCCTAATATAAATTTCTGTCGCTAACCTCGAATATGCGAGTCGAATTTTCTGATGGCTCGAAGTGTTTGTCACGTTCCCAGTTACAGACACATTTCCACCAGTATACGTACACATTCTCGAACTCCGTTTAGCTCTAAGTTTGGATGGCTTGAAGTTTCAATGGCTTGAAGTTCCTTGGCGGTTCCTGAAACTTCGAGCCATTGGGAGTCAACTGTACATGTATTTGTTTAAACGTTTTGTTGTTGCTGGGCCGGCTAGCTTAGTTGGTAAAGCGCTGGACTACAAATCCAAGGATCGCGGGTTCGATTCCCAGCCTGTCCACATAACTTGTGTGGGGATTGGTCATGAAATTAGTTATACGGCCATTCTTCCCCTACCTCTGGTTCAAGTAGGGCAGTGGTCAGTTACTGGCATAAGTATGTGCACTTAGTACTGGTAAACCAGCTTACCAAAAAAAAGTGTGAGTAGGTTAACTGACCGCCATGATATGACTGAAATACTGTTGAATACGGCGAAAAATCCAAACAAACAAACAAACAAATGTTTTGTTTATTAAGAAGAAATACACTTACGTTATTGATATCTCTGAGTTCCACTCAAACAAACATGTTTTACTTTGCTGAATGTTGACATCTTTTTTATGTCTGGTTTTATTATGGTTGCTATTCTTTTATTGTTAGTGATTAATCATGACCTGATTTCTCATAATTTTTAGTTTCGTTTAATGTTGTTAAAATGACTGTAAAATGTCAGGAAAATATTTCATGATAAAAGCTCGTCCGTTGAAGTATTGTTGTTTATTCTTCCTTTAAGGGACATCTTCATATCTGAAACCTATGTTTACAAGAGATATTGCTTTGTTATTCAGACCGCATATCAGTTTTATGGGCGAAAAACAAAACATTTGACATTTGTATGATTGTACAGTCTTGTATTACAATGGCGTGAACTTGTTCTGGCATATGCAGTGAAAGGCCGTTCGTGTAGAATTGTTCAATACCTGCAATTAATCACGGTGCTTGTGGGAGCTCTTCTTTTTGGCTCAGTGTCCACACACTCGTAAATGAACTACTGTTTTCATCTGGTAACAGTATTGCCACCACGTATGATATAAGTGATAACTTCGGTGGTGGCTATTTGATCTCAGACAGTTAGGAATTTACTACTCTGATAACCGGCCCTGAATTACCCGCGGATACCAAAAACTTGTTTTTCGTGAAAACTTAAACTATTTAGTCGATGGTGACATTTTATTTATCACCATTTCTACTGACCAAACTTCGTTGAAAAAACATCCAAGGCAACACTATTTTTACTTCACCTGGGCAGGAAATGTTTGGTGCGATTTTGGTATAGGGGGACTTTCCTGCGTCGTCTGTCTTCCGTCGTCTGTAATGCGTCAACAATTGGGCACACGGACATGATAAAGACTTCACTTGTCATCTAATCTTGATGAAACTTGCCCAGATTGTGTAGGACTATAAGATCTCATAATAAACCAAATAATTGTCCTGATTGGGGTACACACAACTAAGTTATTGGCCCTTGTATGTGAAATAAACTACACACATGTTCAGGATAGAGACTTCATTTTTCTCTTGGGATGGCAACACATAGTATTTCAGTAACCGGTTAATTGGTTTTGGTATCTGAGCTGTTAACCGGTAAGCTAAATATCATTTATAACACCTATAAACACCCAATATAATGCAAATACATCCAAACAGTGGTCTGTTTGATTGACTTCTCCTTATCTATAATATGCATAATACTCATAAGTGTTTATGGCTGTCCCTTGCGACTGGATTAATAATTGTTCATTAAAATAAGAAATACGGTATATGCAATTCAGCTGGATGTTTGAACCTGATGTGATTGCAGAGATTGGATGAACCTCTATGTAATGTTGGGTTAGTCCCTAACACCCCGCAAAGGTTCAGTGATAAGTCGTTTATAGTATTCTCACAATCACGCAAAAACGCGTATACGGACATAGATATTTTCGGCCAAAAATTGCCTTATACAGGCCCGTAGAGAATCGGGTTTTGCATGTTATTGGCGAAAGTATAAGAGCTATCGCCACGAAACTTGGCAGTCTGTTAGGGTCCATGGGGCCGAGACTGCCTGCACGAGGTGAGCTTCCTGGTGACGTAACTGACGTCAAAACGACGTCAACGGCAGCCCTATTTAACGTATACAGTACAGCAATAGGCGTACATTGGTGCCCTTCAGGACGCGTATGAATTGTTACATGGATACAGGTGCCAACCGGTGCGTCCCCATGACCCCTAACACCCCGCCAAGGTTCAATGATAAGTCTTTATAGTATTCTCACAAACACGCAAAAACGTGTATACGGACATAGAAATTTTCGGCCCAAAATTGCCTTATGCAGGCCCGTAGAGAATCGGTTTTTGCATGTTATTGGCGAAAGTATAAGAGCTATCACGAAACTTGGCAGTCTGTTAGGGTCCATGGGGCCGAGACTGCCTGCACGAGGTGAGCTTCCTGGCGACGTAACTGACGTTAAAACGACGTCAACGGCAGCCCTATTTAACGTATACAGTACAGCAATAGAAGTACATTGGTGCCCTTCAGGTCGCGTATGAAATGTTAACGTGGATACAGGTGCCAAACGGTGCGTCCCCATCACCCCTAACATCCCGCGAAGGTTCAATGATAAGTCGTCTATAGTATTGTCACAAACACGCAAAAACGCGTATACGGACATAGAAATTTTCGGCCCAAAATTGCCTTATGCAGGCCCGTAGAGAATCGGTTTTTGCATGTTATTGGCGAAAGTATAAGAGCTATCGCCACGAAACTTGGCAGTCTGTTAGGGTCCATGGGGCCGACACTGCCTGAACGAGGTGAGCTTCCTGGTGACATAACTGACGTCACAACGACGTCAACGGCAGCCATATTTAACGTATACAGTACAGCAATAGGCGTACATTGGTGCGCTTCAGGTCGAGTATGAATTGTTACGTGGATACAGGTGCCAACCGGTGCCTCCCCATGACCCCTAACACCCCGCCAAGGTTCAATGATAAGTCTTTATAGTATTCTCACAAACACGCAAAAACGCCTATACGGACATAGAAATTTTCGGCCCAAATTTCCCTTATAGAGACCCGTAGAGAATCGGTTTTTGCATGTTATTGGCGAAAGTATAAGAGCTATCGCCATGAAACTTGGCAGTCTGTTAGGGTCCATGGGGCCGAGACTGCCTGCACGAGGTGAGCTTCCTGGTGACGTAACTGACGTCAAAACGACGTCAACGGCAGACCTATTTAACGTATACAGTACAGCAATAGGCGTACATTGGTGCGCTTCAGGTCGCGTATGAATTGTTAACGTGGATAAAGGTGCCAAACGGTGCGTCCCCATGACCCCTAACACCCCGCCAAGGTTCAATGATAAGTCAATTATAGTATTCTCACAAACACGCAAAAACGCGTATACGGCCATATAAATTTTCGGCCCAAAATTGCCATATACAGGCCCGTAGAGAATCGGTTTTTGCAGGTTATTGGCGAAAGTATAAGAGCCATCACGAAACTTGGCAGTCTGTTAGGGTCCATGGGGCCGAGACTGCCTGTACGAGGTGAGGTTCCTGGTGACGTAACTGACGTGAAAACGACGTCAACGGCAGCCCTATTTAACGTATACAGTACAGCAATAGATGTACATTGGTGCCCTTCAGGTCCCGTATGAAATGTTAACGTGGATACAGGTACCAAACGGTAGGTCCCCATGACCCCTAACATCCCGCCAAGGTTCAATGATAAGTCGTCTATAGTATTCTCACAAACACGCAAAAACGCGTATACGGACATAGACATTTTCGGCCCAAAATTGCCTTATGCAGGCCCGTTGAGAATCGGTTTTTGCATGTTATTGGCGAAAGTATAAGAGCTATCGCCACGAAACTTGGCAGTCTGTTAGGGTCCATGTGGCCGAGACTGCCTGCACGAGGTGAGCTTCCTGGTGACGCAACTGACGTCAAAACGACGTAAACGGCAGCCCTATTTAACGTAGACAGTACAGCAATAGACGTACATTGGTGCCCTACAGGTCGCGTATGAAATGTTAACGTGGATACAGGTGCCAAACGGTGCGTCCCCATGACCCCTAACACCCCGCCAAGGTTCAATAATAAGTCGTCTATAGTATTCTCACAAACACGCAAAAACGCGTATACGGACATAGAAATTTTCGGCCCAAAATTGCCTTATGCAGAGCCGTAGAGAGGTGAGCTTCCTGGTGACGTAACTGACGTCAAAACGACGTCAACGCCAGCCCTATTTAACATATACAGTACAGCAATAGGCGTACATTGGTGCGCTTCAGGTCGCGTATGAATTGTTACGTGGATACAGGTGCCAAACGGTGCGCCCCCATGACCCCTAACACACCGCCAAGGTTAAATGATAAATCTTTATGGTATTCTCACAAACACGCAAAAACGCGTATACAGACATAGAAATTTTCGGCCCAAAATTGCCTTATGCAGAGCCGTAGAGAAACGGTTTTTGCATGTTATTGGAGAAAGTATTAGAGCTATCGCCACGAAACTTGGCAGTCTGTTAGGGTCAATGGGACCGAGACTGCCTGCATGAGGTGAGCTTCCTGGTGACGTAACTGACGTCAAAACGACGTCAACGGCAGCCCTATTTAACTTATACAGGGTAGCAATAGACGTACATTGGTGAACTTCTGGTCGCGTATGAATTGTTAACGTGGATACAGGTGCCAAACGGTGCGTCCCCATGACCCCTAACACCCCGCCAATGTTCAATGATAAGTCGTCTATAATATTCTCACAAACACGCAAAAACGCGTATACGGACATAGAAATTTTCGGCCCAAAATTGCCTTATACAGGCCCGTTGAGAATCGGTTTTTGCATGTTATTGGCGAAAGTATAAGAGCTATCGCCACGAGACTTATCAGTCTGTTAGGGTCCATGGGGCCGAGACTGCGTGCACGAGGTGAGCTTCCTGGTGACGTAACTGACGTCAAAACGACGTCAACGGCAGCCCTATTTAACGTATACAGTACAGCAATAGATGTACATTGGTGCGCTTCAGGTCGCGTATGAATTGTTACGTGGATACAGGTGCCAACTGGTGCGCCCCCATGACCCCTAACACACCGCCAAGGTTCAATGATAAGTCTTTATGGTATTCTCACAAACACGCAAAAACGCGTATACGGACATAGAAATTTTCGGCCGAAAATTGACTTATTCAGAGCCGTAGAGAAACGGTTTTTGCATGTTATTGGCGAAAGTATAAGAGCTATCGCCACGAAACGTGGCAGTCTGTTAGGGTCCATGGAACCGAGACCGCCTGCATGAGATGAGCTTCCTGGTGACGTAACTGACGTCAAAACGACGTCAACGGCAGCCCTATTTATACAGTACAGCAATAGACGTACATTGGTGCCCTTCAGGTCGCGTATGAATTGTTAACGTGGATACAGGTGCCAAACGGTGCGTCCCCATGATCTCTAACACCCCGCCAATGTTCAATGATAAGTCGTCTATAATATTCTCACAAACACGCAAAAACGCGTATACGGACATAGAAATTTTCGGCCCAAAATTGCCTTATACAGGCCCGTAGAGAATCGGTTTTTGCATGTTATTGGCGAAAGTATAAGAGCTATCGCCACGAGACTTGTCAGTCTGTTAGGGTCCATGGGGCCGAGACTGCCTGCACGAGGTGAGCTTCCTGGTGACGTAACTGACGTCAAAACGACGTCAACGGCAGCCCTATTTAACGTATACAGTACAGCAATAGGCGTACATTGGTGCCCTTCAGATCGCGTATGAATTGTTAACGTGGATACAGGTGCCAAACGGTGCGTCCCTATGATCCATAACACCCCGCCAATGTTCAATGATAAGTCGTCTATAATATTCTCACAAACACGCAAAAACGCGTATTTCGGACATAGAAATTTTCGGCACAAAATTGCCTAATACTGGCCCGTAGGGAATCGGTTTTTGCATGTTATTGGCGAAAGTATAAAAGCTATCGCCACGAGACTTGTCAGTCTGTTAGGGTCCATGGGGCCGAGACTGCCTGCACGAGGTGAGCTTCCTGGTGACGTAACTGACGTCAAAACGACGTCAACGGCAGACCTATTTAACGTATACAGTATTGCAATAACCGTTCATTGGTGCGCTTCAGGTCGCGTATGAATTGTTAACGTGGATACAGGTGCCAAACGGTGCGTCCCCATGACCCCTAACACCCCGCGAAGGTTCAATGATAAGTCGTTTATGGTATTCTCACAAACACGCAAAAACGCCTATACAGACATAGAAATTTTCGGCCCAAAATTGCCTTATGCAGAGCCGTAGAGAAACGGTTTTTGTATGTTATTGGCGAAAGTATTAGAGCTATCGCCACGAAACTTGGCAGTCTGTTAGGGTCCATGGGACCGAGACTGCCTGCATGAGGTGAGCTTCCTGGTGACGTAACTGACGTCAAAACGACGTCAACGGCAGCCCTATTTAACTTATACAGGGTAGCAATAGACGTACATTGGTGCCCTTCTGGTCGCGTATGAATTGTTAACGTGGATACAGGTGCCAAACGGTGCGTCCCCATGACCCCTAACACCCCGCCAATGTTCAATGATAAGTCGTCTATAATATTCTCACAAACACGCAAAAACGCGTATTCGGACATAGAAATTTTCGGCCCAAAATTGCCTTGTACAGGCCCGTTGAGAATCGGTTTTTGCATGTTATTGGCGAAAGTATAAAAGCTATCGCCACGAGACTTATCAGTCTGTTAGGGTCCATGGGGCCGAGACTGCGTGCACGAGGTGAGCTTCCTGGTGACGTAACTGACGTCAAAACGACGTCAACGGCAGCCCTATTTAACGTATACAGTACAGCAATAGGCGTACATTGGTGCGCTTCAGGTCGCGTATGAATTGTTACGTGGATACAGGTGCCAACTGGTGCGCCCCCATGACCCCTAACACACGGCCAATGTTCAATGATAAGTCTTTATGGTATTCTCACAAACACGCAAAAACGCGTATACTGACATAGAAATTTTCGGCCCAAATTTCCCTTATAGAGACCCGTAGAGAATCGGTTTTTGCATGTTATTGGCGAAAGTATAAGAGCTATCGCCACGAAACTTGGCAGTCTGTTAGGGTCCATGGGGCCGAGACTGCCTGCACGAGGTGAGCTTCCTGGTGACGTAACTGACGTCAAAACGACGTCAACGGCAGCCCTATTTAACGTATACAGTACAGCAATAGGCGTACATTGGTGCGCTTCAGGTCGCGTATGAATTGTTAACGTGGATACAGGTGCCAAACGGTGCGTCCCCGTGACCCCTAACACCCCGCCAAGGTTCAATGATAAGTCAATTATAGTATTCTCACAAACACGCAAAAACGCGTATACGGCCATATAAATTTCGGCCCAAAATTGCCATATACAGGCCCGTAGAGAATCGGTTTTTGCAGGTTATTGGCGAAAGTATAAGAGCCATCACGAAACTTGGCAGTCTGTTAGGGTCCATGGGGCCGAGACTGCGTGCACGAGGTGAGGTTCCTGGTGACGTAACTGACGTCAAAACGACGTCAACGGCAGCCCTATTTAACGTATACAGTACAGCAATAGATGTACATTGGTGCCCTTCAGGTCCCGTATGAAATGTTAACGTGGATACAGGAGCCAAACGGTAGGTCCCCATGACCCCTAACATCCCGCCAAGGTTCAATGATAAGTCGTGTATAGTATTCTCACAAACACGCAAAAACGCGTATACGGACATAGAAATTTTCGGCCCAAAATTGCCTTATGCAGGCCCGTAGAGAATCGGTTTTTGCATGTTATTGGCGAAAGTATAAGAGCTATCGCCACGAAACTTGGCAGTCTGTTAGGGTCCATGGGGCCGAGACTGCCTGCACGAGGTGAGATTCCTGGAGACGTAACTGACGTCAAAACGACGTCAACGGCAGCCCTATTTAACGTATACAGTACAGCAATAGGCGTACATTGGTGCGCTGCAGGTCGCGTATGAATTGTTACATGGATACAGGTGCCAACCGGTGCGTCCCCATGACCCCTAACACCCCGCCAAGGTTCAATGATAAGTTGTCTTTAGTATTCTCACAAACACGCAAAAACGCGTATACGGACATAGAAATTTTCGGCCGAAAATTGCCTTACACAGACCCGTAGAGAAACGGTTTTTGCAGGTTATTGGCGAAAGTATAAGAGCTATCGCCACGGAACTTGGCAGTCTGTTAGGGTCCATGGGGCCGAGACTGCCTGCACGAGGTGAGCTTCCTGGTGACGTAACTGACCTTAAAACGACGTCAACGGCAGCCCTATTTAACGTATTCCTTTCAGCAATAGGCGTACATTGGTGCGCTTCAGGTCGCGTATGAATTGTTACGTGGATACAGGTGCCAACCGGTGCGTCCCGATGACCCCAAACACCCCGCCAAGGTTCAATGATAAGTCTTTATAGTATTCTCACAAACACGCAAAAACGCGTATACGGACATAGAAATTTTCGGCCGAAAATTGCCTTTCACAGGCCCGTAGAGAATCGGTTTTTGCAGTTTATTGGCGAAAGTATAAGAGCTATCGCCACGAAACTGCGCAGTCTGTTAGGGTCCATGGGGCCGAGACTGTCTGCACGAGGTGAGCTTCCTGGTGACGTAACTGACGTCAAAACGACGTCAACGGCAGCCCTATTTAACGTATACAGTAAAGCAATAGTCGTACATTGGTGCGCTTCAGGTCGCGTATGAATTGTTAACGTGGATACAGGTGCCAACCGGTGCGTCCCCATGACCCCTAACACCCCGCCAAGGTTCAATGATAAGACGTCTATAGTATTCTCACAAACACGCAAAAACGCGTGTACGGACATAGCAATTTTCGGCCCAAACGTGCCTTATGCAGGCCCGTAGTGAATCGTTTTTTGCATGTTATTGGCGAAAGTATAAGAGCTATCGCCACGAAACTTGGCAGTCTGTTAGGGTCCAGGGGGCCGACACTGCCTGAACGAGGAGAGCTTACTGGTGACGTAACTGACGTCAAAACGACGTCAACGGCTGCACTATTTAAAGTATACATTACAGCAATAGGCCTACATTGGTGCGCTTCAGGTCGCGTATGAATTGTTACGGGGATACAGGTGCCAACCGGTGCGTCCCCATGACCCCTAACACCCCGCCAAGGTTCAATGATAAGTCGTTTATAGTATTCTCACAAACACGCAAAAACGCGTATACGGCCATATAAATTTTCGGCCCAAAATTGCTTTATGCAGGCCCGTAGAGAATCGATTTTTGCATGTTATTGGCGAAAGTATAAGAGCTATCGCCACGAAACTTGGCAGTCTGTTAGGGTCCATGGAGCCGAGACTGCCTGCACGAGGTGAGCTTCCTGGTGACGTAACTGACGTCAAAACGACGTCAACCGCAGCCCTATTTAACGTATACAGTACAGCAATAGGCGTACATTGGTGCGCTTCAGGTCGCGTATGAATTGTTAACGTGGATAAAGGTGCCAAACGGTGCGTCCCCATGACCCCTAACACCCCGCCAAGGTTCAATGATAAGTCATTTATAGTATTCTCACAAACACGCAAAAACGCGTATACGGACATAGAAATTTTCGGCGAAAATTGCCATATACAGGCCCGTAGAGAATCGGTTTTTGCATGTTATTGGCGAAAGTATAAGAGCTATCACGAAACTTGGCAGTCTGTTAGGGCCCATGGGGCCGACACTGCCTGCACGAGGTGAGCTTCCTGGTGACGTAACTGACGTCAAAACGACGTCAACGGCAGCCCTATTTAAAGTATACAGGACAGCAATAGGCGTACATTGGTGCGCTTCAGGTCGCGTATGAATTGTTAACGTGGATAATGCCAAACGGTGCGTCCCCATGACCCCAAACATCCCGCCAAGGTTCAATGATAAGTCGTCTATAGTATTCTCACAAATACGCAAAAACGCGTATACGGACAAAGAAATTTTCGGCCCAAAATTGCCTTATGCAGGCCCGTTGAGAATCGGTTTTTGCATGTTATTGGCGAAAGTATAAGAGCTATCGCCACGAAACTTGGCAGTCTGTTAGGGTCCATGGGGCCGAGACTGCATGCACGAGGTGAGCTTCCTGGCGACGTAACTGACCTCAAAACGACGTCAACGGCAGCCCTATTTAACGTATACAGTACAGCAATAGACGTACATTGGTGCCCATCAGGTCGCGTATGAAATGTTAACGTGGGTACAGGTGCCAACCGGTGCGTGCCCATGACCCCTAACACCCCGCCAAGGTTGAATAATAAGTCGTCTATAGTATTCTCACAAACACGCAAAAAACGCGTATACGGACATAGAAATTTTCGGCCTAAAATTGCCTTATGCAGGCCCGTAGAGAATCGGTTTTTGCATGTTTTTGGCGAAAGAATAAGAGCTATCGCCACGAAACTTGGCAGTCTGTTAGGGTCCATGTGGCCGAGACTGCCTGCACGAGGTGAGCTTCCTGGTGACGTAACTGACGTCAAAACGACGTCAACGGCAGCCCTATTTAACGTATACAGTACAGCAATAGGCGTACATTGGTGCGCTTCAGGTCGCGTATGAATTGTTACGTGGATACAGGTGCCAACTGGTGCGCACCCATGACCCCTAAAACACCGCCAAGGTTCAATCATAAGTCTTTATGGTATTCTCACAAACACGCAAAAACGCGTATACAGACATAGAAATTTTCGGCCGAAAATTGCCTTATTCAGAGCCGTAGAGAAACGGTTTTTGCATGTTATTGGCGAAAGTATAAGAGCTATCGCCACGAAACGCGGCAGTCTGTTAGGGTCCATAGAACCGAGACCGCCTGCATGAGATGAGCTTCCTGGTGACGTAACTGACGTCAAAACGACGTCAACGGCAGCCCTATTTAACGTATACAGTACAGCAATAGACGTACATTGGTGCCCTTCAGGTCGCGTATGAATTGTTAACGTGGATACAGGTGCCAAACGGTGCGTCCCCATGATCCCTAACACCCCGCCAAGGTTCAATGATAAGTCGTCTATAATATTCTCACAAACACGCAAAAACGCGTGTACGGACATAGCAATTTTCGGCCCAAAGTGCCTTATGCAGGCCCGTAGTGAATCGTTTTTTGCATGTTATTGGCGAAAGTATAAGAGCTATCGCCACGAAACTTGGCAGTCTGTTAGGGTCCAGGGGGCCGACACTGCCTGATCGAGGAGAGCTTACTGGTGACGTAACTGACGTCAAAACGACGTCAACGGCAGCCCTATTTAAAGTATACATTACAGCAATAGGCCTACATTGGTGCGCTTCAGGTCGCGTATGAATTGTTACGGGGATACAGGTGCCAACCGGTGCGTCCCCATGACCCCTAACACCCCGCCAAGGTTCAATGATAAGTCGTTTATAGTATTCTCACAAACACGCAAAAACGCGTATACGGCCATATAAATTTTCGGCCCAAAATTGCTTTATGCAGGCCCGTAGAGAATCGATTTTTGCATGTTATTGGCGAAAGTATAAGAGCTATCGCCACGAAACTTGGCAGTCTGTTAGGGTCCATGGAGCCGAGACTGCCTGCACGAGGTGAGCTTCCTGGTGACGTAACTGACGTCAAAACGACGTCAACCGCAGCCCTATTTAACGTATACAGTACAGCAATAGGCGTACATTGGTGCGCTTCAGGTCGCTTATGAATTGTTAACGTAGATAAAGGTGCCAAACGGTGCGTCACCATGACCCCTAACACCCCGCCAAGGTTCAATGATAAGTCATTTATAGTATTCTCACAAACACGCAAAAACGCGTATACAGACATAGAAATTTTCGGCGAAAATTGCCATATACAGGCCCGTAGAGAATCGGTTTTTGCATGTTATTGGCGAAAGTATAAGAGCTATCACGAAACTTGGCAGTCTGTTAGGGCCCATGGGGCCGACACTGCCTGCACGAGGTGAGCTTCCTGGTGACGTAACTGACGTCAAAACGACGTCAACGGCAGCCCTATTTAAAGTATACAGGACAGCAATAGGCGTACATTGGTGCGCTTCAGGTCGCGTATGAATTGTTAACGTGGATACAGGTGCCAAACGGTGCGTCCCCATGACCCCAAACATCCCGCCAAGGTTCAATGATAAGTCGTCTATAGTATTCTCACAAACACGCAAAAACGCGCATACGGACAAAGAAATTTTCGGCCCAAAATTGCCTTATGCTGGCCCGTTGAGAATCTGTTTTTGCATGTTATTGGCGAAAGTATAAGAGCTATCGCCACGAAACTTGGCAGTCTGTTAGGGTCCATGGGGCCGAGACTGCATACACGAGGTGAGCTTCCTGGCGACGTAACTGACCTCAAAACGACGTCAACGGCAGCCCTATTTAACGTATACAGTACAGCAATAGACGTACATTGGTGCCCATCAGGTCGCGTATGAAATGTTAACGTGGGTACAGGTGCCAAACGGTGCGTGCCCATGACCCCTAACACCCCGCCAAGGTTGAATAATAAGTCGTCTATAGTATTCTCACAAACACGCAAAAAACGCGTATACGGACATAGAAATTTTCGGCCTAAAATTGCCTTATGCAGGCCCGTAGAGAATCGGTTTTTGCATGTTTTTGGCGAAAGTATAAGTACTATCGCCACGAAACTTGGTAGTCTGTTAGGGTCCATGTGGCCGAGACTGCCTGCACGAGGTGAGCTTCCTGGTGACGTAACTGACGTCAAAACGACGTCAACGGCAGCCCTATTTAACGTAGACAGTACAGCAATAGACGTACATTGATGCCCTACAGGTCGCGTATGAAATGTTAACGTGGATACAGGTGCCAAACGGTGCGTCCCCATGACCCCTAACACCCCGCCAAGGTTCAATAATAAGTCGTCTATAGTATTCTCACAAACACGCAAAAACGCGTATACGGACATAGAAATTTTCGGCCCAAAATTGTCTTATGCAGAGCCGTAGAGAGGTGAGCTTCCTGGTGACGTAACTGACGTCAAAACGACGTCAACGGCAGCACTATTTAACGTATACAGTACAGCAATAGGCGTACATTGGTGCGCTTCAGGTCGCGTATGAATTGTTACGTGGATACAGGTGCCAACTGGTGCGCCCCCATGACCCCTAAAACACCGCCAAGGTTCAATCATAAGTCTTTATGGTATTCTCACAAACACGCAAAAACGCGTATACAGACATAGAAATTTTCGGCCGAAAATTGCCTTATTCAGAGCCGTAGAGAAACGGTTTTTGCATGTTATTGGCGAAAGTATAAGAGCTATCGCCACGAAACGCGGCATTCTGTTAGGGTCCATGGAACCGAGACCGCCTGCATGAGATGAGCTTCCTGGTGACGTAACTGACGTCAAAACGACGTCAACGGCAGCCCTATTTAACGTATACAGTACAGCAATAGACGTACATTGGTGCCCTTCAGGGCGCGTATGAATTGTTAACGTGGATACAGGTGCCAAACGGTGCGTCCCCATGATCCCTAACACCCCGCCAAGGTTCAATGATAAGTCGTCTATAATATTCTCACAAACACGCAAAAACGCGTATTTCGGACATAGAAATTTTCGGCCCAAAATTGCCTTATACAGGCCCGTAGAGAATCGGTTTTTGCATGTTATTGGCGAAAGTATAAGAGCTATCGCCACGAGACTTGTCAGTCTGTTAGGGTCCATGGGGCCCAGACTGCCTGCACGAGGTGAGCTTCCTGGTGACGTAACTGAGGTCAAAAGACGTCAACGGCAGCCCTATTTAACGTATACAGTACAGCAATAGGCGTACATTGGTGCCCTTCAGGTCGCGTATGAATTGTTAACGTGGATACAGGTGCCAAACGGTGCGTCCCTATGATCGCTAACACCCCGCCAAGGTTCAATGATAAGTCGTCTATAATATTCTCACAAACATTCAAAAACGCGTATTTCGGACATAGAAATTTTCGTCACAATATTGCCTAATACAGGCCCGTAGGGAATCGGATTTTGCATGTTATTGGCGAAAGTATAAAAGCTATCGCCACGAGACTTGTCAGTCTGTTAGGGTCCATGGGGCCGAGACTGCCTGCACGAGGTGAGCTTCCTGGTGACGTAACTGACGTCAAAACGACGTCAACGGCAGACCTATTTAACGTATACAGTATTGCAATAGGCGTTCATTGGTGCGCTTCAGGTCGCGTATGAATTGTTAACGTGGATACAGGTGCCAAACGGTGCGTCCCCATGACCCCTAACACCCCGCGAAGGTTCAATGATAAGTCGTTTATGGTATTCTCACAAATACGCAAAAACGCGTATACGGACAGAGAAATTTTCGGCCCAAAATTGCCTTATGCAGAGCCGTAGAGAAACGGTTTTTGCATGTTATTGGCGAAAGTATTAGAGCTATCGCCACGAAACTTGGCAGTCTGTTAGGGTCCATGGGACCGAGACTGCCTGCATGAGGTGAGCTTTCTGGTGACGTAACTGACGTCAAAATGACGTCAACGGCAGCCCTATTTAACTTATACAGGGTAGCAATAGACGTACATTGGTGCCCTTCTGGTCGCGTATGAATTGTTAACGTGGATACAGGTGCCAAACGGTGCGTCCCCATGACCCCTAACACCCCGCCAATGTTCAATGATAAGTCGTCTATAATATTCTCACAAACACGCAAAAACGCGTATACGGACATAGAAATTTTCGGCCCAAAATTGCCTTATACAGGCCCGTTGAGAATCGGTTTTTGCATGTTATTGGCGAAAGTATAAAAGCTATCGCCACGAGACTTATCAGTCTGTTAGGGTCCATGGGGCCGAGACTGCGTGCACGAGGTGAGCTTCCTGGTGACGTAACTGACGTCAAAACGACGTCAACGGCAGCCCTATTTAACGTATACAGTACAGCAATAGTCATACATTGGTGCGCTTCAGGTGGCGTATGAATTGTTACGTGGATACAGGTGCCAACTGATGCGCCCCCATGACCCCTAACACCCCGCCAAGGTTCAATGATAAGTCAATTATAGTATTCTCACAAACACGCAAAAACGCGTATACGGCCATATAAATTTTCGGCCCAAATTTCCCTTATAGAGACCCGTAGAGAATCGGTTTTTGCATGTTATTGGCGAAAGTATAAGAGCTATCGCCACGAAACTTGGCAGTCTGTTAGGGTCCATGGGGCCGAGACTGCCTGCACGAGATGAGCTTCCTGGTGACGTAACTGACGTCAAAACGACGTCAACGGCAGCCCTATTTAACGTATACAGTACAGCAATAGGCGTACATTGGTGCGCTTCAGGTCGCGTATGAATTGTTAATGTGGATAAAGGAGCCAAACGGTGCGTCCCCGTGACCCCTAACACCCCGCCAAGGTTCAATGATAAGTCAATTATAGTATTCTCACAAACACGCAAAAACGCGTATACGGCCATATAAATTTCGGCCCAAAATTGCCATATACAGGCCCGTAGAGAATCGGTTTTTGCAGGTTATTGGCGAAAGTATAAGAGCCATCACGAAACTTGGCAGTCTGTTAGGGTCCATGGGGCCGAGACTGCCTGTACGAGGTGAGGTTCCTGGTGACGTAACTGACGTGAAAACGACGTCAACGGCAGCCCTATTTAACGTATACAGTACAGCAATAGATGTACATTGGTGCCCTTCAGGTCCCGTATGAAATGTTAACGTGGATACAGGTGCCAAACGGTAGGTCCCCATGACCCCTAACATCCCGCCAAGGTTCAATGATAAGTCGTCTATAGTATTCTCACAAACACGCAAAAACGCGTATACGGACATAGACATTTTCGGCCCAAAATTGCCTTATGCAGGCCCGTTGAGAATCGGTTTTTGCATGTTATTGGCGAAAGTATAAGAGCTATCGCCACGAAACTTGGCAGTCTGTTAGGGTCCATGGGGCCGAGAATGCCTGCACGAGGTGAGATTCCTGGAGACGTAACTGACGTCAAAACGACGTCAACGGCAGCCTATTTAACGTATACAGTACAGCAATAGGCGTACATTGGTGCGCTGCAGGTCGCGTATGAATTGTTACATGGATACAGGTGCCAACCGGTGCGTCCCCATGACCCCTAACACCCCGCCAAGGTTCAATGATAAGTTGTCTTTAGTATTCTCACAAACACGCAAAAACGCTTATACGGACATAGAAATTTTCGGCCGAAAATTGCATTACACAGACCCTTTGAGAAACGGTTTTTGCAGGTTATTGGCGAAAGTATAAGAGCTATCGCCACGGAACTTGGCAGTCTGTTAGGGTCCATGGGGCCGAGACTGCCTGCACGAGGTGAGCTTCCTGGTGACGTAACTGACGTCAAAACGACGTCAACGGCAGCCCTATTTAACGTATTCCTTTCAGGAATAGGCGTACATTGGTGCGCTTCAGGTCGCGTATGAATTGTTACGTGGATACAGGTGCCAACCGGTGCGTCCCCATGACCCCTAACACCCCGCCAAGGTTCAATGATAAGACGTCTATAGTATTCTCACAAACACGCAAAAACGCGTGTACGGACATAGAAATTTTCGGACCAAAATTGCCTTATGCAGGCCCGTAGTGAATCGGTTTTTGCATGTTATTGGCGAAAGTATAAGAGCTATCGCCACGAAACTTGGCAGTCTGTTAGGGTCCAGGGGGCCGACACTGCCTGAACGAGGTGAGCTTACTGGTGACGTAACTGACGTCAAAACGACGTCAACGGCAGCCCTATTTAAAGTATACATTACAGCAATAGGCCTACATTGGTGCGCTTCAGGTCGCGTATGAATTGTTACGGGGATACAGGTGCCAACCGGTGCGTCCCCATGACCCCTAACACCCCGCCAAGGTTCAATGATAAGTCGTTTATAGTATTCTCACAAACACGCAAAAACGCGTATACGGCCATATAAATTTTCGGCCCAAAATTGCTTTATGCAGGCCCGTAGAGAATCGATTTTTGCATGTTATTGGCGAAAGTATAAGAGCTATCGCCACGAAACTTGGCAGTCTGTTAGGGTCCATGGAGCCGAGACTGCATGCACGAGGTGAGCTTCCTGGTGACGTAACTGACGTCAAAACGACGTCAACCGCAGCCCTATTTAACGTATACAGTACAGCAATAGGCGTACATTGGTGCGCTTCAGATCGCGTATGAATTGTTAACGTGGATAAAGGTGCCAAACGGTGCGTCCCCATGACCCCTAACACTCCGCCAAGGTTCAATGATAAGTCATTTATAGTATTCTCAGAAACACGCAAAAACGCGTATACGGACATAGAAATTTTCGGCGAAAATTGCCATATACAGGCCCGTAGAGAATCGGTTTTTTCATGCTATTGGCGAAAGTATAAGAGCTATCACGAAACTTGGCAGTCTGTTAGGGCCCATGGGGCCGACACTGCCTGCACGAGGTGAGCTTCCTGGTGACGTAACTGACGTCAAAACGACGTCAACGGCAGCCCTATTTAAAGTATACAGGACAGCAATAGGCGTACATTGGTGCGCTTCAGGTCGCGTATGAATTGTTAACGTGGATACAGGTGCCAAACGGTGCGTCCCCATGACCCCTAACATCCCGCCAAGGTTCAATGATAAGTCGTCTATAGTATTCTCACAAACACGCAAAAACGCGTATACGGACATAGAAATTTTCGGCCCAAAATTGCCTTATGCAGGCCCGTTGAGAATTGGTTTTTGCATGTTATTGGCGAAAGTATAAGAGCTATCGCCACGAAATTTGGTAGTCTGTTAGAGTTCATGGGGCCGAGACTGCATGCACGAGGTGAGCTTCCTGGCGACGTAACTGACGTCAAAACGACGTCAACGGCAGCCCTATTTAACGTATACAGTACAGCAATAGACGTACATTGGTGCACTTCAGGTCGCGTATGAAATGTTAACGTGGGTACAGGTGCCAAACGGTGCGTGCCCATGACCCCTAACACCCCGCCAAGGTTGAATAATAAGTCGTCTATAGTATTCTCACAAACACGCAAAAAACGCGTATACGGACATAGAAATTTTCGGCCTAAAATTGCCTTATGCAGGCCCGTAGAGAATCGGTTTTTGCATGTTATTGGCGAAAGTATAAGAGCTATCGCGACGAAACTTGGCAGTCTGTTAGGGTCCATGTGGCCGAGACTGCCTGCACGAGGTGAGCTTCCTGGTGACGTAACTGACATCAAAACGACGTCAACGGCAGCCCTATTTAACGTAGACAGTACAGCAATAGACGTACATTGGTGCCCTACAGGTCGCGTATGAAATGTTAACGTGGATACAGGTGCCAAACGGTGCGTCCCCATGACCCCTAACACCCCGCCAAGGTTCAATAATAAGTCGTCTATAGTATTCTCACAAACACGCAAAAACGCGTATACGGACATAGAAAATTTCGGCCCAAAATTGCCTTATGCAGAGCCGTAGAGAGGTGAGCTTCCTGGTGACGTAACTGACGTCAAAACGACGTCAACGGCAGCCCTATTTAACGTATACAGTACAGCAATAGGCATACATTGGTGCGCTTCAGGTCGCGTATGAATTGTTACGTGGATACAGGTGCCAACTGATGCGCCCCCATGACCCCTAACACACCGCCAAGGTTCAATGATAAGTCTTTATAGTATTCTCACAAACACACAAAAACGCGTATACGGACATAGAAATTTTCGGCCGAAAATTGCCTTATTCAGAGCCGTAGAGAAACGGTTTTTGCATGTTATTGGCGAAAGTATAAGAGCTATCGCCACGAAAAGTGGCAGTCTGTTAGGGTCCATGGAACCGAGACCGCCTGCAAGAGATGAGCTTCCTGGTGACGTAACTGACGTCAAAACGACGTCAACGGCAGCCCTATTTAACGTATACAGTACAGCAATAGGCGTACATTGGTGCCCTTCAGGTCGCGTCTGAATTGTTAACTTGGATACAGGTGCCAAACGGTGCGTCCCTATCATCCCTAACACCCCGCCAAGGTTCAATGATAAGTCGTCTATAATATTCTCACAAACACGCAAAAACGCGTATTTCGGACATAGAAATTTTCGGCACAAAATTGCCTAATAGAGGCCCGTAGGGAATCGGTTTTTGCATGTTATTGGCGAAAGTATAAAAGCTATCGCCACGAGACTTGTCAGTCTGTTAGAGTTCATGGGGCCGAGACTGCCTGCACGAGGTGAACTTCCTGGTGACGTAACTGACGTCAAAACGGCGTCAACGGCAGACCTATTTAACGTATACAGTATTGCAATAGGCGTTCATTGGTGCGCTTCAGGTCGCGTATGAATTGTTAACGTGGATACAGGTGCCAAACGGTGCGTCCCCATGACCCCTAACACCCCGCGAAGGTTCAATGATAAGTCGTTTATGGTATTCTCACAAACACGCAAAAACGCGTATACGGACATTGAAATTTTCGGCCCAAAATTGCCTTATGCAGAGCCGTAGAGAAACGGTTTTTGCATGTTATTGGCGAAAGTATTAGAGCTATCGCCACGAAACTTGGCAGTCTGTTAGGGTCCATGGGACCGAGACTGCCTGCATTAGGTGAGGTTCCTGGTGACGTAACTGACGTCAAAACGACGTCAGCGGCAGACCTATTTAACTTATACAGGGTAGCAATAGACGTACATTGGTGCCCTTCTGGTCGCGTATGAATTGTTAACGTGGATACAGGTGCCAAACGGTGCGTCCCCATGACCCCTAACACCCCGCCAAGGTTCAATGATAAGTCGTCTATAATATTCTCACAAACACGCAAAAAGGCGTATACGGACATAGAAATTTTCGGCCCAAAATTGCCTTATACAGGCCCGTTGAGAATCGGTTTTTGCATATTATTGGCGAAAGTATATAAGCTATCGCCACGAGACTTATCAGTCTGTTAGGGTCCATGGGGCCGAGACTGCGTGCACGAGGTGAGCTTCCTGGTGACGTAACTGACGTCAAAACGACGTCAACGGCAGCCCTATTTAACGTATACAGTACAGCAATAGGCGTACATTGGTGCGCTTCAGGTCGCGTATGAATTGTTACGTGGATACAGGTGCCAACTGGTGCGCCCCCATGACCCCTAACACCCCGCCAAGGTTCAATGATAAGTCTTTATAGTATTCTCACAAACACGCAAAAAGGCTTATACGGACATAGAAATTTTCGGCCCAAATTTCCCTTATAGAGACCCGTAGAGAATCGGTTTTTGCATGTTATTGGCGAAAGTATAAGAGCTATCGCCACGAAACTTGGCAGTCTGTTAGGGTCCATGGGGCCGAGACTGCCTGCACGAGGTGAGCTTCCTGGTGACGTAACTGACGTCAAAACGACGTCAACGGCAGCCCTATTTAACGTATACAGTACAGCAATAGGCGTACATTCGTGCGCTTCAGGTCGCGTATGAATTGTTAATGTGGATAAAGGTGCCAAACGGTGCCTCCCCATGACCCCTAACACCCCGCCAAGGTTCAATGATAAGTCAATTATAGTATTCTCACAAACACGCAAAAACGCGTATACGGCCATATAAATTTTCGGCCCAAAATTGCCATATACAGGCCCGTAGAGAATCGGTTTTTGCAGGTTATTGGCGAAAGGATAAGAGCCATCACGAAACTTGGCAGTCTGTTAGGGTCCATGGGGCCGAGACTGCCTGTACGAGGTGAGGTTCCTGGTGACGTAACTGACGTCAAAACGACGTCAACGGCAGCCCTATTTAACGTATACAGTACAGCAATAGATGTACATTGGTGCCCTTCAGGTCCCGTATGAAATGTTAACGTGGATACAGGTGCAAAACGGTAGGTCCCCATGACCCCTAACATCCCGCCAAAGTTCAATGATAATTCGTCTATAGTATTCTCACAAACATGCAAAAACGCGTATACGGACATAGAAATTTTCGGCCCAAAATTGCCTTATGCAGGCCCGTTGAGAATCGGTTTTTGCATGTTATTGGCGAAAGTATAAGAGCTATCGCCACGAAACTTGGCAGTCTGTTAGGGTCCATGGGGCCGAGACTGCCTGCACGAGGTGAGATTCCTGGAGACGAAACTGACGTCAAAACGACGTCAACGGCAGCCCTATTTAACGTATACAGTACAGCAATAGGCGTACATTGGTGCGCTGCAGGTCGCGTATGGATTGTTACATGGATACAGGTGCCAACCGGTGTGTCCCCATGACCCCTAACACCCCGCCAAGGTTCAATGATAAGTTGTCTTTAGTATTCTCACAAACACGCAAAAACGCGTATACGGACATAGAAATTTTCGGCCGAAAATTGCCTTACACAGACCCGTAGAGAAACGGTTTTTGCAGGTTATTGGCGAAAGTATAAGAGCTATCGCCACGGAACTTGGCAGTCTGTTCGGGTCCATGGGGCCGAGACTGCCTGCACGAGGTGAGCTTCCTGGTGACGTAACTGACCTTAAAACGACGTCAACGGCAGCCTTATTTAACGTATTCCTTTCAGCAATAGGCGTACATTGGTGCGCCTCAGGTCGAGAATGAATTGTTACGTGGATACAGGTGCAACCGGTGCGTCCCGATGACCCCAAACACCCCGCCAAGGTTCAATGATAAGTCTTTATAGTATTCTCTCAAACACGCAAAAACGCGTATACGGACATAGAAATTTTCGGCCGAAAATTGCCTTACACAGGTCCGTAGAGAATCGGTTTTTGCAGTTTATTGGCGAAAGTATAAGAGCTATCGCCACGAAACTTCGCAGTCTGTTAGGGTCCATGGGGCCGAGACTGCCCGAACGAGGTGAGCTTCCTGGTGACGTAACTGACGTCAAAACGACGTCAACGGCAGCCCTATTTAACGTAAACAGTAAAGCAATAGTCGTACATTGGTGCGCTTCAGGTCGCGTTTGAATTGTTACGTGGATACAGGTGCCAACCGGTGCGTCCCCATGACCCCTAACACCCCGCCAAGGTTCAATGATAAGACGTCTATAGTATTCTCACAAACACGCAAAAACGCGTGTACGGACATAGAAATTTTCGGCCCAAAATTGCCTTATGCAGGCCCGTAGTGAATCGGTTTTTGCATGTTATTGGCGAAAGTATAAGAGCTATCGCCACGAAACTTGGCAGTCTGTTAGGGTCCAGGGGGCCGACACTGCCTGAACGAGGTGAGCTTACTGGCGACGTAACTGACGTCAAAACGACGTCAACGGCAGCCCTATTTAAAGTATACATTACAGCAATAGGCCTACATTGGTGCGCTTCAGGTCGCGTATGAATTGTTACGGGGATACAGGTGCCAACCGGTGCGTCCCCATGACCCCTAACACCCCGCCAAGGTTCAATGATAAGTCGTTTATAGTATTCTCACAAACACGCAAAAACGCGTATACGGACATATAAATTTTCGGCCGAAAATTGCTTTATGCAGGCCCGTAGAGAATCGATTTTTGCATGTTATTGGCGAAAGTATAAGAGCTATCGCCACGAAACTTGGCAGTCTGTTAGGGTCCATGGAGCCGAGACTGCCTGCACGAGGTGAGCTTCCTGGTGACGTAACTGACGTCAAAACGACGTCAAACGCCGCCCTATTTAACGTATACAGTACAGCAATAGGCGTACATTGGTGCGCTTCAGGTCGCGTATGAATTGTTAACGTGGATAAAGGTGCCAAACGGTGCGTCCCCATGACCCCTAACACCCCGCCAAGGTTCAATGATAAGTCATTTATAGTATTCTCACAAACACGCAAAAACGCGTATACGGACATAGAAATTTTCGGCGAAAATTGCCATATACAGGCCCGTAGAGAATCGGTTTTTGCATGTTATTGGCGAAAGTATAAGAGCTATCACGAAACTTGGCAGTCTGTTAGGGCCCATGGGGCCGACACTGCCTGCACGAGGTGAGCTTCCTGGTGACGTAACTGACGTCAAAACGACGTCAACGGCAGCCCTATTTAAAGTATACAGGACAGCAATAGGCGTACATTGGTGCGCTTCAGGTCGCGTATGAATTGTTAACGTGGATACAGGTGCCAAACGGTGCGTCCCCATGACCCCTAACATCCCGCCAAGGTTCAATGATAAGTCGTCTATAGTATTCTCACAAACACGCAAAAACGCGTATACGGACATAGAAATTTTCGGCCGAAAATTGCCTTATGCAGGCCGTTGAGAATTGGTTTTTGCATGTTATTGGCGAAAGTATAAGAGCTATCGCCACGAAACTTGGCAGTCTGTTAGGGTTCATGGGGCCGAGACTGCATGCACGAGGTGAGCTTCCTGGCGACGTAACTGACGTCAAAACGACGTCAACGGCAGCCCTATTTAACGTATACAGTACAGCAATAGACGTACATTGGTGCCCTTCAGGTCGCGTATGAAATGTTAACGTGGGTACAGGTGCCAAACGGTGCGTCCCCATGACCCCTAACACCCCGCCAAGGTTGAATAATAAGTCGTCTATAGTATTCTCACAAACACGCAAAAAACGCCTATACGGACATAGAAATTTTCGGCCTAAAATTGCCTTATGCAGGCCGGTAGAGAATCGGTTTTTGCATGTTTTTGGCGAAAGTATAAGAGCTATCGCCACGAAACTTGGCAGTCTGTTAGGGTCCATGTGGCCAAGACTGCCTGCACGAGGTGAGGTTCCTGGTGACGTAACTGACGTCAAAACGACGTCAACGGCAGCCCTATTTAACGTAGACAGTACAGCAATAGACGTACATTGGTGCCCTACAGGTCGCGTATGAAATGTTAACGTGGATACAGGTGCCAAACGGTGCGTCCCCATGACCCCTAACACCCCGCTAATGTTCAATAATAAGTCGTCTATTGTATTCTCACAAACACGCAAAAACGCGTATACGGACATAGAAAATTTCGGCCCGAAATTGCCTTATGCAGAGCCGTAGAGAGGTGAGCTTCCTGGTGACGTAACTGACGTCAAAACGACGTCAACGCCAGCCCTATTTAACATATACAGTACAGCAATAGGCGTACATTGGTGCGCTTCAGGTCGCGTATGAATTGTTACGTGGATACAGGTGCCAACTGGTGCGCCCCCATGACCCCTAACACACCGCCAAGGTTCAATGATAAGTCTTTATGGTATTCTCACAAACACGCAAAAACGCGTATACGGACATAGAAATTTTCGGCCGAAAATTGCCTTATTCAGAGCCGTAGAGAAACGGTTTTTGCATGTTATTGGCGAAAGTATAAGAGCTATCGCCACGAAACGTGGCAGTCTGTTAGGGTCCATGGAACCGAGACCGCCTGCATGAGATGAGCTTCCTGGTGACGTAACTGACGTCAAAACGATGTGAACGGCAGCCCTATTTAACTTATACAGTACAGCAATAGACGTACATTGGTGCCCTTCAGGTCGCGTATGAATTGTTAACGTGGATACAGGTGCCAAACGGTGCGTCCCCATGATCCCTAACACCCCGCCAAGGTTCAATGATAAGTCGTCTATAATATTCTCACAAACACGCAAAAACGCGTATTTCGGACATAGAAATTTTCGGCACAAAATTGCCTTATACAGGCCCGTAGAGAATCGGTTTTTGCATGTTATTGGCGAAAGTATAAAAGCTATCGCCACGAGACTTGTCAGTCTGTTAGGGTCCATGGGGCCGAGACTGCCTGCACGAGGTGAGCTTCCTGGTGACGTAACTGACGTCAAAACGACGTCAACGGCAGACCTATTTAACGTATACAGTACAGCAATAGGCGTTCATTGGTGCGCTTCAGGTCGCGTATGAATTGTTAACGTGGATACAGGTGCCAAACGGTGCGTCCCCATGACCCCTAACACCCCGCGAAGGTTCAATGATAAGTCGTTTATAGTATTCTCACAAACACGCAAAAACGCGAATACGTACATTGGAATTTTCGGCCCAAAATTGCCTTTTGCATGCCCGTAGAGAATCGGTTTTTGCATGTTATTGGCGAAAGTATTAGAGCTATCGCCACGAAACTTGGCAGTCTGTTAGGGTCCATGGGACCGAGACTGCCTGCACGAGGTGAGCTTCCTAGTGACGTAACTGACGTCAAAACGACGTCAACGGCAGCCCTGTTTAACGTATACTGTACAGCAATAGAGATTCATTGGTGCCATTCAGGTCGAGTATCAAATGTTAACGTGGATACAGGTGCCAAACGGTGCGTTCCCATGACCCCTAACATCCCGCCAAGGTTCATTGAGACGTCGTCTATAGTATTCTCACAAACACTCAAAAACGCGTATACGGACATAGAAAATTTCGGCCCAAAATTGCCTTATGCAGGCCCGTCGAGAATCGGTTTTTGCATGTTATTGGCGAAAGTATAAGAGCTATCGCCACGAAACTTGGCAGTCTGTTAGGGTCCGTGGGGCCGAGACTGCCTGCACGAGGTGAGCTTCCTGGTGACGTAACTGACGTGAAAATGACGTCAACGGCAGCCCTATTTAACGTATACAGTACAGCAATAGACGTACATTGGTGCCCTTCAAGTCGCGTATGAATTGTTAACGTGGATACAGGTGCCAAACGGTGCGTCCCCATGACCCCTAACACCCCGCCAAGGTTCAATCATAAGTCGTCTATAGTATTCTCACAAACACGCAAAAACGCGCATGCGGACATAGAAATTTTCGGCCAAAAATTGCCATATACAGGCCCGAAGAGAATCGGTTTTTGCATGTAATTGGCGAAAGTATAAGAGCTATCACGAATCTTGGCAGTCTGTTAGGGTCCATGGGGCCGAGACTGCCTGGACGAGGTGAGCTTCCTGGTGACGTAACTGACGTCAAAACGACGTCAACGGCAGCCCAACTTAACGTATACAGTACAGCAATAGGCGTACATTGGTGCGCTTTAGGTCGCGTATGAAATGTTAACGTGGATACAGGTGCCAACCGGTGCGTCCCCATGACCCCTAACACCCCGCCAAGGTTCAATGATAAGTCATTTTTATAGTATTCTCACAAACACGCAAAAACGCTTATACGGACATAGAAATTTTCGGCCGAAAATTCCCTTATACAGACCCGTAGATTATCGGTTTTTGCATGTTATTGGCGAAAGTATATGAGCTATCGCCACGAAACTTGGCAGTCTGTTAGGGTCCATGGGGCCGAGGCTGCCTGCACGAAGTGAGCTTCATATTGACGTAACTGACGTCAAAACGACGTCAACGGCAGCCCTATTTAACGTATACATTACAGCAATAGGCGTACATTGTTGCGCTTCAGGTCGCGTACGAATTGTTACTGGGATACAGATGCCAACCGGTGTGTCCGCATGACCCCTAACAGCCCGCCAAGGTTCAATGACAAGTCGTCTATAGTATTCTCACATATATATGGACATAGAAATTTTCGACCCAAAATTGCCTTATGCAGTCCCGTACAGAATCGGTTTTTGCATGTTATTGGCGAAAGTATATGAGCTATCGCCACGAAACTTGGCAGTCTGTTAGGGTCCATGCGGCCGACACTGCCTGAACGAGGTGAGCTTCCTGGTGACGTAACTGACGTCAAAACCACGTCAACTGCAGCCAAATTTAACGTATACAGTACAGCAATAGACGTACATTGGTGCCCTTCAGGTCGCGTATGAATTGTTAACGTGGATACAGGTGATAAACGGTGCGTCCCAATGACCCCTAACATCCCGCCAAGGTTCAATGATAAGTCGCCTATAGTATTCTCACAAACACGCAAAAACGCGTATACGGACATAGAAATTTTCGGCCCAAAATTGCCTTATACAGGCCCGTAGAGAATCGATTTTTGCATGTTATTGGCGAAAGTATAAGAGCAATCGCCACGAAACTTGGCAGTCTGTTAGGGTCCATGGGGCCGAGACTGCCTGCACGAGGGGAGCTTCCTGGTGACGTAACTGACGTCAAAACGACGTCAACGGCAGCCCTATTTAACGTATTCTGTACAGCAATAGGCGTACATTGGTGCGCTTCAGGTCGCGTATGAATTGTTAACGTGGATACAGGTGCCAAACGGTGCGTCCCCATGACCCCTAACACCCCGCAAAGGTTCAATGATAAGTCGTTTATAGTATTCTCACAAACACGCAAAAACGCGTATACGGACAAAGAAAATTTCGGCCGAAAATTGCCTTACACAGGCCAGTTGTGAATCGGTTTTTGCATGTTATTGGCGAAAGTATAAGAGCTATCGCCACGAAACTTGGCAGTCTGTTAGGGACCATGGGGTCGAGACTGCGTGCACGAGGTGAGCTTCCTGGTGACGTAACTGACATCAAAACTGTCTGTGACAGATGGTGTCTGTCCATCTGTCTGTGTGTGACTGTCTGTGACTGTCTGTCTGTCTTCACTGTCTGTGACTGTCTGTCTGTCTGTCTGTCTGTCTGTGACTGTCTGTGACTGTCCGGCTGTTTGTCTGTGACTGTCTGTGACTGTCTGTGACTGTCTGTGACTGTCTGTGACTGTCCGTCTATCTGTCTCTGACTGTGTGTGACTGTCCGTCAGTCTGTCTGAGACTGTCTGTGACTGTCCGTCTATCTGTCTGTGACTGTCTGTGACTGTCTGTGACTGTCTGTGACTGTCCGTCTGTCTGTCTGTGACTGTCTGTGACTGTCCGTCTCTCTGTCTGTGACTGTCTGTGACTGTCCGTCTGTCTGTCTGTGACTGTCTGTGACTGTCCGTCTGTCTGTCTGTGAATGTGTGTGACTGTCTGTCTGTCTGTCTGTCTGTCTGTGACTGTCTGTGACTGTCCGTCTGTCTGTCTGTGACTGTCTGTGACTGTCCGTCTGTCTGTATGTGACAGTGTTTGACTGTCCGTCTGTCTGTCTGTGACTATCTGTAACTGTCCGTCTGTCTGTCTGTGACTGTTTGTGACTGCACGTCTGTCTGTCTGTGACTGTCTGTGATTGTCCGTCTGTCTCTCTGTGACTGTCTGTGACTGTCAGTCTGTCTGTCTGTGACTGTCTGTGACTGTCCGTCTGTCTGTCTTTTTCTGTCTGTGACTGTCTGTGACTGTCCGTCTGTCTGTCTGTGACTGTCCATCTGTCTGTCTTTG